>OU342745.1:108127945-108271290 GCA_910589775.1 Avena eriantha
GTTTCCACCATTGTCATTGCCTGTCTGTTCTTTTCATGAACCACTCCTAGTGTCAGTGCATGTCTGTTCTTTTCATGAACCACACCCAGTGTCACTACATGTCAGTTCTTTTCATGAACCACATAAGGATCTACCATACTCATTGGATGTTTGTTCTTCTCATGAACCACACGTGGATCCACCGGTGTAATTGCTTGTATGTTCCTCTAAACAAACCGAATAAGGATCCACCAGTGTCACTGCATGTCTGTTCTTTTCATGAACCACACCCAGTGTCATTGCATGTGTGTTCTTCTAAACAAACCACATAAGCATCCACCAGTGTCATTGCATGTCTGTTCTTTTTCATGAACCACATAAGGATGGGCCCACCAGGGTCATTGCATGTCTGTTCTTTTCATGAACCATACCCAGTGTCAGTGCATGTCTGTTCTATTCATGAACCACAGCCAGTTTCACTGCATGTCTATTCTTTTCATGAACCACATAAGGATCTACCAGTGTCATTGCATGTATTTTACTTCCATAAACCACATGTGGATCCACCGGTGTAATTGTATGTGTGTTCCTCTAAACAAACCACATAAGGATCCACCAGTGTCATTGCGTGTGTGTTCTTTTCATGAACCACACCTAGTGTCATTGCATGTGTGTTATCCAAACCACATAAGGATCCACGAGAGTCATTACATGTCTGTTCTTCTCATGAACCACATAAGGATGGGCCCACCACTGTCAGTGCATGTTTGCTCTATTCATGAACGACACCCAACTTCACTGCATGTGTGGTCTATTCATGAACCACACCCAGTTTCACTGCATGTCTGTTCTTTTCATGAACCACATAAGGATCTACCAGTGTCATTGCATGTCTTTTACTTCCATAAACCACATGTGGATCCACCGGTGTCATTGCATGTGTGTTCCTCTAAACAAACCTCATAAGGATCCACCAGTGTCATTGCCTGTCTGTTCTTCTCATGAACCACATAAGGATGGGCCCACCAGTGTCATTGCATGTTTCTTCTATTCATGAACCACACCCAGTTTCACTGCATGTCTGTTCTTTCAATGAACCGCATAAGGATCTACTAGTGTCATTGCATGTCTTTTACTTCCATAAACCACATGTGGATCCACCGGTGTCATTGCATGTATGTTCTTCTAAACAAACCACATAAGGATCCACCAGTATGACTGCGTGTGTGTTCTTCACATGAACCACACCCAGTGTCATTCATGTGTGTTCTTCTAAACAAACCACATAAGGATCCACAAGTGGCATTGCCTGTCTGTTCTTTTCATGAACCACATAAGGATCCACCAGTGTCATTGCATGTCTATTCTTTTCATGAATCACAGCCAGTGTCATTGCATGTCTGTTCCTTCCATAAACTACATGTGGATCCACCGGTGCCATTGCATGTCTGTTCTTTTCATGAACCACTCCTAGTGTCAGTGCATGTATGTTCTATTCATGAACCACACCCAGTGTCACTGCATGTCAGTTGGTTTCATGAACCACATAAGGATCTACCAGTGTCATTGCATGTGTGTTCTTCTCATGAACCACACGTGGATCCACCGGTGTCATTGCATGTCTGTTCCTCTAAACAAACCACAAAAGGATCCACCAGTGTCATTGCGTGTGTCTTCTTTTCATGAACCACACCCAGTGTCATTGCATGTGTGTTCTTCTAAACAAACCACATAAGGATCCACCAGTGTCATTGCATGTCTGTTCTTCTCATGAACCACATAAGGATGGGCCCACCAGTGTCAGTGCATGTCTGTTCTATTCATGAACCACACCCAGTTTCACTGCATGTCTGTTCTATTCATGAGCCACACCCATTTTAACGGCATGTCTGTTCTTTTTATGAACCACAAAAGGATATTCTAGTGTCATTGCATGTCTTTTACTTCCGTAAATCGCATGTGGATCCACCAGTGTCATTGCATGTGTGTTCCTCTAAACAAACCACATAAGGATCCTCCAGTGTCATTGCCTATATGTTCTTTTCATGAACCACACCCAGTGTCATTACATGTGTGTTATTCTAAACAAACTAGATAAGTCATTGCATGTCTGTTCTTTTCATGAACCACACCCAGTGTCATTGCATGTCTATTCTTTTCATGAACCATGGCTAGAGTCATTGCATGTATGTTCCTCTAAACAAACCACATAAGGATCCACCAGTGTCATTGCATGTCTATTCTTTTCATGAACCACATAAGGATCTACCAGTGTCATTGCATGTCTGTTCCTTTCATGAACCACACCAGGTGTCATTGCATGTGTGTTACTTCCATAAACCACATGTGGATCCACCGGTGTCATTGCATGTCTGTTCCTCTAAACAAACCACATAAGTATCCACCAGTGTCACTGCATGTCTATTCTTTTCATGAACCACATAAGGATGGGCCCACCGGTGTCATTGCCTGTCTGTTCTTCTCATGAACCACATAAGGATGGGCCCACCAGTGTCATTGTATGTTTGTTCTTTTCATGAACCATACCTATTGTCAATGCATGTCTGTTCTAATCATGAACCACACCCATCTTCATTGCATGTCTATTCTTTTCATGAACCACATAAGGATCTACAAGTGTCATTGCATGTCTGTTCTTTTCATGAACCACACCAGGTGTCATTGCATGTGTGTTACTTCCATAAACCACATGTGGATCCACCTGTGTCATTGTATGTATTGTCCTCTAAAGAAACCACATAAGGATCCACAAGTGTCACTGCATGTTTGTTCTTTTCATGAACCACATAAGGATGGGCCCACCAGTGTCACTACATGTCTGTTCTTTTAATGAACCGCATAAGGATCTACTAGTGTCATTGCATGTCTTTTACTTCCATAAACCACATGTGGATCCACCGGTGTCATTGCATGTATGTTCTTCTAAACAAACCACATAAGGATCCACCAGTATCATTGCGTGTGTTTTCTTCTCATGAACCACACCCAGTGTCATTGCATGTGTGTTCTTCTAAACAAACCACATAAGGATCCACTAGTGTCATTGCCTTTCTGTTCTTTACATGAACCACATAAGGATCCACCAGTGTCATTGCATGTCTGTTCTTTTCATGAATCACAACCAGTGTCATTGCATGTCTGTTCCTTCCATAAACCACATAAGGTTCCACCATTGTCATTGCCTGTCTGTTCTTTTCATGAACCACTCCTAGTGTCAGTGCATGTCTGTTCTTTTCATGAACCACACCCAGTGTCACTACATGTCAGTTCTTTTCATGAACCACATAAGGATCTACCATACTCATTGGATGTTTGTTCTTCTCATGAACCACACGTGGATCCACCGGTGTAATTGCTTGTATGTTCCTCTAAACAAACCGAATAAGGATCCACCAGTGTCACTGCATGTCTGTTCTTTTCATGAACCACACCCAGTGTCATTGCATGTGTGTTCTTCTAAACAAACCACATAAGGATCCACCAGTGTCATTGCATGTCTGTTCTTTTTCATGAACCACATAAGGATGGGCCCACCAGTGTCAGTGCATGTCTGTTCTATTCATGAACCACACCCAGTTTCACTGTATTTCTGTTGTTTTAATGAACCACACCCAGTTTCACTACCTGTCTGTTCTTTTCATGAACCACATAAGGATCTACCAGTGTCATTGCATGTCTTTTACTTCCATAAACCACATGTGGATCCAGTGGTGTCATTGCATGTGTGTTCCTCTAAACAAACCACATAAGGATCCACCAGTGTCATTGCCTGTCTGTTCTTCCAATGAACCACATAAGGATGGGCCCACCTGTGTCATTGCATGTCTGTTCTTTTCATGAACCATACCCAGTGTCAGTGCATGTCTGTTCTATTCATGAACCACACCCAGTTTCACTGCATGTCTGTTTTTTCATGAATCACATAAGGATCTACCAGTGTCATTGCATGTCTTTTACTTCCATAAACCACATGTGGATGCACCGGTGTCATTGCATGTCTGTTCCTCTAAACAAACCACATAAGGATCCACCAGTGTCATTGCGTGTGTGTTCTTCTCATGAACCACACCGAGTGTCATTGCATGTGTGTTCTTCTAAACAAACCACATAAGGATCCACCAGTGTCATTGCATGTCTGTTCTTTTCATGAACCACATAAGGGTCCACCAGTGTCATTGCATGTCTGTTCTTTTCATGAATCACAGCCAGTGTCATTGCATGTCTTTTACTTCCATAAACCACATCCAGTGTCATTGCATGGGTAGCCGTTAGACCGAGTCTTCTAGAAGGCACGCCCTAACACAGTTGTTCTGCTTGACGATTTTTACATACCGTTCGATTGGGGCGCTTGGACGATTGGGATGGTCTTCATGAGAGCGATCCACGAGTAGGCTGTTCTGCAACATGATTGGCCACGCTTGCTTTGGACAAACTGGCAACACCGGGCGCTCCGAGTGTGACGTCTCACGAGTTCAGTGGGCCACATCCCAGTGTCACGTCCCCATTACTTCTCTTCCTCCCCGTACTTCTCTTCATTACCCTCGAAGCCACTTTCCCCACTTCACTCCCATCCGGCCGTAGCCTCTAGCCGATGGCACCTCCATCCTAATGCCCTCTCTGGCAGCCACCCCCCCACACACACACCCCTCTTGCCATTGGTTCAAGGGGAGACGGCGAGGAAACACATCGTGACGACAGGGACGGTGATTTCGATGTGAGTCGTCTCATCTCTATTTCTATCATCTATGGCAAGTTATCTATTTTTTGAGCTAGAGCTAACCTGTTTACTCATGCGCATATGATGTGTTAGGCCAACCAGACGATGTATGACTCCGACTCTCACGGTTTAGAGGATGAAGACAGTCCTCTGGTATGTAAACATGGATATGTGCCCGCTAAATTTGTAGCCTTCGAAGGACGAAACGCAGGCATGAGGTTTCTACGGTGTCAAAGACATCCTGCAATGATGCAAGGCGGAAGTTGCGGTGTTGTCAAATGGGTAGATCCAGAGTGGCCCAAATCGATGCAGAAAACACTGGACAAACTATGGGAAATGACTATCGAGTTGAAAGAATCCGTATTCAGCTCACTTCTTGACAGTGTTGAGATAAATCTATGGGAACCAGTTGACACGACCAAGCATAAGCGAGATCTCAGGTGGGTGCAAGGCAGGGTTATCAAAGTCAAGAAGGAGAGGGACGCTGCATTGGCCCTTAGGCTAAAGCAGAGCAAGAACTGACTCAAGCAAGGAAGGATCTCCACCAGGCCAAAGTCCTATAGTACACAACTACGAGTATTGACAAGTGCATGAGGAAAAATGCAGAGAAACAATTGAAGTTGGGCAAGGAAGATGCTAAAAGGAAGGAGTAGACAATTTGATCCTTGCTCTCGCAGGAAGATGCGCATCGGGCCAAGATTAGGAAGATCAAGGAGATGTGTGATAACTAGTTCTATTTAGCTTAAGCTCCGTGCCTTTTTAAGTTGTAATATTTGTACTTGTTGACCGAGCGGTCTGAACTATTGGTCCCAGATTCCAGGGAGGAAAAAAATTGCTCTGACCCTGCATTAATTTGTGGAAGAATTTGTGATTTAGATCAATTTCTGCCTCGATTTAGATCTCTGTCCCGGATTGGGAACGTAACCGTGGAACAAAGACACCTTTTCTAGTAGTGTATTCTGACACTGGTGGTTTATTTAAACGTAATCTACGTGGATTGTGCCGCATGCAAATGGCACAATGACAATTTATAAAGTGGAAGCACGTACACCCGGTTACTGGAGATCCGGGAGCTTCGCCAGATGCAGGGGATGCAGGAGCAGAGAGGCGGTGAGATAGACGGGCTCAAGATTAGGCCAGAAAGTGGTACCCATTTCCTCCTCATCTGGGCATTATCGGTGAGAACATTGCTGTTTATGTTTCCACGTCGTTGTGCAGCATCTGAAATAAGTTGCTGCTTCGTGGAGTGTGGCAGCTTAAATAATTTATTTATGTGCCACTTACATTCCGTCGTATTTGGAGACCTCCTTCCCCTCAGCAATCATGGAACCGATGGATCATTGTTTTCAGATAGTAGTGGCACAATCACAATTTCGGATTCAACTACTGACTCAGGCGTTTCCAAACCCTAAGTCGCGGTACATTTTACTCAGAGAACGTGGGTAGATTGTTTCGCCCAGCAACGTGCCACACAAAGAGCGATCAGAATTTAACAGAATTACATATATATAGGTTCAAGTTCAACACATTACTACGCATCTTCATTGTCAGCAACCTTCTTCCGCAGCCTGGGTGCCAAGCCTTCATGTCCAATGGCTTCTTCATTTCCTTCCTTCTTCGTCTTTTTCGGTGCCAATTTTCTTAGCTTCACGTACTCTGCATTGCCGGGACAATGGGCACCAGAATCGTGTCTAGCATCATCTTTCCACTCGTTTTTAATTTCTTCGGGCAGCAAAATGACTGACCCGGCAGTCATGTTTCTAATCTTGCGGCGCTTCCTGTCAAAGAAACAAGACTGTTGCATAACTGCCCAATATCTACAGAGTAAATAAAACAAAAATTACAATTCAGCACAAACATGCAAACCCCAAGCGACCTTTGCTTACCAGGAGCTAATTGCGTTCGAGCAACCACCCTGTCCAAGAATAGAAGGGCGACTCCCAGTTGCAGCAGCTTCCACATCCAGTACATCACATTTCAGCTCAAACATGGCAGCCGAAGCATACCTTTTTATCAACCCAATTAGCTAACTGTCACCCGCTTGTAGACAAAACTTCTTCTTTCTTGATAGTAGGATCTGCCATCCTCCGAGCTGCTCGGCTCGTCGGCGGTGGAGGCGGGCTAGAGCCTCGCAACGGCGGCTACGGCATGCGCCATTGGAGCTCGGTATCAGCGACTGAGGGCAGCAACTGGGCGCAGCAACTTGGCCCCGGAAGTCAAATGTCCGAAGGAATCATCCTGCCTGGAGGGTGGATTCCGACGCCGCCGGTGCTAGGGGAAAGCTAGGAATGGATTTGTGAAATTAGTCAGCGCATCTCTTAGCTGCTCGATTTGCCTAAGAGGTTGCCGCGTTGGCGCCCGCGTCACGGACAGATAACCAACACGTGGGTCCCGGCCGTCTACTTCACGGGGCGGTTTAACAGAATGTTTGTATTTGGCAGTGGTGAGATGAGTTTGCCTCGAAATGGCCCCTCTCAGTAGTTGGCGGCCCAACTTTTCGAAACGCGGTAATTTCAGGCAACTTAGGTACTGCCATGCGCTGGCCTGCCAACTTTGGTACCGCAGACGAACAAGCCCCCCGAAGTGATAGAAATCGGGATAACTGGAGGGGATGGCTTTGATGTGAGGATCACATGTGTTCATGGAGTGTTAATGCTTTGCTCCGGTGCTCTATTAAAAGGAGCACCTTAATTGCCAGTAGTTCCCTTGAGGCCCCGCTGCAAACGGGCTGGCAGGACAAAAGATGTTGTGCAAGTTCTCATTGCGAGCACGTATGACTATATATGGAACACATGCCTAGGATTATCTAGTACTTGGATGCTTTATCTTATTTATCTGCAATTGCCCTATGTTCTGATTGCTATGTGAATTGTCTTGTCCATGCAACACCCGTCCATCCATCCCTATGCCTACCGCACTGGAATCCTACTGCTTACTGCTATTGTTACTGTTGTCTTTACTTTACTACTACTATTACTTTACTATTCCTACTACAAAACTGTTGCTACTAATAAACTGCTGTGAGCAAGATTGTTTCCAGGTGCAGCTGAATTGACAACTCAGTTGTTAAGGCTTATAAATATTCTTTGGCTCCCCTTGTGTCGAATCAATAACTTGGGTTTCACTTCCCTCGAAAATACTACGATACACCCCCTATACTTGTGGGTCATCAAGACTATTTTTTGGCGCCGTTGCCGGGGAGCATAGCTTTATTTATCAAGTTCACTTGGATTCTCTATTGTTCACTGCTATCCATCCATCATGGGTGAGTCTTGTGATGGCAATGTTCCTATTTTACCATCCACTACAAGAAGAGGTACGGTTCTGAACACCTCTGCTGCTCTTGATTCACCATCTATTATAAGTAAGCTCGTTACACCACCACATACACATGCTACACACACTGCTACTACTACTGAATCTGAAACTTCTGATGCTTATGATGCTGCTTCTACTGTGCTTGATAAGAGTGGTTCATTAGGTCCTTTCCTAGATGCTACGATTGCTAGAACTATAGCTGGAAATATTGAAACTCCTAATGAAGACACTACCACACTTGTTAGTTCGCCTGAGTCTAGTGAGCGTTATGATATTGAAGATGGTTATGTTGAGATGACCGATGGATTTATTAAAGAATGTAAAAACACCCATGATAGGAGCGCTGCTAAGAGTCTCCTTGAAGGCATACTATTATACCCAAATTATCTCCTATTGCTAAGTTTGCTGCTTCTCCCATAAACATTATAGATAAAGATTATGATTTCTCTCTCGATCTATCTTACATAGCTATTGTTGAGAAAGAACCTTTTTGTGGGACTAAGAATGAAAGTGCGATAGCACATATGAATGAACTTTCTACCATGAGCGACTTGTTTTCTGATGATATTAAGATGCGTACTTACTTTGTTGCTAAGATTTTCCCCTTTTCACTGAAAGGAGAAGCTAAAAGTTGGTTTAGTAATTTACCTCCTGGATCTATCGATAGCCCTGATTGCTTGATTAGTACTTTCCTGTAGAAATATTTTCCTCCTAGTGCTAGACATGCTATTTTGCAGGAACTTTTTGATTTTAAACAGGGAGAAAAAGACGTATTGCCTGAATCTTGGGCAAGGTTTTGTGCTTTGATTCATGCACAAGCTGGAAGTCCATTACCTAAGAATGAGCTTCTTGATATATTTTATAATGGACTAACCGAAGAATCTAGGACATACCTAGATAGTTGTGCTGATTGTGTGTTTCAGGAATAGGACTCCTAAGGAAGCTGAGGAATTTATGGCTAAAATAAGTAAGAACTATGAAGATTGGACTCCTCCTGAACAAGCTATACCTGAAGTAATTGTACCTGAACCAACTATACCAATTCCTATTCCAACATCAAAGAAGAGGGGAGTTATTGAATTAAATGATGAAGTGATGAAGGAAGCTAAGAAATGTCTTAAGGAGAAGGAAATTAAAGCTGCAGATGTTAAGAATTTACCTCCTATAGAAGAATTATGTAAGCCTATCCCCTACTCATCCACTATTGAGGTACACTCTCTCCAACACTTTGATGAAGGTGATATCCCTTACTCTAAACCTCCGGATCAATGCTTAGAAGAATTCGATAACTTTATTGTTAAGCAAGATAATTTTAATAAAAGGGTGCAAAATCATCTAATGGAAAACACTAGAGCTATTGTTGAGTTGAAAGATATTGTGGAAAGAACCTCTAATGATGTTAAAATGATTCTTAAACACTTTCAAATGGTTCAAACTCAAATAGATCAAGTCGTTAAAGTGCAAAAAGACTTGCTAGTTAATGCTGCAAAAGAAAAACATGCTTATGAAATTAGACCTACAAGTGGTGCTGCTACACAGGATCCTCTATATCCTTAGGGGCATCCCAAAAGAATTGAGCAGGATTCTCAACAAGCTGAAAATAGTAGCTCTACTCGTAAGAAAAGGAAAAAGAAACATAAAACTGTTGTAGAACCCTCAGAACCTGCTATAGATCCCAATAGTATATCTATCTCTGATGCTAAAACTGAAAGTGGTAATGAAGAAAATGAAGTTCCTAATGAAGGAAAAGTTGAAGAAGAACCTGAAAATCACACTAAGAATACTAAATATACTAAAGAAGATTTTATCGCTAAGAAACATGGTAGTGAAAGAGAACCTTGGGTCCAAAAACCTATGCCATTCCTTGATAAGAAACATAAGTCAAAGGAAGATGAACACTATAATAAGTTTTGTGAGTGGATGAAACCTTTATTCCTGCAAATTCCTTTGACTGATGCTATTAAATTGCCTCCTTACTCAAAGTATATGAAGGATATTGTATCGAATAAAAGGAAGATCCCTAATCAAGAAATTTCCACTTTGCTTGCTAATTATTCCTTTAATGGTAAGGTTCCTAAGAAACTTGGAGACCCATGGATTCCAACTATCCCTTGCTCTATTAAAAATAGTTATGTTAGAACTGCATTGTGTGATTTGGGAGCTGGAGTTAGTGTTACGCATTTCTCTCTCTATAAGAGGCTTCAACTAGAAAAATTGTTACCAACTGATATATCTTTGCAAATGGCTGATAATTCTACCACCATTCCTGTTGGTATATGTGAGGATGTACCTGTTCAAGTGGCTCATAATTGCTTGATATTAACTGATTTTGTTGTGCTTGAAATGCCTGAAGATGATAATATGTCTATTATTCTTGGGAGACCTTTTCTTAATACTGCAGGAGCTGTTATTAATTGTAATCAAGGAAAGGTGACCTTTAATGTTAATGACAAGGAACACACTGTCTATTTCCCCAAGAAGATTGAAAGGACTTATGGTTTGAATTCAATTGAACATGTTGAGGGCATTCAAGTTGGAGAAATATATTGTCCCATACCATGAGAAAAATTTGAAACTATTATGATTGGGACCATTGCTATCAAAATTGAGGTAACATAATCACTAGTGAAATACAACTTTTGTCTCATATGAAATTGTTTTGGTAGCAAGACCTGATCAACCTTGTTAACAAAAGGATTTCATTGAACAAAACAATGTTTTCACTATGATTATCTCCGCTTACTTCTATTCTACTCATTTTAGTTTTTGTTTTCATTTAGTTTTGTTTGTTGTTAGTTGCTTGCATGTTAGAGCCTTGTTTTGTCATTGCATCATTTCAAAAAAAAAATCTGTCTGTCACAAAATCATTCTTCTATACCTGAAAAATGCCCAAAAATAAAGTGTCTTGAAAAATTCCAGAAAATTCATATTAAATTTTTGCGTGAAAAAGGGGCAGAGGAGTGCCTGAGAGGTGCCAGGGGGACCCACCAGGCAGGCTCACCACATGGTGGCGCGGCCTGCCCTAGGTGGCGCCATGCCATGGTGTGGGCCACCCCTGGCCCTCCACTAACTCTCTCACTTTCCACTTTCTTCTCTCTCCCGAGTAAGCTCCAGTTCATTGCTCAAAATCACGTTCTTGCGGTGCTTGCTCTCGATTTTTTCGATCTCCTTGCTCAACCCATCTTTGTTGCTAAAATTTGGAGCACTTGTTCTTTGGTATGTGACTCCTCCCCTTGTCCAAGTAGATTTGTGTTTAGTGGATTATATATTGAGTATTTTGCTGCTGTAGGTGATAGGTTATGAGAGCTTGTAAGCTTGTTTGATGCTTAGAGATATAGTTTTGATACATGTTTAGGCCTCTTACAAGTCCCTATGAGTAGAATCCTTCATTATATTCACTTTGCAATTACTTGTTTAATAGGTGTTTAAATTTTAGAATAGAAGATGAATGAGCATCAACTAAACCAACATGAACTATGGGTGCCTGAGGTCATGAAGGTCCACCGGGAGGAGGAAGTTTTTCCTTCCATTTACCCCTGTTCTGAGTTCATGAGAGCTACGGGAATTCTCCAAGATTTCCACACTTTGGTTTCTAATGTAGGGTTGGAGCACTTTTTGGAAGATGAACCTTGTCAATTTGTGAAGCTAACCATGTCTGTGGTGCAGGACTTTCAATTTAGTCACTCTTTGCCTAACCCCATGGTCAACTACAAAATTTACAATATTGCTGTCGACCTTTCTCTCAATGACTTTTGTGCAGCTATTAAGGTACCTCAATGGGGATCATATAGAAGGATTAAGGTGCGACCTGAACCACTCATGGATTTATACGTAGAAATTTGCCAAGGGAGCAGCTTCTCGAGGGAGAATGGAAAAATCCGTAACATTCATCTTCCCTCCATTCTCTACTTTGCCTACTTTATTGCCAAGTGTGTTCTTGCTAGGAAAACTGCCAATAAGTTATCTTCGTATGATCTAGCATTTATCTCTGCTGCTCTTAAACGAGATAGGTCTTACAACTTAGGTGCTTTGATAGCTTTCTATCTTGCTGCTAACCGTGAGAAAGGTGGAATTTGTGGAGGCCTCATTGCTTCTCGTTTATTAGCATTGCATGGTTTAGTGCCTCATCATCTAGACCTACAGTTTCCCATAGAAAGGCTTGATCTTAATTCCATGATACAACATAAATTTGTTTCCTCGTGGGCTAGTGTGAGTGAGTTGTCTTATGAAATAACCTTTCTCAAAGCTGGTTGGAGAAAGAGCAAGTCCGAGCATATTGTTCTTTTTCCTGCACCTGTTTTGTTTAACCTTGATAACAGGGAAGGATGGTCCCTCACTGAGGAGGAGCTTGACACGTACTTGGGAGAGCTTTCCCAACAAGAGCAAGATACTAGAAGGGAGGTCACGGATGATTCGGTCCAGCCCTCGAATGAGGGGGAGTCTTCACATCAGCAGCCTGCTTATGATTGGGGAGCCTCTTCTTCTTCCCACGGGCCCAACTACGACCATTCTTACCATGATCCTCCTGCTTGGAACCCTTACCCATATCTGGATTGATACCCACTTAGGCCAAAAGCCTAAGCTTGGGGGGAGGTACGCCGACACCACACTCACCTCCTTATCATGTTGTGTCGGTACTTTGTATATTCATGTTCGTTCTCTTTTTAGTTTTCGTTCTTTCTTTGCTTTTTCTTTCTAAAACACAAAAAGACCAAAAATATTTCTCTTGTTTCTCTTTGTTTGCTTCTTCTTCTTTTTGCCTTGGTTTCTTTTTCCCTTTTTGCTTTGTTTGAACTTTTTGAAAAAAACCAAAAAGATTTTGCTTTGCTTGTTCTTCCTTTTTGGTTCTTGCTTTAAAAATCGAAAACAACAAAAATATTTGTCGTTCTTCTTTGGTTTTGTGAGTTTGTTACAAGGTTCAGCAGTCCTCAGTGGATATTGGTTTCATGTTATTATTCAAGCCACACAAGTGAAGAGCAATAATGAGGATTAATGATAACTCGTGGTAAGAGGCTGGTAACGAACTCTATTTGTTTTCATTTTTGTACATATACTCATCATTGTGGGCATGCTTAGCCTGTTCGTGTAGGGTGTATGTTATCTTTGGATGCTTAGTAGTTCTTGCTTTCATTTGATTAGTTCTAGCTTACTAATAGTTTCTAGCATGTTTTATGAATGTTTGCTTGCATTACTCTATTCATAACTTGGTGTGACACTGCGGTATCCTCCTCAGAATGTTTCATTTGAATTGACTTGACACATGCTCACGCATGCACATGACTGTAATAATCAGTTAAGCCTTGATGAATTATTTTGCCTTGAGGATCTTGAATCACTTTCATGCCATGATTAGTCCTGTTTTGTTGCAAGCATGATTATGACAGCTATTGCTCTCTCGTTTGTCGCTCCCTTACTATTGCTAGCCTTCACTTTCACTGAGTATGTTTTACTCATGTTTCCAACTCCCCAAAACCAAATATTATCAAAGTGTCCACCATACCTACCTATTAGCATCAGTTGCTACTTCCGTGCATATTCAATATGCCTTGTTCTCTTCCGAATAAAATGTTTGCTTGTTATGAAAAATTTAGTTAGTAAAGCTCTCACGAACTTGATGGCACACTTTATTTCCTTGCATTTAATAAACCTGAACCATTGCGTCCTTCTTTGTTGCGTATATGCTTGTTCTTTATAAGTTGAAGTTAGTAGAACCATGTGTCATGGGGAACCTTTCAACATTGCATTGGTACTTAGTACCTCGTTGGTATCATGTTCTTTTGCTGATGGATCCCGGCGGTGTGAAATAAAAGTGCAACTTGTAAGATCATGGAGTTTGTATATGTGTTAGGGAAATGCCTGGGCCGCTAGCCTAAGCCATGCCTAATCATGATGGAAACTTGCAACATAACCATAATGAGCATTCTATGAAGCATCCTCAATAAAAATCTATGCACATAGTAAATAAAAAGATCGCTGAGATGCTCATTGTCTGCTTGCCTTGTCATTTTGATTATGGGATAGCTCCTGTGTCATGTGCAAGGGGTACCCCGTTGGCGGTTCTCTATGATATGTATATACTTACAATGACAAGAGCTTACTTGTGACTGAAGTTGAGTAGCATGAGGATCGGTCTTCGTAAGTAAGGGGCATGAGACTTCGATTTATAACTTGTCAAGCATATCCTCTTAGTTGTGTCACTTTAACCTTAATCACCTTAAAGATGCTTATGATAAGGGCAATGAGAGCTCAAAGCTAACGAGTACCATACTTTCAGCATTTGGAAGCCTTTCAAACTATTCAAAACCTTTTCTTTTACTTGTTGAGTTTCCACATATTCTTTGAGCACCTTCTTGAGAGCATAGTTGTCATTCTTTGTGCTTGTCTCATTACTTGATTATTTGTGTTATGACTTTGATGCTTGTACCTTTGATATCTTTACTTCTAGTCTTCACTTGGACTTCAGAGGTGCCTTGGCATTCATAATCAAAGGCAAGCGAAATACCACTCTATCATACCTTGTTATGAGCATTGTAATGTTGCTTATGTTTATGCTTCATGCTACTTATTATTTTTGAGTTGGAATATCTTCATAGCTTACAATGCCTATTAAGTAAACTTAGTTGCATACTCCTTATTATGAATTGTCTAACTAGTTGATCACATGCTGAGAATATATACATCATATGAAGCAAATGTGTTCATGAAAGTTCTTTTATCGCACTCAGTTTTCAACTGAATTGCTTGAGGACAAGCAATAAGCTAAGCTTGCGGGGAGTTGATACGTCCAAAACGTATCTACTTTCCCGAACACTTTTGCTATTGTTTCTCCTATAAACTTGTTTGATTTGGATGCAACTAACGCGGACTGACGCTGTTTTCAGAAGAATTGCATTGGTGTTTACTTTTTGTGCAGAAAATCAACTATCAGGAAAAATCCCGGAAAATATGCCAAAAATCCTATTTCACCAGAAGACTCCCGGAGCCAGAATACGAGACAGAGGGGGGCTGGGCCCAGGCCACACCACCTGACTGTGCGGGCTAGACCAGGCCGTGCCAGGGGGTGGTCTGGCCACCCCAGACACCCCCTCAGTCTCCCTCTTCGCCTATAAGTTGCCTTCTGACCTAAAAACTCAAGGGGGTTCGACGTTTTTCCAGAAGGAGTTCCGCTTCGCCGCCACCACCAGATTCCACAAAACAGCACCAGAAACTCCATTCTAGCACCCTGCCGGGATGGGGAATTGGAGGAGATCATCGCCATCATCATCACCATCTTCTCCATCGACCATCCATGTTTCCCCCATCTATGAGTGAGTAATCCCTCGCTGTAGGCTATGGGGATGGTAGAGATTGGATGAGATCGTTTATGTAATGACATCGGATTGTTAGGTCATGGTGCCTAGTATGTTTTATTAGTGCTTTATGACTTTGTTGCGACTTGTTGTGCTTAATGCTTGTCAGTAGGGCCCGAGTGCCATTATTTCAGATCTGACCATGTTATTGATTCATTATGATAGTATTGTTTTTGGTCTTATCTGCAAGTTGTATACACACGTTGTTGTCCGAAACCAATGGCCCCGAAGTTATAGATATCGGGGTAACCGGAAGGAATGGCTTTGATGTGAGGATCACATGTGTTCACAGAGTGTTAATGCTTTGCTCCGGTGCTCTATTAAAAGGAGCACCTTAATTGCTAGTAGTTCCCTTGAGGCCCCGCTGCAAACGGGCTGACAGGACAAAAGATGTTGTGCAAGTTCTCATTGCGAGCACGTATGACTATATATGGAACATATGCCTAAGATTATCTAGTACTTGGATGCTTTATCTTATTTATCGGCAATTGCCCTATGTTCTGATTGCTATGTGAATTGTCTTGTCCATGCAATGCCCGTCCATCCATCCCTATGCCTACCGCACTCGAATCCTACTTCTTACTGCTATTGTTACTGATGTCTTTACTTTACTACTACTGTTACTTTACTATTCCTACTACAAAACTGTTGCTACTGATAAACTGATGTGAGCAAGATTGTTTTCAGGTGCAGCTGAATTGACAACTCAGTTGTTAAGGCTTATAAATATCCTTTGGCTTTCATTGTGTCGAATCAATAAATTGGGTTTCACTTCCCTCGAAAATACTGCGATACACCCCCTATACTTGGGGGTCATCAGCTACCTAGTTTTTTGTACCCATCTTCACAATTTGGGTACAACAATTTGTTGTGATCCTCTAACATCTTCTTGAACTTCAACCTCTCCCTTTCAGTTACACATTCCTCCTGGGCATCAGCAATGGCCTGACTAAGATCATCATCGGGCAGATCTGATGCCCGTTCTTCATTTTTTTCTTCATCAATGTCTTCCATTGTAGTACCATCATATTCAAGGGACATAGTAGGGTAGTCGTTATCATTCTCTTCTTCTTCGTTGTATTTCATCATAAACCCTCTTTCTCCGTGCTTGGTCCAACAATTATAGCCGGTCATGAAACTGGGCCGAAACAGGTGGCTGTGAAGGACTCTTGAGGAAGAGTATTCCTTATGATTCTGACAGACACCACATGGACAAGACATAAAACCATTCCGCTTGTTTGCCTCGGCCACAAGGAGAAAAGAATGCACGCCTTTAATGAACTTGCTAGAGAGTCGGTCAGCGTACATCCATTGCCGGCTCATCTGCATTATACAATTAATTAAGTACATCAAACATAATCATAATTAATTAGTACTAATTTAAAAAACAAAATTAAAGCCAGCAACCGGGACTAAAGATATGATGAACCTTTAGTCCCGGTTGGAGGCACCAACCGGGACTAAATGTGGATGTGGTGACAACATGTCGACACTATGTCCTTAGGGGGCAGCACTAAGCGAGTAAATTAAATGACGACACTATTTTGGGTGGGTGGCAACACTATGCCAGGGGTGAGTGTGTCGAGATTATGTCATCAGTGCCCGACACTATGTTGTGCTGCTTAATCTATAAATATGTATGCATTCTTGTGAAGAACTGCAAGATGGTGTGCAAGACCAGGGATACCACTACAGCGGAGCTTCTCGAAGATGTCTTAGCTCGCCGTAGAGGCACTCTGTAATATGTGAAATTAGTTAGCTCCACCAGCATACTGATCTAGCTAGAGGAGATATAAACTGAAAGATGGTGTGCGAGAGCAGGGACACCACTACGGAAGAGCTTCACGAAGATGTCTTAGGATCCCGTCCTCAGACATCTTCGAGGAGCTCGCCATAGAGGTACTCCCTAATATGTGAATTGTTTTAGTTACCCGGCGTATTAATCTATAGCTAGAGAAGTTATTAACTCCAAGATGGTGCGAGAGAGACACCACTATGGCAGAGCTTCTCATCCCCAGACATCTTCGAGGAGCTCGCCATAGAGGAGCTTCTCGAAGATGTACTATGATGTCTTCTTATCAAGCTTTTATGAATTAACAATATCTTTGTTACAATTTTGTCAGTTTGTTGAACGCAGGTAGATGAAGAAGGATATTTTGCCCAGCTAGTTAGAATGATGAACTCACGCATGTGTGTGCTTCTAAAATCAAATTTCGAGACTATGTGCCAAAACAAGATATATAGATAGAATCCACATATTGTGATATTTACCTTAGAGTTCCTTACATTAATACAAGATAGATAGAATCTAAACATCGATCTCATGTTATCATTGCAAAAATTACTACCAAACTAAATCCAGAATTCCATCTACAAGATAGAGCATGAAATGAGCTAATATAGCAATGAGAGTTCAAAGGATGAAGTTGCTCACCTTTTAGAATCTTTGGATAGATGGGGCACCACAACATATAGACAAATCTTGAAAGAAAATTGGGCATGAACTCGAGCTTGAAGCAAGAAAGAGAGAGAGGAGCCACCGGCTTGAAATGGTGGCTCGGGCAGGTGGGGGAAGAAGATATAGCCAGACCTTTAGTCCCGATTCGTGTCTAGAACCGGGACTAAAAGGTCCACCTTTAGTCCCGATTCGTATAAAAAACCGGGATTAAAGGGTCTGGCGCCCGACCCAGCCTGAAACCCTTTAGTCCGAACCGGGACTAAAGGTCCCGCTCGAACCGGGGCTAGTGCCTGCCACCCCCTGGGGCCATATCTAACTGTTGGTACCGGGCATTAGTTCCGGTTTGTAGCAAAACCTGGACTAATACCCTTGGACCAAAGGTCCGTTTTCTACTAGTGGGTGTACCACTTGTGGATACGACTAAGCCTTGTTGTTGCCATTTTGGGTGCTGACTTGCTTTAGCCTGAGCCCCTTAGTCATTTCTCCCCCCCCCCCCCCCCCACACACACACTCTTTGAATTTTGCTCTTGCCAGGCTGATAGCCGGGTTGCGGTCTATAGATGGAACCAAAGAGTGGGCCGCGGGGTGAGGCGTACAGTACTCGAACCACAGAGAGTAGGTTCGAGCAAACAAAACACTCAGTCGGCTGAACGGTGGGGAAGTAGGCGGATCGACCGAGCCATTTTCCCCTAATACATTTTTCGCGCAAGGTGACCTCCAGTACATATGGATGAGACTAAAATCATACACATGTATGAGACTAAAATCATTAAATACAACACCACTAAGAACACCATCTAAGAAACAATGTATTGTCATTGTTGTTTCTTAAGTTTTAATTACTTATATGAAAAAGTGCTAAAGAAACACCCATTGTGAAAGGGCTAAGGTTTAGTACATCGTGCATCCTCCAGTGGGCCCGGCCGTGGCCGGGATACAAGCTGGTACGCGCGCGGCGCGGGCATGTTCAGCTGCAACGAACGACGACGACAACAGCCCCGGCGTTCGAGGCCTGCTGCTAGCTGAATATATCCGCTCCCATCACTCGCGCCATCGACAACAACAAATCCAGACGGATAATATTCCTTCCGCTCCATTAATTCGTCCGCGCCATGAACCCGCGCCGGCCTGTCCATCCATCGTGCTATCCGTCGATGATCGGTCCATCTTTCCCGGCGACCGGCCGGCGGCTGCGGGGCGGGAGACGGTACAGTGCATGCGCACACCTGAATGAATGATGAATGTTTGCTATTTTCGCCATGCATATATATGAGCCCGATCTGCAACCAACCGGTATGGTACGACGGCACCACGTCGGCGACGGTCGTGACAAAGCGCCGCGCCGTCGCACCCGGGTCGCCGTACCCAGCTAGTGGGAGCGAGGTTCCCTGTATATATATCTCCCGGATCGAGCTGGAGAGGGGCAGACGAGTAGTATTTTATATTCTACGTACGCGTCATGTTGTGGTAGTCCGCGTTGCATACGGTCAACTTCGTCTTGGAAGTCTTGAAAAATCTGTGTACGCATAAATAAACCACCGCGACCGGCCATCGCTATAGCTCGAGAACGCAAGACACGAGCTTACTGTGCACTTGCAAGGCTAGCTACCTTGCCAAGAACACAAGCAAATCTCGAGTATCATGGATGCATGCATGCGTGGAAGTCCTCACACATCTTTTCCTATACCCTTATATGATTGTGTCTCTTCTCTGTATCACATAACCATGTCTTGAGCAATGTGTAGTTTAGTTTACGTTTTTTCACCTTCTATTATATACCTTTAACATGCTAGCTCTCGGCAAGAAAAAAAATCTACATGTTACAAGAAAACAATAGCAAATAGAACTTCAAAAACTTGATATTTCCCATTCCCACGCGTTGTTGCAAACTATATATATTGCAATTTGAACTAATTCAGGAGGGGTTAGGATTTGGGAAAGAACACCAAACCGCTCCGCACCACTCCCGGAGCGGGTGACCGGAGCGGCGCACCTCCGTTCCCTTCCCCAGGCTCCCCCCGACCTCTCCCTCCCCGTTGTTGCTGGCAGACACCATCGGGCGTTGCACGTGCGGTGCCGACGCTAGCGGACGCTCCTCTACCCACGCGCGTGGGAGCCCGGCTCAGGTGGGTCGGCCGCCGACGGTGCGGCTCAGCGGCGATGGTTTGGCTCGACATCGGGGTAGCTCGACGTCAGCTGGGTGCTCGACATCTCGGGCGCGGCCATTGGTGGCGAGCTCTGTGGAGGCTGGCGGTGGCGCTCACTCTCCCCAGATATGGGCCCTTCGGTCCCCATATGTGGTCGGGCGGGCCAGATGTCACATTGTTGTGGTGGTTCCTGGAGGTGGAGGACTAGCTCGCGTGTGCATCTAGGTGGTGGTAGCGGTGTTGCTGGCCTGCTGCAGCATGGCAGTGGGGGCTTTGTGGGTCTGATATGGGCTCGGCAGGGGGCGGTGGGTGTAGTTCCCTCCAGCCGGCGGCGCTGCTGTCATCTTCGATTCTTGCGGTGTTGTCCTACTCCTCTTGGCCTCGTGCTCGTGATCACAGGGAGACGTCAGGGGTGGCGTCTCGATCGTGGTGGCGCATGTTGGTGGGCGGCAAGTGTGGTCGAGCGTTTCTGAGCGTCTCGGGTAGTGGTTTTTTGGGGGGCCGGGAGAAATCCATGTTGGCTCGTCCGGCAACAACGCGGTGACGCCTATGGGTGCCGCCATTCCTTCCTGGAGGGCGTCGGGTGCACCCCTTCTCAACTCCCCTCCGAGTACTAGGGGAAACCCGTAGGACTAGGTCGGGCAACATTGTCGTCGTCGTCGCGCCCCTTTTAAAGGTGTTAGTTGGTACACGGCGCTTCGGAATGCTAGGAGCCTGGTAGGACAATGTCGGAGGGCGCATCGCTTGCGGGTCACCCTTGTTTACTCGATCTTCCATTGTTGGCTTTCGTTTCTCTTTTCTTTCTCTCTTTTTTCGTTTGAGCTTGATTGTGCTGCTGCGTAGCAGTTGTATCGTGTGGTTTCTTTATTAATATAGCGGGGCAAAAGACTATTTCAAGGAAACTATGTTTTGTGGAGTATATGCATAAAACTGAAATTTTATAACTTGTTGATATACTTGTTGAAACAAACCTTACAGACATGGTGCGAATATTCCATAACTAGTTGCATGTGCACCCCTTTATAACTTAAAAGTTTGCAATACAAACATATAGAAGGATATTGGCAGTCATCTTCATTTTCTTTTTCTTTTTTGACTTAAGGCGTGTAAAAATGTCACCTAGTTGTGAACCGGATGGAAATATACTACTCCTTCCGTTTTAAAATAGATGTCGATTTTTTCTAAATTTGGATGTATCTAGATACTATATAGTACTAGATACATCCAAATTTGAACAAATTGCGACATCTATTTTGAGCAGAGGGAGTAGGTTACCTGAACTATACTACTCAATAAAACTTATAAGAAACAGCCCTGAGGTAGATTGCAAGTTGATTTCTATAAAATGGAAGGGTTTATTTGTATGTATGTCGGCAACCAATAGGTGTACTGTAGACTGTAGAGTGACATGTTGATTTCGCTAAAACAGAGAGATAGATTTGAGATTTGTCCGGAAGCAATATGTAGATACTGAGAAGTCTTATTTGAACTAACTTTCTACTTTCTGAGGGCTTATGCGGGTTGCCACCTTGCAAGTCTAGCGCCAACAGTCCGCATGCATGTAGAAAATTCAGAAAGGGGAGAACCTCAACCTCTGCATCAAATGATCATACAACCATAGTATTTATTAAAACTTTCTATTTAGAAACTTTAGCCACACTTATTAATTGGATTATAGTTGCATAAAATAAAATAAATTATGAAACCTTATACCTCTAGAAATATGTTGCACCCACTAGACCAAAGTTTCAGAATTGGACATTTTCTATGTTAGTGGTGATCTTGTTTCACCGAGGGGTAAATAGGACAACTGATATATAATCAGCTAGGTCAAATCTCAAGTCCGTAATAAACCCGATTAATTAATAGGAGATTGGTTACGTAGCACGCTAAGTGACAGCACGATATTTGAAATTTCTTACATGTACAACCTATAGTAGATCCGTAATTGGGATGTGTAAAGTATGTGATGATCAATGCTAGTGTCAGACGACTTCACTCGAAGGAATAAGAAAATCCTCATCCTGTTGGAATACAATAAGGGATCTGGCAGGGGATTAGAAGGAGAATAGAAAGGGAATATGGAACAATGGAAGGCACTGATCAGGATTAATTCCCTGACTCCCACACGACTGGTCAAAGCGCGATCAGGAGTTTGTTTACACTAAACTTTACACAGGTGTGGCCCTAACACCTTTTAGACTGAATAAATTAAGAACAAAAGATGCAGACAATAAAATGTTAGGGCGCACTAATCTGCAGATAGGGACACCTCAATGCTCCTTCTGAGGCCATTTTTGTGGCAGTACAGTCTCCTGGTCCAGAGACAATCTTCCTTCTTTCCTTTAGTCCTTCCAAAACCAGTCATGACCAATGCAAACACTTTCACTAACATTACATGTAGGCAACAGCTAATCCCCACCTCCAGAGGGACATTTTATATCCCCAGTTCCTTGTCTTTGGTGAGGCATCCCAGACCAGAGATGGCCAGATTTATCCCCAAGTTCCCACTAGCCCTACCTCACTCTCCTTTATAACTCCACCTCTCACTCGCTTGGAACAGAACATAGGCACAAGCACAGCAGCTAACTTCTTGGCTTCCCTTGTCTGAAGAGTACTAGTATTGCTTCGAGCAAAACCAAGCAAACCTAGATACATCAAAGGGGTGTTCGGTTTACAAGGTATATATGTGCATTTTTTGCTCATCTTTGTTTTTTGCCTTTGAGAATAAAGGCATGTATGGATGTGATTGAAAGCTTCTAATGTGTTTCTTTTGGTCAGATCTTTGGGTGGGAGGAAGCATGCATCCAGGTGTAGAGCCATTGATGGTACCCCCGGGATTCCGGTTCCATCCGACCGACGAGGAGCTCCTGTATTACTACCTGAGGAAGAAGGTTGCTTATGAGGCCATAGATCTGGATGTCATCAGGGAGATTGACCTCAACAAGCTTGAGCCCTGGGATCTCATAGGTAGGTAATTTTTGGTACATAGATGGGCGATGGCTATTCTGAAGATGTCATTAGTATTCAGGGTGGCATGTGCGCGCTTGGGTACGTGCAGATCGGTGCAGGATTGGGACCGGCCCTCAAGATGAGTGGTACTTCTTCAGCCACAAGGACAAGAAGTACCCGACGGGGACGCGGACGAACCGGGCCACGGCGGCAGGGTTCTGGAAGGCCACCGGCCGCGACAAGGCCATCCTCCTCAGCAACGGCCCCCAGAGGATCGGGCTCAGGAAGACGCTCGTCTTCTACACCGGCAGGGCACCGCACGGCACCAAGACGGACTGGATCATCCACGAGTACCGCCTCGACGACGACAACGCCGACGCACCGCAGCCGGTACGAACTCACGACACCTCACCTCACTAGTAGTGAACTAGTGATCTTTATCTGTATCTGTAGTTCTGTACATGCGATAGTTGTCTGCAGTTTTCTTAATGGTGAAGTTGGAAATGTGCAGGAGGATGGGTGGGTAGTGTGTAGGGTTTTCAAGAAGAAGAGCATCCAGAGGGGTTACGAGCAGCCGGACATGGCCGTCACCGAGCTCCAGTCGCAGTTGTTCCATGTCACGCCAGACATGGCACCAGTCGAGATAGACCAGAAGCACGGCTTCCACCAGCTGATGCACGGCGGCGTCTTTCCCACCTTTGACCCCTCGATGCACCTGCCGCAGCTCACCAGCGCCGAGACAACGCCGGGCGTCCCAAGCTTCATGTCATTGTCCGGCACACAGCTGACTACCCCGCATGTGGCCGTGAACCAGCTCGACCTCGGGTGCTCCCATTCCCAATCCCGGGACATGAGGAAGCTGGCACCGTGCAGCGGCGGCGGTAACGGGGAGATGCTCCTTAGCGGCGGCGACCGCTTCGGCGCAGCTACGGATTGGTCGATCCTGGACAAGCTCCTGGAGTCACACCAGAACTTGGACCAACTCTTCCATGGCAAGCTCGGCGGGACATTAGCAGTAGTAGGATCCCCTCCTCCACACCAGCATCATTATCAACAGCAGCAGCAGCTGAAGGAGATTGGCACTTCTTCGCTGCAGAGGCTGCCGTTCTTCCATTACCTCGGTTGCGAGGCTGCTGAGCTCCTCAAGTTCTCCAAGTAGATCGATTGATATGTATTGTGCAACCTGGGCATCTAAGAGCATCCTACTAGACTACTAGTTTGGTTCATATTTTGATGGGTACTTTGATCATCTTTAATCGGATTTTTTATTGGTACGATTTTTGATATGTATATAAGTTCATGAACGAATGCGCTCAGCGCGAGAATTGATCAATTGTGGCGGTGTGGGGATGTTAGCAATAAGCACTCCGTATAGCAACACGGCACCGTGCGGGTATACGAGTAGTGTACATACACAGTTTCCGATTAGGACTTGCTTGTGCGCGTATACGAGTAGTATACATACATAGGTTCCGATTAGGACTTGCTTGTATCAGAGTTGCATGTATCGGAGTAGGAGTTAGTCAACGAGTCGTATAGCACTTCGAATCGGTAAGCTAGCTTTTGCATATATATACATGTACCCAGACAGGCTTTGATCGGCACCACACCGTGAACGTGAGAAGCAATACAAACACAGCAGGACCGAGACGGCCCTGTAGCTATAATATTGTTTTCATCGTGTGAGTGGAGGAAGTCTAGCTAGCTAGCTGATCGGACCAATCGGACCAGCTGGTTTTGCCGGACGTGCGCGTCCCGGCGGAAATCTCCTGTACGTGTGTTGTCTCGCCAGGAAGTCTTCGTTGCCAGTCGCCGGAAAGTATTCGGCGCAGGGGTGTTGCGGGTCGTCGCCCCGGCGAAAATATTGCCGGGTCTGGGCCAACAATTGCTATCAGAGCCTCGTGAAGGATCTCCTCGTAACGGGAGGTCACAACGACGATGGATGTGGGCGAGTATTCCGGTGCGGCTAAAGGATTTGCTGTGCAGGTGATGACACAGTACCCGCGGTACATCCGCGACAACTACACGATGTGGGCGACTCAGATGGAGTGGGCGATGGAGTCCAACTATATCTGGGAGGCTGTCGATCCCGACGGCGACGAGTACAAGAAGGGCGCGTCGAAGTACCGCAAGTACCGGCAGGCACTCACGGCCATCGGCTCGGTGATGCCGGCGGATGTGATGCAGCACCTGATCTCGAAGAAATCTGCAAAGGAGGCGTGGGAGGCGCTGAAGACGCTAAATCTTGGGCACGAGCGTGTCCGCGAGGCAACCCTACAAACCTTGCAGAAGAAGTACGAGAATCTGGAGATGGGAGGAGACGAGACGTTGGACACGTTTGCCTCAAGGGTAGCCACTTTGGTCAAAGGGATTCGCGCGCTCGGCGAGAAGCTCGAAGAGATCTTAGTCGTTCGGCGTTTCCTTCACGCGGCGCCGCCACATTACTTGTCCGTTGTGTCGGCGATCGAGCAGTGCGTTGATCTCAAGACTCTCACGATGGATGATCTGATTGGACGATTGAAGGCTCATGACGAGCGGATGAAGATCACCTACGGTGATGCGGTACCGGAAGAGCACGTGACGCTTACCCGTGCCCAGTGGCAGGCAGTGGTCGCCAAAGAAAAGGACGATCAAGGATCCGGAAGCAGGAGTGATAAAGAAGCTTCTCGCTCAGTGAAAAAGTATATTGCAGGGGAGGACGAGGACGACGCTCCGCCGCGGAGGAAGTTTGACATTAAGAAAGTAAGATGTCATAACTGCGGCGAGCTCGGTAACTTCAAGAAGGATTGCAAGAAACCACTGAAGGAGAGGGCTCTCATCGCCCAGGAAGGAGATGATGGACCGATGATGTTGATGCTCGAAGTAACCGAGCTGAAGGATGTGGAGGATCCTCCATCACCGGCTACGGGGATTGTGGTGCAAGTGGATCACGATCTACCGTGTGTAGATCACGAGGAACGGAGTGCTCTGTTACCATGTGAAGCCACGTTTGAGGCAAGTGAAGCCTCGGGACTAGTTCATGGTGATCTATGCGTTAGAATTTCACCCGCAACTCCGTCCGGCAATAAGTTTCTTCATGCTTGTGGTGGATGATCATAGTAAATACATGTGGATTGTGTTGCTAAAAAGTAAGGATCAAGCTCAACAAGCATTCGAGAAGATCAAGGAAGACGAAGAGTTCAAGGTGGAGGCGAAGATAAGAGCCCTACGCATTGATCAAGGGGATGAGCTGCATCAAACTGTGTTGACCATGGCATGGAGCATGATAAAGAGTAAAGGCTTGCTAGGAAAATTCTAGGGTGAGGCAGTCAATACGGCTGTGTATTTGCTGAACATGGAGCCAACTGAGAGTGGTGTTGGTATAACACCGTACGAAGCATGGTACGGATGGAAACCCTCGGTTGATCATCTTCGCACTTTTGGGTACGTGGCGCATGTCAAGACGGAGTCCAATCATAAGAGTAAATTGGTGGAGCAGAGGACTCCAATGATCATGACGGACTATGAAAGCTCAAAGAAATACCGCTTGTGTGATCCTTATACCAATAAGGTGGTTGTCAGGGGCAACGTAATCTTTGAGGAAGGCGAGTCATGGAATTGGGGCTCCAACGAACCGGGATATCCAACTTTTCACGTCACGTGGGATCTTGAGTATGAAGAAAATATGGATCAACCAAGCTTATCCTTGTTAGCAAGTTCGGGCCCAGAAGACGTTGAAGGCCTAGGGGGTGCTCCAGGCATGGACGCCAGGGCAGAAGTACTAGGGATTCTCCCAGAAGAAAAAGAGTCTGGAGAAAAGGCTAGTCCGTGGCCAGAAGAAAAGGAGGGAGCAGCTCCATATGGACCAAGTGGTGTTACGTATAGCTCATCATGTGCTAGTACATGAGGTGATGATCCACATGAAGAGCTTGGGGCAAAGGAGTGCCCAGAAGTGCAAGGGCCATGTAACATGGTGGTGAGTCAAGAAATTAACTGACAAATAGGCATGCAGGATACGCTGCATGTAGAGCCGTTGACTCCAGGAGCTCTACGTGGAGGCATACAAGGTTCAGAGACTGAAGAAATAAGCGCGTTGTCGGGCGCATGAGAGTATGTTGTGACACCTCCGACTGCACTGGAGACGAAGCAACTATGACCGACGCGAGCACGCATGCGAGGCGTGTTAGACTACTATCCGAAGGAGATACTTCGGATGATAAATAATCCGGTGAAGATGAACTACAAAAAGCACTGGTTGTTCATCAAGGAACCGATGAGGATCGAAGACACGGACAAGGAGGACATGGACAAGAAGGACGCGGACGAGGAGGGTCGACGTCAAGTCATGGAGAAGCCGGCGAAGGTAAAGTCGGTGACATGGAGGATGGCGCCTAGAGCGGCAAAAGCAATGCCGTGGATGATGCCCGCGAGGAGCAGCTGGCGCATTTGGAACCCAGGTCGAGGAGAAGCGCATGTCGTGCTTAGGGGGTGATTGTTAGCAATAAGCACTCCGATAGCGACACGGCACCGTGCGCGTATACGAGTAGTATACATACACAGGTTCCGATTAGGACTTGCTTGTATCAGAGTTGCATGTATCGGAGTAGGAGTTAGTCAACGAGTTGTATAGCACTTCGAATCGGTAAGCTAGCTCTTGCATATATATACATGTACCCAGACAGGCTTTGATCGGCACCACACCGTGAACGTGAGAAGCAATACAAACACAGCAGGACCGAGACGACCCTGTAGCTATAATATTGTTTTCATCGTGTGAGTGGAGGAAGTCTAGCTAGCTAGCTGATCGGACCAATCAGACCAGCTAGTTTTGCCGGACGTGCGCGTCCCGGCGGAAATCTCCTGTACGTGTGTTGTCTCGCCAGAAAGTCTTCGTTGCCAGTCGCCAGAAAGTATTCGGCGTAGGGGCTGTTGCGGGTCGTCGCCCCGACGAAAGTATTGCCGGGTCTAGGCCAATAGGGGATCCCTGGAGAATCTGGTTTATGAAATATCCAAGACAGATGGTATATCTACCACCAGTTTTTGTTTTCATCAAATATAGCTATCACTATTTACAGATGAATATGAAATGGCAGCACTAAGATACTGTTTGTCCTTCGAATATGTTAGAATCATGACAGGCAAATAACGAAGAACGAAAAAGAAATCGCAGTAAGGGGCCATAAATTTAATGTTGAAAAAAATTCTCCAACAAAGAGAGAAAAAAACCACGGACGCCAGCCAGCAAAACATCACTAGATCGGGGATTATTTACACAATGCTAGGGATTCTTTAAGATGCAACTCATCCCAACCGGTGACTTATAAGAGGTATATATAGAGGTGGAAACCTAGGTCTTTAACAATCCGTACCAAATGATGGGCGACGGGTCTCGCTCCGCTCGTCAGAAGTTAGCCTCCTTAATAAATTTGGATCATACTTTAACAAACTTCACCTTGAGATGAATTCCTTCTTGTAGCATCAAAACAACAACCATCTCTATGAACAAACAAACCAAATACTTTTGGCGCCAATAGCCACTTTGGGTAGTCAGTTAAACCAGGATTATCATGGGTAGTGATCTTGCATACCTTTACACTACTACAGAAAACCTTATCAGTTGCGCACGACATATGCTATCCGTGGCGCATGGCCCGTGTGCCACAGTCATCACGCCACTGGTATTTTATCAGTGGCGCACATGTCTGTGCGCTATGGATAGTTTAAGTATCCATGGCGCATCCCTAGCCGTGCGCCATGGATAACGGCCACCCACAGATACACTTCCACTATATGTGGCGCAGTACGTTGCCGTGCGCCACTAATAAGGTGCGCCACTGATAGTTTTTCCATTTTTTGTACGCTGACCTCGTATTTGTAAAGGTATTATCCAGTTATGTACACACAATGACAGTGATAATATTTCATCATATTAATAAGAATTCACAACCATTCAGTAGCAAGTTAGTCATCAAATGACAAATCAAGTGTTCACCTAAACTAGAATCAAATACAGTAGAACCGCAACGACGGTGAGCAAGACGGGGACCACAACCAAAGCCTTCGTCTGGTTCTTCCACCTAGCTTCCTCTCGCATGCGGTTCCTTCACCTAGCTTCCGCCATCTCTCTAGTCTTGTACCCTTTGTAGTTATTGCCGTTGAACTTGTTCACCTGTTTTATACAGTCCTCTCACTCACCGTAGACTCCTGGAACCTAACATTTGTACATCATGTACCACTTTGCCATCTGTATACATAAGTTAGATAGTATATTATGCAACATAAAGAAAATGATTCACATGCATGTTCAGAAAAACTACAAAACAACAAAATGAACATCATCATACAGAGCCATTGCAACAAATATGAACTAGGACCTCATACTTAGAGTAGACATAGAAAATCATAGGGATGGTGTTAGTGATCCAAGTAGGATACACATGATATATATTTGAGCATATCACAAGGCTCACTAACACCACCCCCAGGATCACATCTGAAATCAAGGCACACCTGTAGTGGCGCCCTAGCATTTTAATCATCGTGCAACAAATAAGAACCAAAACAATGAACATCAAGTACTAGGGCCTCATACTTTGAGTGGACCTTAAAATCACAGGGACGGTGCATATCACAAGGCTCGCCCACACCATCCCAGGATCACATCCAAAATCGAGGCACACTTGTATAATGGTGCCATAGCATTTTAATCATCGGCATTGCAACAAGTAAGAACCAAAAATATGAATATCAAGTACTAAGGGCCTCATACTTATGTTGGACACAAAAATCTCAGGGATGGAGTAAGCAAGCCAAATAGGATGCACAAGATTTATATTTGTACATATCACAATTAAGCATCAGACGATTCATAACCCTGATAAATACCATCGATCACGATTATATAAGTAACTCTAACGACTATGAAACAATATATATAGAGAGTTAGGTGCATTGTTGATCACAATAATTAAGTTCAGCGACTGTACTGTTTCGAGTCGGGCAAGTTATTAATCAGTTTCTGATGTCAGACAAATGACTACCAATATATAGTTCAGAACTACATCCAACTATACTATGCAAACATCAAGACTTCTGACTCGGTGCAGGGAACGGTAGTACACCTCCTTTTGTCATGAACTTCCTATCATCACCCTGCATTTCAAGGCATTCTTCTATCTCGGGATTTCGCAATCTAATGCGGGTGTAGTAGAAGACCCCCCCTTAAAGCAGACATCATAATTGATGATTTCCGACATTTGAGTCTGGATGCGAAAGAAGTGTTCTCTGAGATAGTCATTCGTGATGGTTGCTAAATTTCGGGACTTCTTCCAGAGTTGATATGGCAGTGTAAGCATTTTTTGATCCTAGACGAACCCGCTCATGTGATAGAGGGCGTAGAAGGCCTCCTTTGACTATTTGTCAGCTGCTTGATGTAGGGGAATTCCATTACATGGGTAAACACGTGTTTGCCTTCCCTAACATCCCGCCTTGCCGAAGTAGCCTCCATCTAAGGCATAGGCGTTGGTAGCATTATCCAGAACACTCTTTATGTTGTTGTAGTCTTTCTTCTTTGTCAAAGTTCCCGTGTCGAAATACATGGCTTGCGAAAGCTTCAGGCAAATCTCGATGAGTGTGCTGTATTTATTTCTGCGCAAAAAAATTCAAACGGAATGTATTGGAAAAAACGATGGAAATCTAAGAAAACATGGTATGGTGGCCAGCGAATAAGTATTGTACTTACCCGGGAAAGAAAGGGATGAGAAGGTAATCATTTTCTCTATTCTTCAACATGAATTCTTGGAGGTACTTCTCCACGAGTGTCTAGTCCCTAGGGTTCAACAAGATCCTTTCACACATGTAGAAGGGGTCCGCTATTGTAGCACCCCGGGAAAATACTACTAGAAAATCGCTTATTGTTCTTGCTCTGTGCATCATAATGATATCATGTGTAACATCCCAATTTTAGCAACCCTGATTAGTTGTCCAGAATGCAAAAATCAGGGGGGGACAAATTTTTTTTTCTTGTTTAGAGATGCATAGTTTACTTTATTGATTGCTTGTGTTTATGCATCTGATTCTGCAATATAAGTTGTACTCCTTACCTCAACCCTAGTTGACAAAAACTATTTAACAAAACTGTCCTGGCTCATTTTGCATATTCTCAAATGTTCTCCCATTTCAAAACCTGAGCCATGATGCCTTTGTAGGACCAACTATTTTCTTGGACCCTATTTACAAAACTATGGAGATCTATATGATATAATCTCCCTATGTTTTCAAGACAGAACTTTCAGCTTTTCTTACCTCTAGGTTTTCCAAACAACCTTTTTTATCAAGCTTTTGAATTCTAATCTTGGTAGAGATACCAAGGACTCTCACCTTATTCAAACTCCAACCTTTCAAAATACCCATACTTACCCCAAGCTAGGCTTGATGGTAATCCAAGTAGTAGTTTGATTTGCTTTGAAGATGAATTTCCTTGACCTACTGTCTGATGATTTGCCTTTATCTGCTGTGTGACTGATTTTCTTAGGGAGTGCTATGAGCTACTCTAGGAGCTCATCCGCAAGTATCAAGCAAAGATAATATTACAAACCCTAATCAAGATTCCAAATCTTGATCTGTCCCATAACCGTTAGGTGATCATCCAAAAACCTTAACCAGATCACTTCTGATGATTATTCATTCTAGAATCTTCCAAGTCAATGAAGACCAATATTAAGCATGGATATATCCTACTCAATACACAATTCATCATCATCCACTTGATGATGATTCGGAACCTTGCAACCAATCAAAAACATGAACACTTATATTCTAGTCAATATCTCCAACTCTGCCAAAAATGACCAAGTATGGAAATCTGATATCAATATCACATCTTTGAGTCTCCCTCATGTATAAACCTTGTGCATTTTTGGAAATGCACTTGAATAATATTGTAGACCATAATAAGTACTACCAAGGCCCAGTTTTCCCTTGGTTATATCATCTTCCAACCCACTTGTCTTGATGGTTTTGCAGGCAAGAAAATAATAATTTCTGCAAATCTTATCAACTAGCCTACTTTGGAAGAAGCTCACATCTCGATACTACCTTATTTGGACTAACTCCTTGAATGTTTGTATTAATATCATGAAGGTCTATCCACCCCTACTTCACTTGTTTCAATTGGAGCTTTATGCTTCTAAAACCCACATAGTTTTGAAGGCTATTTGACAATCTATTTTGGCACCCTTATTTTATTCAATTTCTGGCATCCATTCTTGAATAGCTCAATCATGATCAACCTTAAACATCTGTACCATGGTGATCTACCTAGCCTAGTATGTCTATTCATATATCCCATGACCCAAGATTAGCTTTGAGCTCCAAGATCCAACCATGTTTTCATGGTATAAAAGTAATAGTGCCCAAGATCCTCTATTCCTTGTTTTCTTCCCAAATAAAGTTAAATTTCCAAAACCCAAGGTTGAAAATGGTAGATACAACAACTGGACATAATCTACCTTTATTACAAAACTTTACCAAATATTAGCAACAATTATTTTGGCACAAAATTAATTAAATTCCTTGATTGGGCAAAAACTCCCAATCTCCCTCTATAAAGGCAAGTTTGTTTTTCTCCAAGTCACTTTGCCAAATCAAGGAACAATTGAGTTCTAAACATCATACCCTACCTTCCCATCTAAAAAATAAATATTTTCGATATTCTAGATTACTTCTTTTTGCCCTTTTTCTTAAATGGCACAAAAAAGAAATAATAGCTTTAAAATACTTTTCCATGTAAATAAAATCCAAGAAAATTCTCCAATGTGTGATGTGGTATTTAGGACCATATAACAAAAAACCAACCTTATCCAATGTAAAAATATCAATTGAGCTTCTAAAAACTACTTCTGCACTTTGTGAATAAATGATTTTAAATGGATTTAAAATCCTCTAAAAAATCTGAATTAATTCCTAGGGTTATGAATTAACCCTATCTACACACCAGTACCATTTACTCATCTTGCCAAAGACAAGTTTATAAACTTCCTTCACTTGATTTATAAGGAAACCACTGCCCCCAGCACCCAATGAGGAGGCCATGGACCTGCCCTAGCCCATCCATGGACTTTGTCCACCCTAAACCATGTCCAGTTTATTTATAAGGAAACCACCAACCCCAACTCTCCCATGTGGTCTCTATTGCCCCCTCTCGCTATCACTCAGCTCCCCTGAGCTCCCCATCCCCTCTCCCCTTCTACTAGCCCCCAAAAGCAAACCACCACCCTTTTCGGCCATTATTGAGCTCGAGCTCGAGGTGCCTTATCCCTTGATCCCCTCCCCTTGCATGTGGCCTCACAATGATCCTATACCTCGGATATACGATCCCCTAGCTCTAGAGCTCCTCCCAGCCATTTTCTCGCCTTGGATAAGCATCTCTCTCTCGATTTTCTTCAAGAAAACCACTTGGTGGTCTCCCTCCTCCGTTTCTACTCTCTCTGTGGGCATGCTTGTCCTCCTCCGAACCAACACTAACCTCCCCTACCCTTCTTTCCTCCTTCCAGGCTCCATAGTAGCGGCCCCGATGAGCTCTGTCGCGTGCGCCGTCGTGGTCTTCGTGCGTGCCCTTCTCCCCTGCCAAACAGGGTTGTGCCGCCCCTCTCTGGGATCTTTGCACCGCCCCGCTCCTCCGCCTCCACCCCTCAGACGCCAGCGAGGCTCGATGAACCCTCCCCGACGAGCCGCCGTCGCTGCTAGGGTTTCCTCCTGGGCCCCCCTATCGCGAGGAAGAAGACGCGTCGACACCATGGATCGCCACTTGATCCAACGGCGGGCATCAACGGATACCCCTTCGGTCCCCATCTTGCGATGACATCTGGGCCCCGCCCGCGCCTCTTGAAACTCGGCTCCCACGCGACGCCTTGTGCGCCGTGGGCCGGATCTGCACGGTGAGGCCCATTTTGGCTCAGATCTGGCCCAGTTCCTTCTTTTACTTTTAATAATATTCTAGATCTACAATTTTGCTAGTTGGTTTAAATCTAGAACAAAATGGAAAATGGGGTAAATTGACCGGAAATAATTTTTATCATGTTTCTATATGCTTTTGTCTGCCATGCAAAACTGGTCCCTTGCCAAAAATAAATTTCATTATTTATTGGAATTAAATCTACTAAAATGTACCTTTTTTCCTTAAATAAATTTCTAAGTGTGATAGATATACAAAAATGGGATGAATAAAAGTTTATATGAAGGTACTTTATATACCTATCCATTAGACTTTATCTCATGCCAAGGTGGACCCTAGTTTTACCTCAGTAAAAATAGCAAAAACAACTATTTATTGTATTTAGAAAATTTCTTAAGCCTAACTATATCATGTTTTGAGTTGATTCCAACTCTCAGGGATGTGGTACATCAGTACTATTCAAATCTAGGAGATCACTATTTAGTGAGCTTCTGAGTATTTTTAGTGAATTAAATACTTCTATATGTGGTTATATCACAAGATAAATCATTTCAGAACCTTAACAACTCCAAAAAAAGTGATTCCAATTTCTACTTGAAGTAATTTGCAATGCCCATCAAATGTCCTTATTCTCATATCTCTAGACCTGTAAAATAAATCTTTTCAAAAGATAAATTGACTATAGAATTGACATTGTGATTTTCTCAAGGGCATTCTATTTTGAGTTGATTGCAACTCCCAAAAATCACCCACTCAAAGGTATACAATATACTCTGAACACAAATTTATTTGAGCCACATATATTTTATGGGTATTTATTCACCTAAACTAGGGTGATTTACACTAAAATAATCATATCTAATTAAGGAAAATTGATAAAATCAGGAAACCACTTTTGTTGGCCTTGTTATTTCAATTCCCATCTGATGATACCATTTTTGTACAATGATATCATACATACCCAAGCCTTATACCCAAACCCCTTCATCAAGTAGTATTTGGCAATTAAATCATTAAACAAGCTCCACAAATGCTTTTCCAATACTTCCAATTGCAATATGCACAATCCATCACAACCTACTAAAGTGAATAATGTGTGGTATGTTTGTTTGCTGTATGGTATTGGTGATTGTATGCCTTGTGTTGATTGTGCCCTTTGTTTGCTTGCATGTGATCCATAATTACTATAGATGCGATTATATCAGACACTAGAAGAAGATGGTTATTATTATTGGTTATTATGGTATTCTAAGAAGAACTCCAGGGACATATATTGCTAGCTTTGTGATCTCAGGCAAGCCACCTTATTGCTCATAAGCCTTGTCCTACTGTTTTACTTATGCATGTTTTACCTACTGTTAATGAAAACCGCATTGTTTTATTATATGATGATATATATATATATCTGGTAGTGTTTTGGATCCTCCAAACCATTACACAATTTTACTACATTGTACAACCCCCTTGAAGACACCTATTTGTCCCTAGTATGGTAGATGGTGTATAACACCATACCCCTTTACAGACCCCATTTTAGTCAAAGTAAAACTGTAGGATGGGAAGACCCTGAAAATTTTTACAAAATGTTTTATGATAAAACCTTGGTGAGGTCTGACCTACCAAGAGAATTTTGAAAAAGGAAAAAGGGTTTGTCTTACAAAATGATGAAAGAAAGATGGAGGAGAAAGGTTTACAAAAACACACCCGTTTCTTTGTAGTTTTGCCAGAACAATTAACTCGTGCAACCACATTACTCTAGAATGGGACAAGGCCGGACTTGAAGTTTGCTACTCTGGTGTAGGAATTCTGACAACTACTTCTAAGGGATCATCTCACTCTAATGGCGGGGTTCCTTTACAGAAAGGGTCAACTGTTAGACAGTCACTTGGAGGAATTGTGAACTGCCCTTAGGAGAAGTCGAGCGATACTATGATCCTCTAATTGAAAGTGCACACTCTGGAGGAGTCGTAATGCGCTCCAGTTGGTCTTTGGCCCAGACGTCCTAGTGTTGAGAGGAACAACTCATAGGGTAGGTCCTATACTGGAGTGGCATCTGGAGAGTCTTGATTGGTTACTCGACCCACGATCGGTGTAGATCAGGGCAGGGTCCCCGGATGGTGTGGGTAAAGTGTACAACCTCTGCAGAGTGTAAATCTATTCGATTAGCCATGTCCGCGGTTATGGACGATTGGGAAGGTTGCTATAGAGTAGTGCTGGTTTTGATTTAAAAAAAGGACTTCAGAAAAGAAAAGGCTTTGGATATTGTTGTGACCATGGCATGGTCGGAAAGTAAGGAAAGAAGTAGGTCATGGGATGACCGGAAGGAGGAACAAATGGGTGACCCAGTCCTAGTATTTCCCAAAAACTTTTCAAAAAGGCTTCCAAAATGTTCTACAGAAGTTTTCAACAGAGATATGTAGATGCTATATCTACAAGAGAAACTATTTGAGAAAAGAACCTCTCTTGGAGCCCTCCTACTACCATAGCCATATTGCATATCCTCTTGTTATTATTTTTCTCTTAAGGTGGTTTGCGAGTACATTCAAAGTACTCACTGGCATTGTCCCTGGCTATTAACTTGGTCAGATATCAAGAAGAAGGTGAAGTTGACGACTATGTGAGTTAGGATGTTCTCCCAGTTAGCTGCCTGTAGGTTAAGGCATGGATTGGACTCGACACTTGATAAGTTCCACTGATGATGATCTATGTAGCCATAATAGCAATTTAGGTATGACTTGTATTTGCTTAAGTAATGGATGCTTACTTTCATAATTGTCGGTTATGTGCCACGACAGACTGATCATGGGATCGTGATGTATGCATAACTGGGATTCTTGGAGGATTAAATCTAGGGGCCTCACAGACTTGGTATCAGAGCCATCCTGACTGTAGGAGAACCTTAGTTAGCATGGTCGTTATACAGGAAAACTATTTTTGGAAACACCGGCTTTTGAAAATTACTTTCTCAAAAGCTTTTCAAAAGATTCTACTCCTTATCTCATACTAATTTTAAAGGACTTCAAAAATGGTTTCCTCTACCTCTCGTCAAACTTCAAACATATGGGTTTCAAACAAATAGGACCTAGAACCCCGTGAAGGTAGTAATAACAGGATAAATAGAAGAAACTACCAGCAAGCACAAGGAGACTACAAGATCGCCCTACCAGCGGAATCCTCATAATCAGAAGAAATCAAGTGCTACACTATCGAGAAGCATCCAATGACTCGACAAATCCTTCATACCGCAAGATAGTGACTCCGACCCTAAGAACAATGAAATTTAGGATTAATAGTCCTAAGACAGGATTCCCCTATATCGCGAGTAGTTAACTCCTAGGTCCCCATGGTAGACCGTGTTTGCTTGCCTAAGTGCTTAATGTGTTGCTAGATTTGTGCTGTTTTCGGAGAACATTGTGACCCCGTCGCTCTATTCACCTTGTATGTATGTTCCGTGCTTGCTTGACCTCTGTAAATTGTGCTTTGAGGATCGATAACCCACCTAGTAACTTAGGAAACCCCCATGTTGGTTGTCTCTAACAAGAATCCATACTAACCTCTGGAGATATGAGAGGAAAAGCATCACAAGAACCCCGAGTTCGGCATCGTCCAGTAAGAACTCAAAGACTGCTCCCTAGCAAGATGGCATATCTCGTCAAACTCCCGTCTCGAGACTCGTCATTAGTATTGCGCGCCAACACTTATCTGCCAACAATAGCAAGAATCACATCGAAGCCGGAAGACTATCACCGAAGGACCCTCAGTATCCTCGAGAAACCACCAGATGTGCTAACAAGGAGAAGAAGTGAATACTTGAATCCACTAACCTTCGACAAATTAGAGCTTCCGATAGCCCAAAAATGGCAAATTATTTTAGTCAACCCTTTGCCCAAACCAACGAGAAGTTCCTCACCAGAAGGCAAGAGTACTACAAATCCTAGAAGATAGGGATGCACGAAGACACTGAGTCTACTCTGCCACAGGGCAAGAGAAAACAAAGAGTTCTAGTGAAGACGTCTCCTCTAAAGTTAGATGACTCTACTCTGCATGAGGACTAGTGTCAACACCCGGATTTTTAATCCCAGATGCCTGTTATGCCATACCTCGCAATCCCAGGATTACCATTTTTGCGACACAAAACAGATTGGATATCATAGTACATCATCCATTACAAACCATAATAAGGTCTTACACAAATAAATGATCTCATGATCCATTCTTAATACAATCAAGCACCAGAATAATAAAGCATAGTAGTGGGTTCCATCTTCAGTGTCACAGGAAATGCTGACGATGGGAGATGATCCTAGTTCTCGTAGTCGTCCTATTGTCCATCTTCCTGGTAGTCCTCCTCATAGTCTGGCCACGGGAATATCCAGGGACAAAGCCATGAGTACTCTTTAAGTACCCGCAAACTATCACTAACAAGTAAGGTGGTTCTAGTAGGAATCTTAAGCTCTAGGTTTATTTGCAAAATGCCAGATTTATCTAAAGTTGAGTTCAGAAGTAAAGAAAGCTAATTTAATGTTCTAAATCACCTAAGTGGGAACTTAGTTTTCATGTTCACAACCCTGTTGTGGTCAAGTCAAAGTCACAAATCATTTCACAAGTCTTTTTGAAAACATCTGGCGACGGAACGGTATGGCCACTCCAACTGTCCATGACGACGGACGCGGCTATTCGAATAGTTTGACACTCTGCACAGGTGGTACACTTTCACCACAAAATTCGATACATCCGTCAGGGATAACCCTGAATCAATCATACTTAGTATGTGGATAATCAATCATAACCTTTCAATTACACACCCTAGTATAGGCACCAACCCTATGAGATTGGCCTCCCAGCCATGGCCATCTGGCATCCTTGGCACTGCATAGGTGGACATCATCAAGAGGTAGCCTCAGCTCAAACCTCTCCCGCGAGGGAACCCATACTAATACATATAAACTTCCGGCTAAGCCCTACCCAATTCGGGTATTGTGGTTGTACGGTAAAATTAGAATGGTATCGCATCCGAACCCGACCATCAGTTTTTGTAAAAGGGCTAAGGCTCATGCCTCAACATTTTCATCATCAACCAATTGTGTTTCTCAACACATGTCAAAACATCTCAATAGAATGAATCATCATTCCAAGGTTTTCGTAATCATTTTCACCAAGTATTCCCATCTAAAGTGATCAAGTTTTATGCTTAGCACTAGCCACTTAGTTAAGAGTGTTCACTAATGAGGGGTGCTAATCTTCAATCTCATGCCATAGAATGACATCTAAGTATAACTAGATATGCCAAGTTTTATACTCTTTATGCTATCTATACTAAAAGTAAAGAACTTTGGTAAAGTAAAATAATAAAGCTTGCAAGTAAAACTTGGGCCTTGGTATAATCAAAGTGGTATAACCAAAGCATGCCTAGTGCATCTTGCTTAGGTTCTCAAGCTTGAAAGTATTATCTTGCATTGTTAATGATGGCTTGCCTTGATTGGTGCAGTGATTGAAGTTTTCTTCATCTTCTTCGGGGTAGAACTCCTCCTCCTCGTATCCTTGGCCGGTACTATCGTCTATAAAGGAAAACGGGGTACACAATCACCAAAAAAATACTTAACTAAGTATATTTAGCACACTAAGGTTCACACTTGATGATCTAGCATCATCACATGCATTAAAGAACTAGTTTTATTCATTTTATTTTAGAAAAGTAATTTCTACTCATTGAATTTAATTAAGATTTAATATTCTCCAAATAGAATATGGGATCATGTTGACACATGTCATCACCACATATTCAAATACATGGGAATGTGATTTAAAGTGTTGGTCATATTTTATAAAGTTTAAGATTATTATTTAATAGATTTAAAGTGACTAGAAATGCCCTAATAGCATCATTTTGGTACTAGTACAATGTCACTGCATGCAAACCTAAATATTTTTACATATTCAGATAGATATTGTCAAATGTGATATTTGAGAGTTGGAATCAATTCAAAAGCTATTATGGTTGATTTTTCAAAAATATTTGAAGTTGCAAAAGTCTTTGTCTTGTTATTTTTGCTATAGATTATCTCTAACGCCAAATTATTTAAATACAACGGGCTTGGGTAGATAATTTAATTACCTTGCAATTTGGTTCAGTGAAACTCTCTGAATTCATTTTTGAATTTGTGGACAGAAACTAGTTTAAACTAAAATGGAAAAATAATTATTTGAATTTCCAGGCCAGCGTGGGAAGTTAAACGAGCCGGCCTAGTTACACTAGGCGGTGCAGAGGGCTGCTGACAGATGGGGTCCACCAGTGAGTGACTCTAACTACGCGAAGCGGTATGGGCAAATCTGAGCCATGTAATTGGAAGGCAGATCAACGGCGGAGAGTCATCGTCGATGACGAGCAGCTCCGGCGAGGAATCTGACCTAGCGCGGCGGTGGGTGTCTCGCAGGGCATACCTGGCCTCCAGCTAGGATCAGCGATGGGGGAAATCGATGTGGTAGACGACGGCGAAGCGAGGCGTGGTCATGGCAGGGCTTAGGGTGGCCGGAATCGACGGCGCCCTTCTCCTCTAGCAGCAGCGGACTCCGGTGAAATTCCGGCGCGGTGGTGCTCGCCTTGACCCAGGGAGAAGTGTGGGAGGTCAGTGAGGAGTGGGAAGTGGACCGGTGTGGAGAATGGAGGCGGGGGTGGCCTCCTTTTATAGCACAGCGAGGGGACCGAGCGGTGCGACAGGCATGGTGCGTTGCTCCCTGGCAGTGCTTACGGGCATAATGACACGGCGTGGGGCAGCGTGGTGTGGTCGGGCGTGTGTGGTGTTCTGAGCGGAGTCAGAGGTGTTTGCGGCGGTGTGCGGCAGCTGCGGTTTGCGCGGCGGCGAACGGGGGTGTCTGCTAGGTTGGCGTGATCATAGCGGGCTTGCGTGTGCGCGATGAGGGAAAGGCACGAGCTAGTGGGGCTGGTCAGGCACGACGCTCTAGCACGCTCTGGACATGGCGTAGAGAGGCGGGGCACAACGCGACTAGGGTGGTCCATGGCTTGGCTGGGGTCGTGGCCTGGACAGGGGTGGCGGTAGAGTGCGGCATAGCTCCTGGACATCCTGGATGGGCATGGGGCTGTCTGCTGCGAGCTGGCTGTGGTCGGCCGGCGATGACCACAAATGGGCGGCGCTCCACTATGCTCCACGACGAAGGGGTGTTGGTCTGGGTGCTAGTTGGACTTAGAGGGGACCAGGGGTTAAGAGGGGACAAAATGGTCCAGGTTTACTGTGCACAACAGTGAAGTTAGGCAGAGGTTAATTCTGTGTAGACAAGATGTTTGTGTTAATGGCCGCATGAAATATACTTTGGAATTTTTGATTCAAAATTTTTGAGTGATCATTTTTAAGCTTGAGAGTCTATGTTTGCTTGGAGAGGTCAAGGTGAATACATTTGATGGGTTTTTTAAAAAGTGTGATCTGAACATATGAAATAGATTCAATTTTCCATTGTCCATTAAATCGATTTGCTAGCTGTTTTTGTAAGTTTGTAAAGTGGGCCTTGATACACTTTTACTTGGTCTAGAAAGGGGTGGAAACAAGTAGAAATGTTTCTGTTAGAAATTATCTTCTAGGAACACTCAAAGTGGCCTAGTGGTTTACTTTTGTCAAAAAGACCATTTGGTATATTTATTCATATTTCATTTCTTTTTCTGTGGATTTTGTTTGGAAATGGTCTAGATGATGTAGTATTCACCTTTAAACCATTTCACATCATTTAGAACAATCAAGCATGGCATATACACTCAATTCTACACTAATGCAAACACACATGCATTCATATTCATTTTATTAATAAAAGTGTTTGGTAACCCTAAATTGGGGTGATTAGAACTTGATAATCTTGATTAGAAGTTTTGGGATGTTACAAACCTTCCCTCCTTAAACAAAATCTCATCCAGAGATTTAAGAAAAACTAAGAACTAAAGAGATCTGGAAACTCAGTCCTAATATAATCTTCTCGCTCCCAGGTAGCTTCTTCTTTGGTATGGTTGCTCCATTGGATCTTGAGAAACTTGATACTCCGGGTCCAGGTGGTTCTGAAGGCTTCTTCCAAGATACTGATGGGCACTTCACGATACATCAGATCCTTGTTGATATCTATGGCTCGGCGATCGATGTTCTTGAACACTTCGGTCTTCTCCGAAACTTCTAGGCATTTGCAAAGTAACGAGATATGGAACACATCATGGATGGCTGACATCTTCTCTGGCAGTTCCAGTTGATAAGGTACTTCTCCTTGGCAATTTAGAATCTTGAAGGGTCCAATATATCTGGGGGATAACTTTCCTTTCAGTTGAAAACTTTGCATTCTCTTCAAGGGTGACACTTTGAGATACACAAAATCTCCGATATTGAAGGTCGGGTCTCGACGTCTCTTGTCAGCATAACTCTTCTGTCTGGATTGGGCGGTCTTGAGGTGCTCACGGACTTTGTGAACCTTCTCTTTGGCTTCTTGTAGGATGGTTGGTCTGAAAATCTGACTCTCTCCTACTTGCAACCAATTCAACGGGGTACGACACTTTCTTCCATATAAGAACTCAAATGGGGCCATTTACAAACTGGCTTGATAACTATTGTTATATGAGAATTTTGCGAAAGGCAGACAATCTTCCCATTTTGATCCATACTCTAGAATACAATCTCTCAACATATATTCTAAGATTTGTTTGACTCTTTCAGTCTGTCCATCGGTCTGCGGGTGATAAGCTGTGCTGAAATTCAGCTTGGTTCCTAATCCTTCTTGGACTTTTTGCCAAAATCTTGAGGTAAACTGGGTTCCTCGATCCGATACTATGGTCTTGGCGGTTCCATGCAAACTTACGATCCTAGCAATGTACAACTCTGCTAGCTTCGAACTCTAGTAGGTGGTCTTGACAGGTATAAAATGGGCTACCTTGGACAGTCTATCAACTATGACCCAAATAGAGTCATTTCCCCTACTAGAAGTAGGCAAACCGGTGATAAAGTCCATTCCGACAGAATCCCATTTCCATTCCGGAATCTACAATGGTTGCAAAAGTCATGTGGGTCTCTGATGTTCCGCTTTGACTCTTTGACAGATATCACACTTGGCGATGTAGCTTCCGATTTCTCTCTTCATCTCGTGCCACCAAAATTGCTCCTTCAAATCCTGATACATCTTTGTTCCTCCGGGGTGGATAGAATAAAGAGTATCATGAGCTTCCTCATGGTAACTTGCTTCAGTTCGGAATATGCTAGCACGCAGATACGTCCTTTGTACCACAAAACTCCTTCTTCATCCTCGGTGAATCCGGGTACCTTCCCTGTACTGATACGACGCTTGATTCTGTCGATACTTGCATTTCCTTTCTGGGCTTCCTTGATCTGACTGATCAACGTGGGTTGAAAATCAATGCTAGCTAAAAATCCTTTTCTAACTAGCTCTATTCTAAACTACTGCAACTCTTCATGCAAACTTGGCTAGGTTTCTTTGATCATGGTGTTTAATCTACATGGCAATCTGCTAAGGGCATCCGCTACCACATTGGCTTTGCCGGGGTGATAGTGAATGTCAAGGTGATAATCCTTGATTAACTCTATCCATCTCCTTTGCCTCATATTCAGGTCCTTCTAGGTGAAAATATACTTCAGGCTCTTGTGATCTGAATAAATCTCACAGCGGTTACCCATAAGGTAATGACACCATGTCTTCAATGCTAACACTACACCTACTAGCTCAAGATCATGGGTAGGATAGTTTTGGTCATGCTGCTTCAGTTGTCGGGACAAATATGTTAAGACTTTGCCTTCTTTCATCAACACACATCCGAGACCAATCTTGGATGCATCACAATACACATCAAAAGGCTTCTTAATATCTGGCATAATCAAGATTTGGGCTGAAATCAATCTCTTCTTGATCTCTTGAAAACTCGCTTCACATTTGTCCGTCCATTCAAACTTCTTATCTTTCTTCAACAACTGGGTCATCGGTCTTGGGATGCTCGAAAATCCTTCAACAAACTTGCGGTAATATCCCGCTAATCCGAGAAATGCACAGACTTGGGTTTGAGCGGTTAGGGCTTTCCATGCTTCAACATCTTTGATCTTGGCGGGATCGACAGTGACTCCTCCTGCCGACACAATATGTCCGAGGAATCCTACTTCCTTCAACCAGAACTCACATTTGCTAAACTTGGCATACAACTGATGCTCTCTAAGGGTTTCAAGGATGGTTCTCAGATGTAGCTCATGGTCTTCTCCTAACTTGGAATAGATTAGAATATCATCGATAAACACAATGACAAACTTATCCAGAAAGTTCATAAAAATCTTATTCATGAAATAAGCAGGGACATTGGTTAATCCAAAATACATGATCGTATACTCATACAATCCATATCTGGTGGTAAAGGCGGTCTTTGGAATATCCATTGCACGAATCTTGAGTTCGTGATAACGAGTCCTAAGATCAATCTTAGAAAACACTTTGGCACCAGTTAACTGATCAAACAGATCCTCTATCTTTGGCAGTGGGTACTTGTTCTCGATGGTGACATCATTCAACTTCCGGTAATCAGTGCATAAAAGGTTACCTCCATCTTTCTTATCCACAAATAGAATGGGCGATCTCCATGGCGATGCACTTGGTTGAATCAAACCTTTCGCCAGCATAGCATCAAGTTGCTTCTTCAGCTCCACTAGTTCTGATGGGTTTATACTATAAGGTCTCTGAGCTATGGGTCCAGTTCCAGGAATTAGTTCAATAATGAACTCGATATCCCGATCTGGGGGCATACCGGGCAATTCATCTGGGAATACGTCGGGGTATTCACAGACTACTCAGACTTGGTCTAGGGTTGGTTGGGCTACCCTCTTGTTGCATTTGAACTGATGGGGCAAGGTTTCAGATACATTCTCTACTAATACTCCAGAGCTACTGGTCATGGTTATGGCTTTCTTCGCATAGTCGATCAATCCTTTATGTTTCGACATCCAATCCATTCCTAGTACTACTTTCGAACCTTTGGTTCCAAGTACTATTAGATTGGCATAAAAATCTATCCCATGGATTCTGATAGGTACATCCTTGCAAATTTTTCTAGCTTTGGTGGTTGAACCAGGTATTTGAACTATCATATCATGCTTCAATTTGGTTGGTTGAATCTTACTAGTGCATGCAAATTATTCTGTAACAAACAAGTGCGATGCTCCAGAATCAAACAACACTCTTGCTAATACTAAGTTAACAGAAAACATACCCAGCATGACATCTGGCGCTTCCTGGGCTTCTTCAGCATTCATGTGGAATAGACGGCAGTTGCGGTTGAGTGAATTTGTAACTACCTCGGTGAATTACGCCCTTAGTTACATGCCTGGATGAACGAAAGTGGTTAAAATAGTACGGTGGGGCCCGGGGCCACTCACGGTAGACCTTTTGGCCGTCCTAACCACTTTCAGAGCATCGGGACAAGAACGAGCGGCGTAATCGGAAGGCGAAGGGATCAACTACATACACAAGTGAGTATGTATGCAAGCCACATACAACAGTCCTCAGAGCCATTCCATCTAAAAGAAATAGAAATATTGCAACGCCATACGGCAAGATTCAAATATCCTAGATAGAGATAATATTTTAGGATAGCTCCTCATACATCACACATCAGAGTACCAGGCGGAAGCGGAAAAAAGGTCCGAGTACGGATAAGAAGCAAATCGGCATAAGATGCCACATAAATAAACACATCCCGCCCACAGATCTCACGGATCCCCGTTCCCGGAATCTCTACACCGAATGGTCGTTTCCAACATCATCTGTCTCCTCCACCCAGTATCCATCTGGTGGATACACCTGTTCATCTGAATCAAACAATTTATTGTGTGAGACCCTAGGGGTACTCAGAAAGTCTTTATGCCACTAAAGGGGACACAACCTGGGGTGACGCAATTGCAGCACAAGATAAAGCCTAGCAATTCTATAGATACTCGCTAACCATCTGCCTAACCAATGATAGATGGATGTCCGTGAATTAAGAACAACATTTATAACAGTATAATTAACAGATCCATCCTCCTCCTCGCTTACCAACGAGGAAGCGGACGAACAACCCCCATTATCCGTTGGCAGTTTTATTAACCATTCCATGAGTATTGCGCTATTTACTAGTCAGGTACTTAGTCAAATTAAAAGCGGTACTTTAGTTATACTTGTCTATGATCGATAAACTATGCTCCAAGTCGTCCATAACCGTGGACACGGCTTTCAGAAAGATTTACCCTGCAGGGGTGCACGAATAGCAACACACACTCGATCAACCTCGGAAAAACCAAATCAAAACCCAACGAGGCATTCACGACAAAGCAATCACAGGATTCCGAAATATTTCAGGGGGCCACCCCATTAAGCTACCCGCAACGAAGTTGGCCGGCTCCGAGACGGACCCAAGTTTTGTGTCAATGGCTGTAAACGACTGGGAACCCGAAAGTGTGAGTGGGCTTGTCGATACCGCGAAAACATTCCACGATCCAAAATAGTACAGGTGCTCCACGGACAATCTTAATAAAGTAGTAACATGGCATAAGTACATGATAGTAATAAAGCCCCAAACTACTTTGTGGCCCCAAGAAATAAGAATGAATCAAGCTCTGGCTCAGGGGGGTTCATAAGGCCTCCCGGATGTGGATAGTCCGAATAGTCAAGGAACAGGAATCAAGTACTCGGGGTCCTACGGGACACAAGTGAGCATGAAAAACCAAATAGCAGATATTGCTCACCGGTGCCTCTTTTATTAGTTGTCCCATTACTACTCAGGTTATGTTGTTTAGGTACCTCGTTATTCATCAGACACTCACATACCCTACACATGCTTTTCTACAACTTGCATGGCTCAAACAACTCCTGTGGTAATGGCTCATGGGATGGAGGAACAAGCTTCGGTGGGGTTTAAAAGTAAAGGCTATGCAGTACTTGGGATTCAATTTAATGCAATCGCGACTCAATGATGCAAGAATAAGATAGAGGCATTAGGTACTATATGTATGCAAGCATGTGGTAGTGCTTGCCTGGCAGCTCAGTTGAAGCGAGAGATGGATCTGGGTAGTACTCCTGTGATTCCTGGTAATTCTCCCGTTGGGCGTCTATTCGAAGAAGAACCAAACAAACAAGGGCTAACATAAATAAAGTGCACAAGCATATGAATTAAAATGCGTCAAGCAAACAAGCAGACCATGATGAATGATGCACAATTTACATGGCATTAAAGTAGCATGGCATGGTGAGGTGTGGGGTACAAGAATAAAGCATTTTATTATTTGTTTAGTCAAGTTTTATTGCCATAAACAGCTCAGATTTTTAATAATGACATGATGCATGCTTCATTTCAGAACAAGGACATCATAGATAGAACGGGCTTGCCGTGCTGATCGATCTAGACATATTATTTGTCAAAATTGGAGTTATCGAATTAAAGTTATTAATTTATTTAGAAAAGGGCATTTTATTGTAATTTTAATCATCTCGAAAATTTAAAGTGGTCAAACATTATTTTGAATGACATATTTGAATTCCTCACATTTTTCTGATTCAAAAACATATATTATTTGTATTAATTGGATTTATAATTTAAAAGTTATTTAAAATCTGATTTGAATTTGAATTTAAACAATTTTGAATTTGTTTTGTTTAAACAGCTAAACAGGGAAACTTTTTACACCCAGGTGAATTCGACCCAAGCCACTGACGGGTGGGCCGTTGCTGGCTGGGGCACACACGCGCCGAAAAAGCTTTTCTCACCGCGGCTCTACCTAGCCAGAGCGAATGTCAGGCGGGACCAGCGGCTACGGGCCCACGTGACAGCGGCTGAGCCTGCAGAGGCTGGCAGGTGGGGTCGTGCTGGAGCACGGGTTGATGTGCAAAAATTGCGGGGGCGTTTTGGTAAGATTTACACAGCGGCTGGCAGGTGGGGTCGGCTAGACCGCGGGTTGAGCGCGAGATAAAAAGGGGGGGCTAAATGTAAAATGACCACATCGCCCTGTAGATTTTCTCTGACGAAACTGTCGAGCTGCCCGTGCTCGACAGCGACAGGACGCGGCGCGGGGGCTCGAACTGGGGCCCTGGGCGTGCGCGCTAAGGGGTGGAACCAGTGCGGCTGGGTTAGGGTAGTTGACAGGATGGTGGTTGGGGCCTAGGTATGTCGTGACGCGGCGCGGTGACGAGCGAACGCCGGCGACCGCCGTGCACCGAGAGTGCTCGGTTAAACGCCCGGCGAGGCTAGCGTGCGACAGAGGACAGGAGGATGTCAGGGAGGTTAAAGGGCTCACCGCGGAGAGGTTGCCGGTGGCAGATCGGGGCGAGGCGCAGCAGAACGTCGGCGGAGCTGGCGGACCGGAGATCTAGGGTTTCGTCGGGGCGGCGCTGGTTCCGGCGGTTCTGGTGCTCCTCCTCCTCGCTGGCGCGTCCAGGGCGAAGCAGGGGATGCTCCTCGACCTCCTCGACCACCTCCACGTCAACCATGCCCGCTGGAACGAGGGGGCGGTGACGCTACTGGCGGTGACCGGCGAGAGAGGGGTTGGCGTCGGTGAAGAAGAAGGAGGGGAGAGGGAGGGGCTCTTGGGTGGATCTGGCGAAGCCAGGAGACGTGAGGAGAGGGACAAGGCGAAGAAAAAGCGAGGAGGATGCTGTGAGGTACGGGGTAGAGGTAAAGGTGGCCTCGGCCACCTTTTGCTCCTTCTTCTGACGTGCAGGTCGTGAGGGGGCTAGGGCAGGTTCGGCTGGGACTGCAGGAGGGACCAGGCAGGGAGGAGAGAGGGCCAGGCTCGGGCTGGGACCAGCATGGCAGTGAGAGAAGAAAAGAAGAGAGGAAGGCTCGGGTTAGGTAGGTTAGGAGGGTAGATGGCTAGGGTTGGGGCTATCTTTGGCATGGTTGGAGGGAGAGGGGCTGGTGGGACCTACTGGCAGGGAGAGGGAGGGGGCTAGCCTCGGCATGGGGGGTAGGGTTAGGAAGAGGGGACATGGTGAGAGGTGATTAGGGTTAGAGGATTAGGGTTTAAAAGGGGTGACATGATGGTGTTGGAGAGAGGGTAGGGTGTAGGGTTAAACCACATGAGCATAAGCATGATCAAGCATGAGGGTTTGGTAAGGTGGTGAGGGATTTTAGTATGCATGATCAAGTGAGACAATGATGGACATGGTAATGATTTTACAAGCTCATGCATGGCACTACACATGTGAGGTTGATGAGGTAGAGATGAAGAGAGAAAAAGAGAAGATCTCACAAGAGAAAGGTTCCACTCAAAGAAAGGAAAAACCAAAAGGAAGGAAATGGTGATGATGATGGTTGCATGGCCCATGCAAAACATTAAATGCCATGTTTAAATTCTTGTGAAAACAAAATAATAACATGGAATTATTCTTATGCATTCCCAAGAAGTGGAATAAAGGCCAAGCAAAATAAATTATAGATGAATCCATCCCAACCCACATGAGCTAGAGTAAATGCCAAAATAAGATAAAAGCCCATGGGTAATTAGGGTGGTGGAATTATAAGGTGGTGACAAAGAAAATGGAGGAGTGGAATAAAAGATAGGCCCCCAACTCAACTTGGGCATCAAGCATTTATCAAGAACCAAATAAAATATATCAAGAGCCAAATACAATTACTAATGCATATGAGAGAAGAACCAAAAAGGAAAGGGTTTTATATGATGCTCAAATGCAAGGTGGCATGATGACATGAGCATGATATAATTATGATGCAACAATTATCTATAGGAAGTAGCATATATATAGACTAGGCTAGTAGCATTGCAATTGTTAGACAATTGGGATGCTACAGAATTCCCTGGTGCAAACCTCCTTCCAGGCTGAACACGGTGTTGCTGCTGAGCTGGGGCATTCACATTGGTGGTGGCTTCAACCTTCTTGGGACACTCGTTGGAGTAGTGACCCTTTAATCCACATTCAAAAGAAATGATCTGGGACTTGTCTTTGGCTGCAACAGGCACAACATTGCTTCCAGTCCTTGGGGCAGTATTGTTGTTGTTGTTGTTGTTGGACTTGGGCGGTGCATTGTTGAAGTTGTTGGAGTTGATGGGGTTGTTGTTGTTGTGGTTTCCTCCAGACTTCAAGTTTCCTCCGCTACGATTGGGGTAGCTTGGACGGGACATCGGGGGTCTGTTGTTTCTTGGGGCATATCCTTCAGACGGGTTGGGGCGATACTTCTGGTGATTTTTGGATCCACTCTGGTGCATCATCCTGCGCTTGTGGTTTTCATTGGCTTGGTTGATCTTCCCTTCCATCTGGATGGCGGAATCGACTAGTTCTTCGAGATCTTCAAAATGGATGTTGACTAGAACAGTCTGCATTTCATCATGCAGTCCATTCAGGAATCTCTCCTTCTTCCTGACTTCAGTGTTGATCTCATCAAGGACATATCTACCTAGGGACAGAAATTTGTCACGGTACTCGACTACCGTCATCCTTCCTTGCTTCAGTTCTCTGAACTCATCTCTCATCCTGGTAACTAAACCTTGTGGCACATGGGTGCGGCTGAACTTGATCTTGAATGCGTCCCAAGTCATCACCTGACCGTTGTTCATGGTACAGGTGCTATTCCACCAAGCTCTTGCATCTCCTGCCAGATAATGGGTGGCAAATAGTACCTTCTCGTTTGCTTCAACTCCTGCTACTTCCAGATTGGTCTCCATAGTTTGCAACCAATCATAAGCATCTAGAGGGTCTTCAGACTTACTAAAGATAGGGGGATTGGTATTCTGAAAGTTCTTGAGTTTGGATCCATGGTGATCCTGGTTTCCATGGCCTTGATTACTGTAGGCCATCTGAGCTATCTGTTGGAGAGTGGCTAGGTTGGCTTGGCATCCTGCTCTACTAGCTTCACGGTCTGAAACTAGCATGTGAAGAATCATTTCACAAGTCTGTTGTTCACAACCCTGTTGTGGTCAAGTCAAAGTCACAAATCATTTCACAAGTCTTTTTGAAAACATCTGGCGACGGAACGGTATGGCCACTCCAACTGTCCATGACGACGGACGCGGCTATTCGAATAGTTTGACACTCTGCACAGGTGGTACACTTTCACCACAAAATTCGATACATCCGTCAGGGATAACCCTGAATCAATCATACTTAGTATGTGGATAATCAATCATAACCTTTCAATTACACACCCTAGTATAGGCACCAACCCTATGAGATTGGCCTCCCAGCCATGGCCATCTGGCATCCTTGGCACTGCATAGGTGGACATCATCAAGAGGTAGCCTCAGCTCAAACCTCTCCCGCGAGGGAACCCATACTAATACATATAAACTTCCGGCTAAGCGCTACCCAATTCGGGTATTGTGGTTGTACGGTAAAATTAGAATGGTATCGCATCCGAACCCGACCATCAATTTTTGTAAAAGGGCTAAGGCTCATGCCTCAACATTTTCATCATCAACCAATTGTGTTTCTCAACACATGTCAAAACATCTCAATAGAATGAATCATCATTCCAAGGTTTTCGTAATCATTTTCACCAAGTATTCCCATCTAAAGTGATCAAGTTTTATGCTTAGCACTAGCCACTTAGTTAAGAGTGTTCACTAATGAGGGGTGCTAATCTTCAATCTCATGCCATAGAATGACATCTAAGTATAACTAGATATGCCAAGTTTTATACTCTTTATGCTATCTATACTAAAAGTAAAGAACTTTGGTAAAGTAAAATAATAAAGCTTGCAAGTAAAACTTGGGCCTTGGTATAATCAAAGTGGTATAACCAAAGCATGCCTAGTGCATCTTGCTTAGGTTCTCAAGCTTGAAAGTATTATCTTGCATTGTTAATGATGGCTTGCCTTGATTGGTGCAGTGATTGAAGTTTTCTTCATCTTCTTCGGGGTAGAACTCCTCCTCCTCGTATCCTTGGCCGGTACTATCGTCTATAAAGGAAAACGGGGTACACAATCACCAAAAAAATACTTAACTAAGTATATTTAGCACACTAAGGTTCACACTTGATGATCTAGCATCATCACATGCATGAAAGAACTAGTTTTATTCATTTTATTTTAGAAAAGTAATTTCTACTCATTAAATTTAATTAAGATTTAATATTCTCCAAATAGAATATGGGATCATGTGCATACATGTCATCACCACATATTCAAATACATGGTAATGTGATTTAAAGTGTTGGTCACATCTTATAAAGTTTAAGATTATTATTTAATAGATTTAAAGTGACTAGAAATGCCCTAATAGCATCATTTTGGTACTAGTCCAATGTCACTTCTTGCAAACCTAAATATTTTTACATATTCTGATAGATATTGTCAAATGTGATTTTTGAGAGTTGAAATCAACTCAAAAGCTATTATGGTTGATTTTTGAAAAATATTTGAAGTTGCAAAAGTCTCTGTCTTGTTATTTTTACTATAGATTATCTCTAACTCCAAATGATTTAAATCCAACGGGCTTGGATAGATAATTTAATTACCTTTCTAGAAAATTTTGTATCATGCAATTTGGTTCAGTGAAACTCTCTGAATTTCTAGGCCTGCGCGGGAAGTTAAACGGGTCGGCCCAGTTACACTACACGGCGCAGAGGGCTGCTGACAGATGGGGTCCACCAGTCAGTGACTCTAACTACGTGAAGCGGTGTGGGTGAATCTGAGCCGTGCGATTAGAAGGAAGATCAACGGCGGAGAGTCATCGTCGACGACGAACAGCTCCGGCGAGGAATCTGACCTAGCGCGGCGGTGGGGTTCTTGCGGGGCTCACCTGGGCTCCATCTAGGGTCAGCGACAGGGGCAATCGACATGGTAGAGGACGGCGAGGCGAGGCGCGGTCATGGTAGGGCTTGGGGTGGTCGGAACCGACGGCGCCCTTCTCCTCCAGCAGCGGTGGACTCCGGTGAAATTCCGGCGCGGTGATGCTCTCCTTGCTTCGGGGAGAAGTGGGGGAGGTCAGTGAGGAGTGGGGAGTGGATTGGTGTGGAGAATGGAGGCGGGGGTGGCCTCCTTTTATAGCGCAGCGAGGGGACCGTGCGGTGCGGCAGTGAGCTCGACGGTGGCGTCGCTACAGGCAGCTAACGGAATGGGCGAGGGTGTACTACGGTGCGTTGCTCCGTGGCAGTTCTTACGGGAATAATGGCACGGCATGGGGCGGTGTGGTGCGGTCGGGCGCGTGCGGTGTTCAGAGCGGAGGCAGAGGTGTTTGCGGCGGCGTGCGACAGCTGCGGGTAGCACGGAGGCGAACGAGGGTGTTTGCTGGGTTGGCGTGATCATGGCGGGCTTGCGTGTGCGCAATGAGGGCAACGCGCAAGCTGGCGGGGCTTGTCAGGCACGGCGCTCTGGCGTGCTCTGGACATGGCGCAGAGAGGCGGGGCACGGCGCAACTAGGGTGGTCCATGGCTTGGCTGGGGTCGTGGCTTGGACAGGGGGTGGCGGTAGAGTGCGGCGTAGCTCCTGGACATCCTGGATGGGCGCGGGGCGGTTTGCTGCGAGCTGGCTGTGGTCGGCTGGCGATGACCACAAATGGGCGTCGCTCCACTGTGCTCCACACCGAAGGGGGGGGGGGGGTTGGTCTGGGTGCTGGTTGGACTCAGAGGGGACCAGGGGGTTTAGAGGGGACCAAATGGTCGAGGTTTACTGTGCACAACAGTGAAGTTAGGCAGAGGTTGATTATGTGTAGACAAGGTGTTTGTGTTAATGGCCGCATCAAATATACTTTGGAATTTTGGATTCAATTTTTTTTGAGTGATCATATGTTAAGCTTGAGAGTCTAGGTTTGCTTGGAGAGGTCAAGGTGAATTCATTTGATGGGTTTTTGAAAAAGTGTGATCTTAACATATGAAATAGATTCAATTTTCCATTGTCCATTAAACTGATTTGCTAGCTATTTTTGTAAGTTTGTAAAGTGGGCCTTGATACACTTTTACCTGGTCTAGCAAGGGGGGAAATAAGTAGAAATGTTTATGTTAGAAATTATCTTCTAGGAACACTGAAAGTGGCCTAGTGGTTTACTTTTGTCAAAATGACCATTTGGTTTATTTATTCATATTTGATTTCTTTTTCTTTGGATTTTGTTCGGAAATGGTCTAGATGATGTAGTATTCACCTTTAAACCATTTCATATCATTTAGAACAATCAAGCATGGCATATACGCTCAATTCTACACTAATGCAAACTCACATGAATTCATATTCATTTTATTAATAAAAGTTTTTGTTAACCCTAAATTGGGGTGATTAGAACTTGATAATCTTGATTAGAAGTTTTGAGATGTTACAACTAGCAAGAATAATCGTTAACTACTAACCTTCCCTGAGCTAACTTTTCTAGGAAACCACCCATGACAAGGCTTACGTAATAAGATGTCACCTAAAGACCTTAAATAAAGACTCAAGGGAATACAACTTTCTTCAGCATTCCACCAGCACTCCAAGATAGAAGATCCGCACCCTTCTCGAAGAACCTTAGTGAAGCTCTAAGGTGGAAAGTCTACGTCTTTCCACTAAAATCCAGAAGACTGTCTCCCGGATGATACATCTGGAAGATTCCCAATCCGACGCCCTTCTCCAAGCATCAGCTTGAGAGTCCCCATCTAGGGAAAACTACAAATAAAATAGACCCCGCAACAACACCAGAAGTCTACTCAATCTTCCAGCACCAAAGAATCCCCTAATCAAGACAACTTGAATACCTGAAGATGACAAGACTACAAAAGACGACCAAACTATCCTCGCAAGGGTTCGAACAAGATAAATGAGTTAATGTCTAAGAAGAATGCATGAAGATCCTCCTCGACAACTTTAGTTGAAGACCCCCTCCCCTAAAGGATCGCTGGATCACTGACCCCTCAGTTCTAACCTATTTAGAGGATTCACGACTTCAATAGATCCGATAGGCTATGTACAAATAAAAGTAGTATGTGAGCCTCGTAGGACCTAACTAGAAGACATCATTGGAAGATTCCAACTCTAGAATAAAGGATGGTAACAGTTTTCAAAACATCACCTTACGACTCCAAGAAGGAAGGACTACGTCAACTCTCTTATCTACCCTAGTTTAACCCTAAGGGGAAGACTGCGTCTTTCCCACAAAAATAGAGTACCCATCCACCCGATGCAACCTCAGGAGTTTTGACCCTAAGTCGTTAAATAGGATACGATAAGCCTCTAAAGAAACACCGTGGATCCTTATGATGAGAGATCAAGCCACAGTTCTATCCTCAAAAGGGTACTTCGTGAAGTTTCAAGTTAGAGGTAGTTCGCCTAGCCTAGGCCCTCAAGACATCAAGTCCGGAAGAAAAAAGAGGTCATCCATCACAATCAGGACTGGACTCTTCTCAACCCTCTGTGCATCCAAAAAAACTGAAGATTCACTCCCCTAACACAGTAACCATGTTCAAAGACAAAATCCGTAAGATAGTATGTTGGAAACACATAACCCAAACCCTGACTCAAAATTCCCTAACCATACTCTCCCGAATCTCTAGATGAGATTCTTTTAAAGGGGGAAGGTCTGTAACATCCCAATTTCAGCAACCCTCATTAGTTGTCCAGAATGCAAAAATCAAGGGGGACAAAAAACTTTTTCTTGTTTATAGATGCATTGTTTACTTGCTTGATTGCGTGTGTTTATGCATGTTATTGTGCAATATAAGTTGTACTCCTTACCTCAACCCCAGTTGACAAAAACTATTTAACAAAACTATCCTAGCTCATTTTGCATATTCTCAGATGTTCTGTCATTTCCAAACCTAAGCCAAGATGCCTTTGTAGCAACAAATATTTTCTTAGCCTCTATTTACAAAACTATTGAGATCTATATGATATAATCTCCCTATGTTTTCAAGAAAGAACTTTCAGCTTTTCTTACCTCTAGGTTTTCCAAAAAACCTTTTTATCAAGCTTTTGAATTCTAATCTTGGTAGAGATACCAAGGACTCTCACCTTATTCAAATTCCAACCTTTCAAAATACCCATACTTACCCCAAGCTAGGCTTGATGGTAATCCTAGTAGTACTTTGATTTGCTTGGAAGATGAATTGCCTTGATCTGCTGTCTGATGATTTGCCTTTATCTGTTGTCTGACTGGTCTACTTAGGGAATGCTATGAGATACTCTAGGATCTCATCCTCTCGGATCAAGAAAAGATAATATTCCAAACCCCAATCAAGATTCCAAATCTTGATCTGACCCCTAACCATTAGGTGATCACCCAAAACCCTTAACCAGATCACTTCTGAAGATTATTTATTCTAGAAGCTTCCAAGTCAAGGAAGACTAGTATTAAGCATGGATCTATCCTACTCAATCCACACTTCATCATCATCCACTTGATAATAATTTGGAACCTTGAAACCAATCTAAAACATGAACACTTATATTCTAGTCAAAATCTCCAACTCTGCCAAAAATGACATTCTCGAAATCTGATATCAATATCACATCTTTGAGACTCCCTCATGTCTAACCCTTGTGCATTTTTGGAAATGCACTTCAATAATCTCGTAGACCATAATAAGTACTACCAATTCCCACTTTTTCCCTTAGATATATAATCTTCCAACCCACTTGTTCTTGATGGTTTTGCAGGCAAGAAAATAATAATTTCTGAAAATCTTATCAACTAGCCTACTTTGGAAGAAGCTCACATCTCCATACTACCTTCTTTGGACCAACTCCTTGCATGTTTGTATTATTCTCATGAAGGTATATCCACCCCTACTTCACTTGTTTCAATTGGAGCTTTGTGCTTGTAAAACCCACATGGTTTTGAAGGTTATTTGACAATTTGTTTGGCACCCTTATTTTATTAAATTTCTGGCATCCATTCTTGATATCTAAATCATGATCAACTTTAAACCTATGTAACATGGTGATCTACCTAACCTGGTCTATCTATTCATATAGCCCATGCACCAATAGGAGCTTTGAGCTACAAGATCCACCCATGTTTTGATGGTATAAAAGTAATAGTGCCCAAGATCCTCTATTCCTTGTTTTCTGCCAAAATCAAGTTAAATTTCAAAAACCCAAGGTTAAAAATGGTAGATACAACATGAGGACATAATCTACCTTTATTATAAAACTTTACCAAATATTATCAACAATTATTTTGGCACAAAATTAATTAAATTCCTTGATTGGGCAAAAACTCCCAATCTCCCTCTATAAGGCAAGTTTGTTTATTTCCAAATAACTTTGCAAAATCAAGGCACACTTGAGTCCTAAACATCATACCCTGCCTTCCCATCTCAAAAATAAATATTGTCGATATTCTAGATTACTTCCTTTTGCCCTTTTTCTTAAATGGCAGAAATAAGAAATAATAGCATTAAAATACTTTTCCTTCTAAATAAAATCCAAGACAATTATACAATGTGTGATGTGGTATTTAGGACCATGGCAAACCAAAAACCAGCTTGTCCAATGTAAAAATATCAATTGAGCTTCTACAAACTACTTCTGCACTTTGTGAATAAATGATTTTAAGTGGACTTAAAATCCTATGAAAAATCCCAATTAATTCCTAGGGTTTTGCCTTGACCCTATCTACACACCAGTACCATTTCCTTATCTTGCCAAAGACAAGTTTCTAAACTTCATTCACAACCACCTAATTAGTCAATTTGGCAAACTTAGCTAGTATTGAGCTAAACCAAGATCAAACCATCACCAAAGGTTATCGAGCACTCCTCTCCAGCAACCATGACCCTCTTGGTCGTCAGCACTATAGCACTACAGTACCACCATCACACATCTACTTGTCCTTTACTCCATGGAAAAGTAGAGATAGAGACAACCATATATTTTAAAGACATGCCCCATTTAAATTACCACGACTGCCCCTCTGCTCGCCCAGAACCCCACACTCCCTCTCTCCACCGCCCCCCAGCACCCAAATGAGGAGGCCATGGACCTGACCTAGCCCATCCATGGACTTTGTCCACCCTACACCATCTCCACTTGGTTTATAAGGAAACCACCAACCCCAACTCTCCCCTGTGGTCTCATTTGCTGTCAACACCCAGATTTTTAATCCCAGATGCCCATTATGCCATACCTCGCAATCCCAGGATTACCAATTTTTCGAGACATAACAGATTGGATATCACAGTATATCATCCATTACAAACCATACATAAGGTCTTACACAAATAAGGATCTCATGATCCAGTCTTAATACAACAAGCAGCGGAAATAAAAGATAAGCGTTCCGGTGGGGTCCATCTTCAAGGGCACAGGCAATGCTGACGAAGGCAGATAGTCCTAGTTATCATAGCCATCCTGTTGGCCATCATCTTGATAGTCTCCTTCATAGTCTGGCCATGATAATAGCCAGGGACAAAAGCCATGAGTACTCTTTAAGTACTCGCAAACTACCACTAACAGGTACTGTAATTCAAAGTTAAAGTGCTAACTCTATGTTTAACTATAAAGTTAAGTTTGAAACCTAAGCTGAGTTCAGAAGCAAAGAAAGATAAAGTAAAGTTCTAGAATCACTTAAGTTGGGAAGCTAGTGTCATAAACACAACCCTGTTGTGGTCAAGTCAAGATTCATCATTCTTTTCAAAATATTTAGAAAACATCTGACAACGAAACAGATGGCCATTCCAACTGTCCATAACCGCGGACGCAGCTATTCGAATAGTTTGACACTCTGCAGAGCTGGTACACTTTCACCACAAGATTCAATACATCTATCAGGGATAACCCTGAATCATCATACTTAGTATGCAGATAATCAAACATAACCTTCCCTTTACACACCCTAGTATAAGCACCTCTCCTATGAGCATGGCCACCCAACCATGACCATCAGTCATCTTGGGCACTACATAGGTGGACATCATGAGAGGTAGGCTCAGCTCAGACCTCTCCCGTGAGGGAACTAATACTAATGCATATAAATTTCCAGCTAAGCCTTACCCAATTCACGTAATGTGGTTATACGGTAAATTTGGAATGGTATCGCATCCGAATCCAACCATCAGTTTTATAAAAGGGTTAAGGCTCATGCCTCAACATTTTCATCATCATCAACCATTTGTGTTTCTCAACACATGTCAAAACACCTCAATAGAATAACTCATCATTCCAAGGTTTTCATGATTCATTTTCACCAAGTGTTCCCATCTAAAGTGACTCAAATTTTTGATCTACTCTAAACTACTAAGTTAAGAGTGTTCACTAAGGTGGAAAAGATGGGTTCAAGCTCATGCCATAGAATGACATCTAAAGGTTTCTAAATAGTTCAAGTTTTATACATTTTATGCTACCTTCAAAACAAGTGAAGAACTTTGTGTAAACTAAGAGTGTAAAGCTTGTAAATAGAACTTGGGGTAGTGCTAGTCAAAGGGGTGTGATGAAAGCATGCTTAAGGCATCTTTGCTAAACCATCTAGTTTGGTCCTAACTTGCTAAGCACAAAACTTGCAAGTGTTAGCTTGCAGTGTTAATGGTGGCTTGCCTTGGTGGGTGCAGTGGTTGAAGTTTTCTTCTTCTTCTTCTTCTTCTTGGTAGAACTCCTCCTCCTCGAAAGCTTGGTCGGTACTATCGTCTATAAATACATACGGAGTACACAATCACCAAACAATACTTAATTAGGCTAAGTAGCATTCTAAGACACACATTTAATGATCTATTATCATCAGAAGCATCACAAGTTTAATTCAATGGAAAGTAATTTCATGATCTATTATCCTCCTTTTTAATTTAGAAAAGTAATTTCTACTCATTGAAAAATTAACTAAGAGTTAATATTCACAACTTAAAATATGCGATCATGTTGACACATGTCATCACCACATATCCTAACATGTCGGAATGAGAGTTAAAGGTTGGATCAATATTACTTTGGTTTAAGTTCATTATTTAATGATTTAAAGTGACTAGAAATGCCTATATAGCATTATTTTCGTACTAGTCCAAAGTCACTGTATGTAAACCCTAATATTATTACATAGTTAGATAGATATGATGAAATGTGATTTTTGAGAGTTGGAAGCAACTCAAAAGCTAACTTGGTTGGTTTTATCAAAATGTTGCAAGTTGCAAATGCTTCTATTTTGTTATTTTTATTAGGAGAGATCTATAACTCTAATTGAATTAAATCCAATGGGCTTGGATAGATCATCTTAATACCTTTTAGGAAAAAATGGTTTCATGCAAATTGGATTTGTAAAACTCCCAGAATTGAATTTTAAAATAGTGGACATAAACTAGATTTAACTAAAAAGAAAAATCCAGATTTGAACGGGTAGGCTAGCGCGGGAAAGAACTTGGGCCGCCCCAGTGGCGCTCCGCAGCATGGGGCTCAGCTGACAGGGGGGTCCCGCTTGTCAGCGGCATTTAACACGCGAAACGGTACGCGCGCTGTGGGCCATAGGATTAGAAGGGGAATCTACGGCTGAGGGTCGTCGTCGACGACGAACAGGTTGCCGCGAGCTCGAACCCTAGTGGCTCGGTGGGGGTCTGCTGAGGACGTACCAGGGCTCCAGCGATGACGGCGAGGCGGGCAAATGAACTGGAAGACGACGGCGAGCTCAGGGACGGTCGAAACAGCTCCAGGGGTGGTCGCAATCAGCGGCGCCCTTCTCCTCCAGAGGCGGCGGCTCCGGCTCCAATTCCGGCAAGCTACTGCTCCCCTTTCTCCGGCTAGAGGTGGGTGAGGTTCAGAGAGGTGAGGGGAGTGGAGTGGTGTGGAGAGAAGAGGCTAGGGATGCCTCCTTTTATAGGCTCGACGGTGAGACCAAGCGGGATGGGCAGGCGACGGTGGCGACATGGCTACGGCTGGGTAGAAGCACGGCTGAGGGTGGTGATCGATGGGTGGTCCCCTGGCGGTGCTCTAGGAAGTGAATGCGGCTGTAGGGGCGGTGGCATGCAGTCTGGGCGAGGTGGCGCTCTGGGCGGCAGAGGTGGCGGTGTCCACGGCGAGCGGTGGTTGTGGGGTGTTGGGCGGCCAGCGGGGGTGTCTGGGGTGTTCTCCAGGTCGTGGCGGAGCGGTGGGCGTGGGCTGCGGCCAAGGGGCGGTCTGTGCAAGCCGGGACAGAGCGTGCTCTGTGGGCGGCGACGGCATGGTCGACCAGGTCCGGGCGCGGCGGTTCCTGGCCGCTCCTGTCTCTGGCTCTGGCCTGGGGCTGGTTTGATGATGGAGGTGGACCACAGGCAACTTGCTAGACATGGTGAGAGAAGCTGGAGAGGGCTGCTGCTGCAAGTGCACGGTCGGCCGGCGAGTTGGTGCTCAGCATGGCATGGCAGTGCAGCTAGGAGGTAGGGGGTGCTGGTGTGGGTCTGGTTAGGCTTGAGGGGGACAAAGATGATCAAAGCACTTCAAAATTGCTAGCCAATATCAGCCCAAAACAGTAATAGTTAGGCCACAATGATCTTGCCAGCAAGGTGTTTGACAAAATGGTCGAAAGAGAAAAAGTTTTGAGTTTTGATTTCAAAATTTTTGAGTGATCTCCACTAGTGCTAGGTAGTCTCTGGTTGCAAGGGTTTTGAAAGTGGAGCTCAAAAAGATGGGTTTTGAAAAAGGGGTGATCTATGAATATGCATTGGATTCAATTTTCAAATGCCAATAAAAATAGTTAACAGAATGTTTTTAGCAGATAAAAAGGTGGGCCTTGGTACCTCATTATGTGTACTTGCAAGGGGTGCAAAGATCAAGAATTGTTTCTGTTAAGAAATGAGTGCTAGGAACACTCAAAGTAGTGTAGTGGATTAAAATGGACAAAAGGACCATTCCTCCTTTTTAATTCTTTTTGATTTGATTTTATTTAGGAAAAGTTTGGGAATGATGTAGATGATGTTTAAATCACTTAATAAACATTTTAGAAACAAAGGATCACACAATCATGGCAATTCAAAACAACTCCTATTTTAAATGCACACATATATGAATACTTTCATTTTAAATTTGCAAAAGTTTTTTGTTAACCCCAAATTTGATGATTTAGATCTTGATAAGCTTGGATTGAAGTTTTGAGATGTTACAAACCTTCCCCCTTAAACAAAATCTCGTCCCGAGATTTACAAAGAAAACTAGGAACTAAACAGATCTAGGAACTCTGTCCTAATGTAATCTTCGCGCTCCCAAGTAGCTTCCTCCTCTGTATGGTTGCTCCACTGAATCTTGAGAAACTTGATACTCCTGGTCCTGGTGGTTCTGTAGGCTTCTTCTAAGATACGGATGGGTACTTCCTGATAAGTCAGATCATTGTTGATTTCTACAGTTCTGTGATCGATGTTCTTGAAAACTTTAGTCTTCTATGGCACTTCCAGACATTTGCGAAGTAACGACATATGGAACACATTGTGGATGGCTGACATCTCTTCAGGTAGTTCCAGCTGATACAATACTTCTCCTCGACGATTTAGAATCTTGAAAGGTCCGATATATCTGGGGGCTAACTTTACCTTCAGACTAAAGCGTTGAGTTCCTTTCAATGGTGAAACCTTGAGATATACAAAATCTCCGACATTGAAAGTCAGGTCTCTCCTTCTCTTGTCAGCATAACTCTTCTGTCTGGATTGGGCGGTCTTGAGGTGCTCACGGACTTTGTGAACTTTCTCTTCTGCTTCTCGGAGAATGTCGGGTCCGAAGATCTGACTCTCTCCTACTTGCGACCAATTCAAAGGGCTACGACACTTCCTTCCGTGTAGGAATTCAAATGGTGCCATCTACAAACTAGCTTGATAACTGTTGTTATATGAAAATTCTGCGAAGGGCAGGCAGTCTTCCCATTTTGATCCATATTCTAACACACAAGCTCTAAGCATATCCTCGAGGATCTGGTTGACTCTCTCAGTCTGTCCATCAGTTTGCGGGTGATATGCTGTGCTGAAGTTCAACTTGGTTCCTAATCCTTCTTGGACTTTGTGCCAAAATCTTGAGGTAAACTGGGTTCCTCGATCTGATACTATGGTCTTGGGGGTTCCATGAAGACTAACAATCCTAGCAATGTATAGCTCTGCTAACTTTGCACTCTGGTAAGTGGTCTTGACAGGTATAAAGTGGTCTACCTTGGACAGTCTACCAACTATGACCCAGATTGAGTCATTTCCCCAACTAGACGTAGGCAAACTGGTGATAATGTCCATTCCGACGGAATCCCATTTCCATTCCGGAATCTTCAATGGTTGCAACAGTCCTGCAGGTCTCTGATGCTCTGCCTTGACTCTTTGACAGATGTCACATTTGGCGATGTAGCTTCCGATCTCTCTCTTCATCTTGTGCCACCAAAATTGTTCTTTCCAATCCTGATACATCTTTGTTCCTCCGGGGTGGATAGAATAAAGACTATCATGAGCTTCCTTCATGATAACTTCCTTCAGGTCCAAATCTGCTGGAACACAGATACGTCCTTTGTACCACAGTACTCCTTCTTCGTCTTCAGTGAATCCAGGTACCTTTCCTTTACCAAAACGACGTTTGATTCCGTCGATACTTTCATTTCCCTTTTGGGCTTCATTGATTTGGCTAATCAAAGTAGGTTGAAGTTCCATGCTAGCTAGGAATCCTTTGCTAACTAATTCAGTCTTGAACTGCTCCAACTCTTCATACAAACTTGGTTGCATCTCCTTGATCATGGTGTTAAGCCTACACGGCAATCGGCTAAGAGCATCTGCTACCACATTGGCTTTGCCGGGGTGATAGTGAATGTCAAGGTCGTAATCCTTGATTAACTCTATCCATCTCCCCTGCCTCATATTCAGCTCCTTCTGAGTGAAGATATATTTCAAGCTTTTATGATCTGAGTAAATCTCATAGCGATTACCCATCAGATAATGACGCCATGTCTTCAACGCCTGCTAGCTCAAGATCATGGGTCGGATAGTTCTGCTCATGCTGCTTTAGTTGTCGAGACAGATAAGCGATGACTTTGCCTTCTTGCATTAATACACATCCTAGACCAATCTTGGATGCGTCACAATACACATCAAATGGCTTCTTGATATCAGGCATGATTAAAATTGGGGCGGATATCAATCTCTTCTTCAGCTCCTAGAAACTAGCTTCACACTTGTCTGTCCATTCAAACTTCTTGTCCTTCTTCAACAATTGGGTCATTGATCGGGCTATGCTCGAGAAGCCTTCTACGAACTTGCGGTAATATCCCACTAATCCGAGAAATGCACGGACTTGGGTTTGAGTGGTTGGGACTTCCCATTCTTCGACATCTTTGATCTTGGCGGGATCAACAGAGACTCCTCCGGCAGACACGATATGTCTTAGGAATCCTACTTCCTTCAGCCAAAACTCACACTTGCTGAACTTGGCATAAAACTGATGCTCTCTCACGGTTTCTAGGATAACTCTCAGATGTTGCTCATGCTCTTCTTCTGACTTGGAGTAGATAAGGATGTCGTCGATAAACACAACTATAAACTTATCTAGGAAATTCATAAAGATCTTAGTCATGAGATTCATGAAATAAGAAGGGTCATTAGTTAATCCAAAAGACATAACCGTATACTCGTATAAACCATAGCGAGTAGTAAAGGCGGTCTTCGGAATATCCGTTGCACGAATCTTAAGTTGGTGATAACCAGTCCTAAGATCAATCTTTGAGAATACCTGGGCTCCAGTTCACTGATCAAATAGATCCTCTATCTTTGGCAAGGGGTACTTGTTCTTGATGGTGAGATCATTCAACTTTCTGTAATCTGTGCACAGCCGGTTGCCTCCATCTTTCTTGTCGACGAATAAAACTGGTGATCTCCATGGCGATGCACTTGGTTGAATCAAGCCATTGGCTAGCATAGCATCCAACTGCTTCTTCAGTTCCACTAACTCTAAGGGGTTCATGCTATAGGGTCTCTGGGCTATAGGTTCAGTTCCGGGGATTAGTTCAATAATGAACTCAATATCCCTATCCGGGGGCATACCTGGAAATTCATCTGGGAATACGTCGAGGTATTCACATACTACTCTGACTTGGTCTATGGTGGGCAAGGCTACACTCTGGTTGCACTTGAATTGACGGGGTAAGGTTTCAGAGATATGCTCTACTGTTACTCCAAAACTACTGGTCATGGTGATGGCTTTCTTAGCATAGTCTATCAATCCTTTATGCCTTGACATCCAGTCCATACCTAGTACTACTTCCAATCCTTTGGTTCCAAGTACAATTAGGTTGGCATAAAAAACTATCCCATGTATTCTGATAGGTACCGCTTTGCAAATTTTTCTAGCTTTGGTCGTTGAACCAGGGATTTGAACTATCATGACATGCTTCAGGTTGGTTGGACGAATCTTACTAGTGCATGAAAATTCTTCGGTAACAAATGAATGCGATGCTCCCGAATCAAACAATACTCTTTCTAAAACTGAGTTGACAGAAAACATACCCAGCACTACATCTGGCGCTTCCTGGGCTTCTTCTGCAATCATGTGGAAGAGACGGCCATTGCGGTTGTGAGGGTTCCCTGGGGCAAATCTCTTTCCTGGTTGAACACGACGCTGCTACTGAGCTGGGGCATTCACATTGGTATTGGCTGAAGTCTTCTTGGGACACTCATTGGAGTAGTGACCTTTCACTCCACACTCGAAACAAGTGATCTGGGACTTGTCCTTGACTGCGACAGGCACAGTGTTGCTGGTGGTTCTGGGTGCAGTGTTGTTGTTGTTGTGGTTCTTGGGAGGTGCACGGTTGAAGTTGTTGGCATTACCGGAGTTGTGATTGTTTCCTCCGGACTTCACATTGCCTCCGCTACGGTTTGGGTAGCTTGGTCGAGAATTTGGGGGTCGGTTGTTTCTTGGTGCATATCCTGGTGAAGGGTTGGGATGGTACTTCTGGTGACTGTTGGATCCAGACTGCTGCATCATACGATGCTTGCGGTTGTCGTTTTCCTGGTTAATCTTCCCTTCCATATAGATGGCAGAGTCGACTAGCTCTTCAAGATCCTGGAAATGGATATTGACGAGAACAGTCTGCATCTCATCATGCAGTCCGTTCACGAACCTCTCTTTCTTCTTGGCCTCCGTGTTGATTTCATCAGGTGCATATCTGGCAAGTGACAGGAATCTGTCATGGTACTCCACCACAGTCATTCTCCCTTGCTTCAATTCGCGGAACTCATCTCTCATTCTGTTGACTAAGCCTTGCGGCACATGGGTGCGACTGAACTTGACTTTGAATGCTTCCCATGTCATCACTTGACCATGGTTCATATTGCGGATGAAATTCCACCAAGCTCTTGCATCTCCTGCCAGATAGTGGGTGGCAAAGAGAACTTTCTCATTTTCATCAACTCTGGCAACTTCTAAGTTGTTTTCCATGGTTTGTAACCAGTCATTAGCATCTAATGGGTTTTCAGATTGGTTGAAGATTGGGGGATTGGTGTTCTAAATTTTTTTGAGTTTGGATCCCTGGTGATCTTGATTTCCATGCCCTTGGTTGTTGAGGGCCATCTGGGCGATCTGTTGAAGTGTTGCTAAGTTGGCTTGGCGTTCTGCCTGGCTTGCTTCATGGTATGCTATGAGATTCTGCAGTATCTGCAGCATTGGGTCTTGCGACGAGCTGCTCCCTCCTTGGTTTCCACGAGTCATCTGAAGATTGAGATAGATATAGGGATAAGAGGGAAATTCTAAGGTTTATGGTTTTGGGTTTTCAAAGCTAAAACTTTGAGTTAAACTCAGGCTTTTCAACTAACTTCATTTTCATTCATGCAAGCAAGCACACGATACAACACACACCACAACAATCAAAGGGAAAACAGATGGTTTGAAGAACCATTCTGTAAGCTACGATATAGTGAGATCGATACATCTCGTGCTACGACAGTGCTCTAGTGCATCTACTCATCGTCGATGAAGTCGGAGTCCTCATCATCAGTGGAGAAGTCCACGGCATCCTCCTCTAGAAAGTCATCATCGTTACTGAGGTAATAATCCATGTCTCCATGGATGTCTTCACCCTCATCTTCTTCTTCCTTTGCTGCAAGCTGAGCTTCCTGCTCCTTGATGGTCTTCTCGAGGTCGGCCACCTTCTTGCGAAGACGGGCGATGGTGCGATCCTTCTTGGCATGCTGGCGGCGAAGAGACTGACGGTCTTGGACAAGCAGTGCGAAAGTTTGGGCCTTCTGGTCGGCAATGGCACGGTTCTGGTTGGCTAACTCCCTGGAATTGTCCAGTTCCTGTTGTCTGTCATGCAGCAAGAAGTCAAGGTTCTCCACTTGACGCCTCAACTCGGGGTGGCCCGGCATCTCCATTGGCATTCCCATGAAGTCACGTCTTGCATAGTGCGCAAAACGGGTTCCTTGGGTCTTGTTGACGCTGAGGGCACATAGACGTGCGAGAGATTCATGCATTGCCCTGGATAATCCATCTAGCCAGTTGTTCTCTCTAACGGAGAAGTGAATTCTCCCCGAGGTTGGTGCTTCAATGCTTCCTCTAAGATCTGCGGTGACTAGCCACTATAGGTCTCCTCCTGGGGGTCCTAGAAGTTGAGCTCCAAGAAACTCCGGATGCGGGCGTCCCAGTAACTCTGACAGTGAATCCAGATAACTCTCAAAGATCAGTTGACCTCTGTTTCCCAACTGGTAGAACTTGTTGAACTGAGTCTCCATCTACAAGAGTTAAGGACGAGGAAGTTAGTGAAGTGATCAAGTGTGTCAAATTTTTAAGTGGTAGTGTAAGAATTTTGAGGAACATGAATTTTTGAGAAAGAATCCACAAGGGTAAGAGAGGAGATAGTTTTTCATAAATACTCACTTTGGTTTTGAAACTAAGTTTTTGTTTGACGTCCCTTCTAACTAGGGTCTCCTATGGTCAACCTGGCTCTGATACCAACTTGTCAACACCCGGATTTTTAATCCCAGATGCCCGTTATGCCATACCTCGCAATCCCAGGATTACCATTTTTGCGAGACATAACGGATTGGATATCACAGTACATCATCCATTACAAACCATACATAAGGTCTTACACAAATAAGGATCTCATGATCCAGTCTTAATACAACAAGCAGCGGAAATAAAAGATAAGCGTAGAGATGGGGTCCATCTTTAGGGGCACAGGCAATGCTGACGAAGGCAGATAGTCCTAGTTATCATAGCCGTCCTGTTGGCCATCATCTTGATAGTTTCCTTCGTAGTCTGGCCATGATAATAGCCAGGGACAAAATCCATGAGTACTCTTTAAGTACACGCAAACTACCACTAACAGGTACTCTAATTCAAAGTTAAAGTGCTAACTCTATGTTTAACTATAAAGTTAAGTTTGAAACCTAACCTGAGTTCAGAAGCAAAGAAAGATAAAGTAAAGTTCTAGAATCACTTATGTTGGGAAGCTAGTGTCATAAACACAACCCTGTTGTGGTCAAGTCAAGATTCATCATTCTTTTCAAAATATTTAGAAAACATCTGACAACGAAACATATGGCCATTCCAACTGTCCATAACCGCGGACGCAGCTATTCGAATAGTTTGACACTCTGCAGAGCTGGTACACTTTCACCACAAGATTCGATACATCTATCAGGGATAACCCTGAATCATCATACTTAGTATGCAGATAATCAAACATAACCTTCCCTTTACACACCCTAGTATAAGCACCTCTCCTATGAGCATGGCCTCCCAACCATGACCATCAGTCATCTTGGGCACTACATAGGTGGACATCATGAGAGGTAGCCTCAGCTCAGACCTCTCCCGTGAGGGAACTAATACTAATGCATATAAATTTCCAGCTAAGCCTTGCCCAATTCAGGTAATGTGGTTATACGGTAAATTTGGAATGGTATCGCATCCGAATCCAACCATCAGTTTTATAAAAGGGTTAAGGCTCATGCCTCAACATTTTCATCATCATCAACCATTTGTGTTTCTCAACACATGTCAAAACATCTCAATAGAATGACTCATCATTCCAAGGTTTTCATAATTCATTTTCACCAAGTGTTCCCATCTAAAGTGACTCAAGTTTTTGATCTACTCTAAACTACTAAGTTAAGATTGTTCACTAAGTTGAAAAAGATGGGTTCAAGCTCATGCCATAGAATGACATCTAAAGGTTTCTAAATAGGTCAAGTTTTATATTTTTTATGCTACCTTCAAAACAAGTAAAGAACTTTGTGTAAACTAAGAGTGTAAAGCTTGTAAATAGAACTTGGGGTAGTGCTAGTCAAAGGGGTGTGATGAAAGCATGCTTAAGGCATCTTTGCTAAACCATCTAGTTTGGTCCTAACTTACTAAGCACTAAACTTGCAAGTGTTAGCTTGCACTGTTAATGGTGGCTTGCCTTGGTTGGTGCAGTGGTTGATGTTTTCTTCTTCTTCTTCTTCTTCTTGGTAGAACTCCTCCTCCCCGAAAGCTTGGTCGGTACTATCGTATATAAATACATACGGAGTACACAATCACCAAACAATACTTAACTAGGCTAAGTAGCATTCTAAGACACACATTTGATGATCTATTATCATCACAAGCATCACAAGTTTAATTCAATGGTTTCCTCCTTTTTAATTTAGAAAAGTAATTTCTACTCATTGAAAAATTAACTAAGATTTAATATTCACCACTTAAAATATGGGATCATGTTGACACATGTCATCACCACATATCCTAACATGTGGGAATGAGAGTTAAAGGTTGGATCAATATTACTTTGGTTTAAATTCATTACTTAATGATTTAAAGTGACTATAAATGCCTATATAGCATTATTTTGGTACTAGTCCAAAGTCACTGCATGTAAACCCTAATATTATTACATAGTCAGATAGATATAATGAAATGTGATTTTTGAGAGTTGGAATCAACTCAAAAGCTAACTTGGTTGATTTTATAAAAATGTTGCAAGTTGAAAATGCTTCTATTTTGTTATTTTTATTAGGAGAGATCTATAACTCTAATTCAATTAAATCCAATGGGCTTGGATAGATCATCTTAATACCTTTCAGGCAAAATTGGTTTCATGCAAATTGGATTTGTAAAACTCCCAGAATTGAATTTTAAACTAGTGGACAGAAACTAGATTTAACTAACAAGAAAAATCCAGATTTGAACGGGTGGGCTAGCGCGGGAAAGAACTTGGGCCGGCCCAGTGGCACTCCGCAGCACGGGGCTCAGCTGACAAGGGGGTCCCTCTTGTCAGCGGCACTTAATACGCGAAACGGTACGTGCGCTGTGGGCCGTAGGATTAGAAGGGGAATCTACGGCTGAGGGTCGTCGTCGACGACGAACAGGTCACCGGCGAGCTCGAACCCTAGCGGCTCGGTGGGGGTCTGCTGGGGACGTACCAGGGCTCCAGCAACGACGGCAAGGCGGGAAAACGAACTGGAAGATGATGGTAAGCTCAAGGACGGTCGAAACAGCTCCGGGGGTGGTCGCAATCAGCGGCGCCTTTCTCCTCCAGAGGCGGCGGCTCCGGCTCCTATTCCAGCGAGCTGCTGCTCCCCTTGCTCCGGCTAGAGGTGGGTGAGGTTCAGAGAGGTGAGGGGAGTGGAGTGGTGTGGAGAGAAGAGGCTGGGGAGGCCTCCGTTTATAGGCCCGACGGTGAGACCGAGCGGGATGGGCAGGCGTCGGTGGCGAAATGGCTACACCTGGGTAGAGGCATGACTGAGGGTGGCGATCGACGGGCGGTCCCCTGGCAGTGCTCTAGGAACTGAAAGCGGCCGTAGGGGCGGTGGCATCTGGTCTGGGTGAGGTGGCGCTCTGGGGGGCAGAGGCGGCGGTGTCCACGGCGAGCGGTGGCTGTGGGGCATTGGGCGGCCAACGGGGGTGTCTGGGGTTTCTCCAGGTCATGGCGGAGCGGTGGGTGCGGGCTACGGCCAAGGGGCGGTCTGTGCGAGCGGGGACAGAGTTTGCTCTTTGGGCGGCGATGGCATGGTCGACCAGGTACGGGCGTGGCGGTTCCTGGCCGCTCCTGTCTCTGGCTCTGGCCTGGGGCTGGTTTGACGGTGGAGGTGGACCACAAGCAACTTGCTAGACATGGTCAGAGAAGCTGGAGAGGGCTGCTGCTGCAAGTGCACGGTCGGCCAGCGAGTTGGTGCTCGGCATGGCATGGCAGTGCAGCTAGGAGGTAGGGGGTGTGCTGGTGTGGGTCTGGTTAGGCTTCAGGGGGACAAAGATGATCAAAGCACTTCAAAATTGCTAGACAATATCAGCCCAAAATAGTAATAGTTAGGCCACAATGAACTTGCCAGCAAGGTGTTTGACAAAATGCCCAAAAGAGAAAAGTTTTGAATTTTGATTTCAAATTTGTTGAGTGATCTCCACTAGTGCTAGGTAGTCTCTGGTTGCAAGGGTTTTGAAAGTGGATCTCAAAAAGATGGGTTTTGAAAAAGGGGTGATCTATGCATATGCATTGGATTCAATTTTCAAATGCCAATAAAAATAGTTAACATAATGTTTTTAGTAGATAAAAAGGTGGGCCTTGGTACCTCATTATGTGTACTAGCAAGGGGTGCAAAGATCAAGAATTGTTTCTATTAAGAAATGAGTGCTAGGAACACTCAAAGTAGTGTAGTAGATTAAAATGGCCAAAAGGACCATTCCTCCTTTTTAATTCTTTTTTATTTGATTTTCTTTAGGAAAAGTTTGGGAATGATGTAGATGATGTTTAAATAACTTAAGAAAAAATTTAGGAACAAAGGATCACACAATCATGGCAATTCAAAACAACTCCTATTTTAAATGCACACATATATGAATGCTTTCATTTTAAATTTGCAAAAGTTTTTGTTAACCCCAAATTTGATGATTTAGATCTTGATAAGCTTGGATTGAAGTTTTGAGATGTTACATTTGCCCCCTCTCGCTATTACTCAGCTCTCCCGAGCTCCCCGTCCCCTCTCTCCCCTTCAACCGACCCCCAAAAGCAACCACCACCCTTTTCGACAATTATTGAGCTCAAGCTCGAGGTGCCTTATCCCTTGCTCCCCTCCCCTTGCATGTGGCCTCACAATGTTCCTCTACCTCGGATCTACGATCCCCTTGTAGAGCTCCTCCTAGCCACTGTCTCGCCCAGGAGAAGCATCTCTCTCTCGGTTTTCTTCAAGAAAACCACTTGATGGTCTCCCTCCTTCGTTTCTACTCTCTCTGCAGGCATGCTTGTCCTCCTCCGACCCAAGACTAACCTCCCCTACCATTCTTTCCCCCTTCTAGGCTCCGTAGTAGCAGCCCTGACGAGCTCTGTCACATGCGTTGTCGTGGTCTTTGCTCGCGCCATTCTCCCCCACCAAACAGGGGTGTGCCGCCTTTCTCTGGGATCGTCGTGCCGCCCTCCTCCGCCTCCACCCCTACGATGCTGGTGATGCTCGATGAACCCTCCCCGACAAGCCGCCATCGCCGCTAGGGTTTCCACCTGGTGCCCCCAATCACAAGGAAGAAGATGCGCCGACATCATGGATTGCCACTTGATCCAATGGCGGGCGTCGATGGATACCCCTTCGATCCCCATCTTTCGATGACAACTGGGCCCCACCCACGCCTCTTCAAACTCGGCTCTCGCGCGACTCCTCGTGTGCCGTAGGGCGGATCCGCGCGGTGAGGTCCATTTTGGCTCAGATCTGGCAACACCACCATGTCGCCACCGCACACCTCGCAGCACCGCCATGTCGTCACCACATGGCGCAGTCCCAGGCTGAGCTGAGACCACCGGCAGGAGCGCCTCGGTTACGTGGAAGCTCCTACACTACCAGTTCCTCTCCGCGCGCCTCCAATCGATGACACGATCAACTTCTCCATCTCCGTCCAACACCGTACTTCAATGAATTCCGGCACCGGCATTGCTCCTCTGACCTCATCGACCCCTCCGTTGTCTTCACGGTGAGCTGGGCTTCCTCCCGAGCCTTGCCATGTCATGTCACCTCCTCTAGTTTGCTCGGTCGCTTCTGACCCGCTGCCGCCGTAGGACCTTCTCTCTAATGAGCCGTCGGTAACCTAGGCGAGGCGAAGCAGTCTCTGTTCGAACTGGTGCAGAGAGTTGAACCTTTTAACGTCCTCGAAACGAACGCACATGCGCTCCTCCGGCGCACGCCATCACGCATCACCATAGTCAACAGTCTCCAGCGAGGTCAAGCGTCCACCGTGGAGCCCGCGCAGCAGCCACCTGTCGCCCTCATCAGCGGGACAATCAGCCTATCAAGCTAGGTAGCACCTCAATGATAAAACCCTCCCTAGATCCAGATTTGGCGTTTTTGCAATGTAGTGTCTGTGTTTAGTTTTCTGATTCTGCATTAGCCAACTCAAGTCAATGTCAACTAAAGTTAGAACTTTCAAATAAATTCAAATTTTCCAAATGTAAAAACATGAAAATTGTTTGTTTTTGAATTCTAAACATGATCCCACCCTTTGTTATTTTTTGTCACGTATTAAAAATCCATAAATGATTTTGGGATATTAATAAATGCTTTAATAATTATTAAATCTTAACTTTTATTCGAGAAACCCAAATAATGCAAATGATATATGTTTTTTTATAAAAAAGTGCAAGGATTAATAACATGCCATCCAAAGTAACTTTTGAACAACTATTTTTGTTGAAATTATTTAAATGCTATTAAATGCCCTTTTCTTAATAAATTCATAACTTTATTTCCGTAATTCCGAATTGAACAAATGATATGTCTAAATGGATCAGCGCAACGAGACTTTTCCAACTGTTTATTCCATACTTGCAATTGCAACATGCATCATGGATAACATGAAAATCAGAACTGTTTATGCAAGGAAAACATGATAAAAAAAATTGGGAAATGATCATTTCTTGTTAATAATGCCTCACTAGTGTTGTATCATCAATGTACCATGCAAATAACATATTTTCAACATGATTCGCTTCATTAACTTGCCATGTCAGGCATAATATCATGATCATGCCAGTTCTTCTGCACTAGTTGTAATTATTGTATCACTTATTCCTTTTAGTGCTTTGCTTCTTCCCGGATTAGGCTATTGAGTTCATGCGAGTGCCGACAAGTTCTTTGGATATGAACCTTCGACAATGTTTCTCAGGAGAGAAATCTCCCCCATTGCATTTATAGTTTTACTTTCTCCTGTTGATCTATTGCTATATGTGTTGCGATACTTTAGTTTCCATGCCATTTATATTCCTTACATCCTCTATATTTCCTTGGACACCTCGTGTTGCCTGATGTTTGGCAGACAGTCGGTCGTGCGAGTTGTAGTTGCTTGCTTAGGTGTTGCTTCACATCATCGAGTTCCACCATTGTTGGGGGTTGGCATTGATGGCCCAAAATATATCGAGATCCTTGGGGAACCCCACGAGGATGGTATGATGAGCACATCAGCAAGTTTTCCCTCAGTACGAAACCAAGGTTATCAATCTAGTAGGAGCAAGGAAACACCCCAAAGGTGTTGATAGCTGAGCCTTGGCAGGGCACACTACCGGTGCTAGCAGCAACATGGAGACCTGCACAACACAACCACGGAACTTTGTCCCCAACTTGCGATGAGGTTATCAATCTCACCGGTTTTGCTGAAAACAAAGGATTAAACATGTCGAATGGAAAGAAGTAATAGTTTGCAGAAAGTAAAGAAAAAGCAGTAAATAGTTTGATTGTAGATTGATTGTAAAATAAAGGACCGGGGTCCCTAGTTCACTAGAGGTGGCTCTCCTTAAGATAGATAACATGCTGGGTGAACAAATTACAGTGGGGCAATTGACAAACATCGAGAAAGCATACAAGCATATACTACTCATATTGACTCCTTTGAGATTCGATTGGGCATTACAATATTATACATAGACCACCATCCAACTGCATCTATGACTAATAATCCACCTTCAGGTTATCATCCAAACCCCCTCCAGTATTAAGTTGCAAGCAACGGATAATTGCATTACGAATTGCGTGTAAAGTAAACAATACGATTGTTCTATGAACAAGGGATTGTTGTTTTCTCCCTAGTAGCAACATCACACCTAGTACCTTAGAGATTTCTGTCACTTCCCCAGATTACCAGAGGCATGAACCCACTATCGAGCATAAATACTAACTCTTGGAGTTGCTAGCATCTACTTGGCCAAGATAGCTACTAACAACGAAAAGCATGCAACATCACAAATAACAAAGACATGATAGAATCAATAATCAATCTGAAATAGCATCTCACTATCCATCGGATCCCCGCAAACAAAACATGCAGAATTACGAATAGATGATCTTGATCATGAACGGAGCTCACAAGATCTAAACATGATAGCACAAAGGAGGAGAACCAGCCATCTAGCTACTACATGGACCCGTAGTCCAGAGATGAACTAATCACACATCACACCGGAGGCTTGCATGATGATGAAGAAGGCCTCCAGGGTGAATCCCCTCTCCGGTAGGGTGTCGGGAAGAGCTTCAGATCCCTCCCGATCTAGGGATGGAGATGACGGCGGCTATAGACTCTTTCGTGGAATTTTGATCGGGTACTTAGGGTTTCCGTATCAGAGGCAATACATAGGCAGAAGGAGATGCCGAGGGGGTGCCTGGGGTGGCCAGATCACCCCCTGGCACGGGCCAAGCCTGGCCGCGCGTCCAGGTGGTGTGGCCATGCCCCAACCCCTCTCCGTCTCGTATTCTGGCTCCAGGTGTCCCTCGGTGAAATACTGACTTTGGCTTTTGTCCCGTCCAATTCCGAGAATATTCATTTTCTGACTTTCCTAGAACCAAAACCAGCAGAAAACACGCAGCTGACACTGTGGCTCTTGTTAATAGGTTAGGCCAAGAAATCATATGAAAAGTACTCCCAAAGCGTGGACAAAACATAAGAAAGTAGATAAAACCAAGCATGGAACATCAAAAATTATGGATACATTTGCAATGTATCAACATCCCCAAGCTTAACTCCTGCTCGTCCTCGAGTAGGTAAGTGATAAAAAGAAAGAATAATTTTTGAGATGACCTGCACCATCATAAACTTGATCAAAGTTTTTGTAAAACATTCAAAGCTGGGATCATAGTACTTCAATCATAACATAAAAGACAAAGTTTTAGAAATAAGACAAAGAAACTATGTTGCAACATGAAAAGGCATAAACAAAAGATTCATGAATAACAATGCTTTGCAAGATGTTTGTTTGTTTCACATAAAGAAAACATAGCATAGTTGTATTCAGCTTGTCCCTCATAGAGTAGAAAATATAAATGCATAGGACACCTTCAAAGTTCATAAGAGTGACTAGATACAAATAGTTTAAAACAAACAATATCAAAGTATGCATTAATCAACAAGTCTTGGGACAATGCACATAGAACTAAGAATGGCCAATGTGCTCTCAAAGTAAGTGCATAAAGGTAGAAGGTGGAGACTCAATATATAAGTGGAAGAAAGGCCTTCATAGAAGGAAGTAGGGATTCAAGTCTCATAAAGGGGTTCCAAAAATTATGGTACTTAATAGCTTTCAGCTCTCATTGCCCCTATCATAAGCATCTTGAAGTGATTAAGGTTAAAGTGAACAAACTATGGTGTATATGCTTGACAAAGTATAAGTTGAAAATCTCATATCCCTTGAATACGAGGGCCGCTCCTCATGCTACTCAAGTTTAGTCACCGGTAAGTTCTTGTCATCGTAAGTACATGTCTATCATAGAGAACCGCCAACGGGGTACCCCTTGCCCGATGATATGGAAGAATCCCCATATCAAAATGACAAGGCAAGCAAACAACGAGCATCTCAGCAATCTTCTTATTTACCATGGGAATATGGTGCTTTTTTCTCTGTTTCCTCTTTTCATAATCTCTTTTTTTTCTTTTTCTCTTTTTTTCTCAATATCATACTCTTTTTTTATAAGAATGCTTTATAGACAGCTCATGATGGTTATGCTGCAGGTTTCCACCATGTCAGCATGGATTAGACCAGCGGCCCAGGCGTTTCTCTAACACATATACATAACTCCATGGACTTACAATCTCCCCTTTCATTTCACACCGACGACATCCATAGACAAAAGAGCATGATATCAACTAGGTACAAAGTACAAGTTCAATGTTGAAAGCGTTCCCCATGACAGCATGGTTCTGCTAATCCCCAACAAATAAGTGCAAGCATATAGAACATAGAAGACACAATGGTTCAAGTTTATTAAGGGCAAGAAAAGTAAAGTGTGCCATCAAGTTCGTGAGAGCTTTAATCACTAGTTTTCTCATAACAGGTTTAATTTGGAAGGTAGATAAAAACATGAACATACTTGGAATAGCATATGCTAGTAGGTAGGTATGGTGGACTATTTGGAATAACTTGGTTTAAGGAGTTGGATGCATGAGTGGAACTCATACTTGGTTGTGGAGGCTAGCAAAAGACTGGGAGCGACAAACTAAGAGAGCAATAATGACCATAATCATGCAGAGCGACAAAACATCATTGATCAAAGCATAAAGTGATACTACAAGTTGAAAACTAAAGGATCATCAAGGCTATGGTGACTTTGGATAGTCATAACATGGTGTGAGCATGTGCCAAGTGAACCCAAACAAAGCATCAAAGGAGAATACGACAATACTTATGCTTTAATATGCTAAAACGACGCACGATTCATCCAAGGAACATTAAGAAATCTGAATTGTTTATTACAAGTCATGCTAGAGCAAATAATACTGAGCATAAATCCAAAACAATATCAAGCATGGCATGACAAAGCATAGGCCACAGTCAAAAACAAGCTCTCTTTACCACTTACGCATGAACTTTCCTACTCTTCCCAATCCAAACCAAACTATTTGAAAACCAATGTATGAAAGAGGGGGTCCAACCAATTTATTCAGAAAACTAAGAAAACTAAGAAAATGAAAAACCAAAATTAAAACGAAAAAGAAGACGCTCCAAGAACAACACAACTGTGCATGAAACAATAAAAATGAAGTGTTTGGAAGAAACCTGGGATTTTTATTGATGAGGAGGGGGATACCTTGGGCAACCCCAAGCTTTAATGCTTGTACTTCTTGGATATTTCTTGGGGTGACATGCGTGGCATCGCCAAGCTTGAGCTTTAGTCCATCCTTTATCTCATTACTCATTCCTTCCATACACCTGAAATTTTTCCTTCATACAAAACTTCACACAATCTTTATTAGCAACATTAGTGCACTCAAGATAATAAGTCTTTAGGTTCAGTTCTAACGCCAATAAAACTTCCATTAAAACACAAGCTACTGTAGTACTTCCCTCAAAAAGCTCAATTCCCCAAAAGAACTCAAAAAGGAACCAACAAGAAGCAAATGCAGAAAATGACAGAAATCTGTCAAAACAGACCAGCAGGTAAAGACGCATTTTTTCGAAGACCTTCTGTTGCTCAAATCAAAAAGTGTTAAACTAACTAAAGTTAGATAACAACCTGGGGCAGAAGCACAAAAATTCACGCCTCAAAAAGACATTCAAAGATTTTACTCGAATTTTTACGGTGAAGCACAAAAATCTGTTTCGGGACAACAACTTTCCCAATCATTACTTCTCTCTCATTAGAGGTTACTCTTGGCACAAAAATCAAATAAAAAGGATAAATAGCGGTTATTACAGAGGTAATAACTTCCAAGACTCATCTAAAACTTTTGGGTTATCTTCCAATAAGTACTTTTCTTTAATGCCTTTAAGTTAGGCATAAGAAGCAAAGAAAGAATCAAGTGTTCTCAAATGAAGAAGCATTAAGAGCAAATTTTGTTTTCATAGGAGAAGAAAAAGAAATCTTTTCTCTCTTTTTAGAGGAGTGTTCTATAACTTTCTTGAGTGGGAGTTGATATTTAATGGTGCCTTCTTTCATATCAATGATGGCACCAACAGTTCTAAGAAAAGGTCTTCCCAAAGTAATAGGACAAGCATTGTATTCAACATCCAAAACATAGAAATCAACGGGGACATAGGAATCGTTAACCATAATAAGAACATCATTAAGACTCCCCATGAGTTTCTTTTTAGCATTAGCATCAAGTGGGACATTCAAATAACAATCTTCAAGAGGAGGTAAATCAAGCATATCATAAATCCTTCTAGGCATAATAGAAACACTACTATCAAGATCACACAAAGCTTTGAAATCAAAGTCATTCCCTTTCATATTAGTGATGGGTTCCCATCCATCTTCTTGCTTTATAGGAATAGAAGCTTTATGTTTCATCTTTTCTTCTTTAATCTTTATGAGAGCATCAGTAATGTGTTTTGTAAAAGCCATGTTCATAGCACTAGCATTAGGACTTTTAGCAAGCTTTTGTAGGAACTTAATAACTTCAGAGATATTGCAACCATCAAGATCAAAATCAACTTTATCATCTAAAGTAGTAGAACTAGTACTAGCCTCAACACTAGTGGTGGTGATAGTAGAAACACTAATGTTTCTAGCAATTTCGTCTTCTCTTTCCCACTTAGCATGTAATTCAGCTAATAGTCTAACATTTTCATCAATTCTTACTTGTATGGCATTAGTAGCTGCAAAGAGATTCTCATTAGTTTCAGGTTTAGCAGCCATTTTATTCAAAGTAGATTGATCTTCGGCCAAAGATGTTATATTTCTTTCAGTATTAGAGAGTTTTTCCTCAATAGTTTTATTGAAAGCAGTTTGTTTACTAATAAACTCTTTAAGCATAACTTCAAGTTCATAGGGAGCACTTTTATTATTGTTGTAAGAATTTCCATAAGAATTACCATTGTTGGGAGGATATGGGTTATAATTTTTGTTACCAAAATTGTTCCTATAAGCATTATTACCATAATCATTGTTGCCAAAATTGTTATTTCTTATGAAGTTCACATCAACTTGCTCTTCTTGAGCAACCAAAGAGGCTAAAGGAACATTATTTGGATCAATACGGGCTTTCCCATTAACAAGCATAGACATAATAATATCAATCTTATCACTCAAGGAGGAGGTTTCCTCAATAGAATTTACCTTCTTACCTTGTGGAGCTCTCTCAGTATGCCATTCAGAATAATTAACCATCATATTGTCCAGAAGTTTTGTTGCAGCACCCAAAGTGATGGTCATAAAGGTACCTCCAGCAGCTGAATCCAATAGGTTCCTTGAAGAATAGTTCAATCCTGCATAAAAAGTTTGGATGATCATCCAAGCAGTCAGTCCATGAGTGCGACAATTCTTTACCAAAGATTTCATTCTTTCCCAATCTTGAGCAACATGCTCATTATCATGTTGTTTAAACTTCATTATTTCACTTCTCATAGATATAATCTTAGCAGGAGGATAGTGTTTTCCAATAAAAGCATCTTTGCACTTAGTCCAAGAATCAATACTATTCCTAGTTAAGGAATTCAACCATTCTTTAGCTTTTCCTCTCAAAGAGAAAGGAAACAATTTCAGCTTAATAATATCACCATCTATATCCCTATGCTTTGGCATCTCACAAAGTTCAACAAAGTTATTTAGATGGGAAGCAGCATCTTCATTACCAATACCAGAAAATTGCTCTCTCATAACAAGATTGAGTAAAGCAGGTTTTATCTTAAAGAAAGTATTTTCAGCCACAGGTGGAGCAATAGGTGTGCTCATAAAATCATTGTTGTTGGTGCTAGTGAAGTCACACAACTTAGTGTTTTCAAGAGTAGTCATTTTTTTGGGGTTTCAAATAAGAAAGCAAACTTGCAAAACTAATGTTTTTGTGTTTTTGAAGAACAAAACAAACAAATAAAGCAAAAAGAAAACTAAGCAAAACAAAAACTACAAAGTAAAGAGATTGGTTATGAGGGACTCCCCTTGTGAAGATGTCCTTGACTCCCCGGCAACGGCGCCAGAAAATCTTGATGTGCTCATCGTTCGACGTAGAGCTCGTTGGGAACCCCAAGAGGAAGGTACGATGAGCACAGCAGCAAGTTTCCTCAGTTATGAAACCAAGGTTTAATCGAACCAGTAGGAGCAAGGAAACACCCCAAAGGTGTTACTAGCTGAGCTTTCGCAGGGCGCACTACCGGTGCTAGTAGCAACGTGGAGACCTGCACAACACAACCACAGAACTTTGTCCCCAACTTGCAATGAGGTTCTCAATCTCACCATGTTTTGCGGAAAACAAAGGATTAAATGTATCGAATCGAAAGAAGTAAAAGTTTGCAGAAAGTAAACACAAAGCGGTAAAAGATTGTAGATTGTATGTAAAAGACAAGGACCGGGATCCATAGTTCACTAGAGGTGGCTCTTCTTAAGATAGATAACATGCTGGGTGAAAAAATTACAACAGGGCAATTGACAAACACCGAGAAAGCAATACATGCATATACTAATCATCTTGACTCCTTTGAGACTTGATTGGGCATTACAACATAATACATACACCGCCATCCAACTGCATCTATGACTAATAATCCACCTTCAGGTTATCATCCGAACCCCCTCCAGTATTAAGTTGCAAGCAACAGATTATTGCTTTACGAACTGCGTGTAAAGTAAACAATACGATTGTTCTATGAACAAAGGATTGTTGTTTTATCCCTAGTAGCAACAGCACATCTAGTACCTTAGAGATTTCTGTCACTTCCCTAGATTACTAGAGGCATGAACCCACTATCGAGCATAAATACTAACTCTTGGAGTTGCTAACATCTACTTGGCCAAGATAGCTACTAACAACAGAAAGCATGCAAGATCACAAATAACAAAGACATGATAGAATCAATAATCAATCTGAAATAGCATCTCAATATCCATCGGATCCCCGCAAACACAACATGCAGAATTACAAATAGAAGATCTTGATCATGAACGGAGCTCACAAGATCTAAACATGAAAGCACAAAGGAGGAGAACCAGCCATCTAGCTACTACATGGATCCGTAGTCCAAACATGAACTACTCACGCATCACACCGGAGGCTTGCATGGTGATGAAGAAGGCCTCCAGGGTGAATTCCCCTCTCTGGCAGGGTGCCGAGAAGAGCTTCAGATCCCTCCCGATCTAGGGATGGAGATGACGGCGGCTACAGACTCTTTCGTGGAGTTTTTATCGGGTACATAGGGTTTTCGTCCCGAGGGCAATATATAGGCGGAAGGAGAGGCCGAGGGGTGCCTAGGCTGGTCGCACCACCCCCTGGCGTGGGCCAGGCCTGGCCGCGCGGCCAGGTGGTGTGGCCGCCCTCTGGCCCTTCTCCGTCTCGTATTTTGGCACTTGATCCCTTCTAGAAAGATAGGCACTTTGGCTTTTGTCCCGTCCAATTCCGAGAATATTCATTTTCTGAGTTTCCTGGAACCAAAAATAGCAGAAAAATGGCAGCTAGCACTGTGGCTCTTGTTAATAGGTTAGTCCAAGAAATCATAAAAAAAGTACTCCAAAGTTGGAACAAAACACTAGAAAGTGGATAAAACCAAGCATGGAACATCAAAAATTATAGATACATTTGCAATGTATCACTTGCAAGGTACGCCCCTGATGAGATCAACACGGAGGCCAAGAAGAAGAAGAGATTCCTGAATGGACTGCATGATGAGATGTAGACTGTACTCGTCAACATCTGCTTCAAGGATCTCGAAGAGCTAGTCGACTATGCCATTCAGATGGAAGGGAAGATTAACTAGGTAAACGACAACTGCAAGCGTAGTATGATGCACCAAGATGGATCAAGTAGTCACCAGAAGTACCGTCCCAACCCCTCACCAGGATATGCACCCAGAAACAACCGACCTCCAATGTCTCGCCCAAGCTACCCCAACCGTAGCGGAGGTAATGTGAAGTCCGGAGGAAACAACCACAACTCCGGCAAACCAGCAATTTCATCCGTTCCCCTCCCAAGAGCAACAACAACAACAACACTGCACCCAGAACTGGCAGCAATGATGTGCCTATCACAGCAAAAGACAAGTCCTAGATCACCTGTTTCGAGTGTGGAGTGAAGGGTCACTATTCCAATGAGTGCCCCAAGAAGACTGCCACCACTACCAATGTGCATGCCCCAGCTCAACAACAGCGTCGTGTTCAACCCGGGAGAAGATTTGCGCGAGGCGACCCTCACAACCACAACGGTCGTCTCTTTCACATGAACGCCAAAGAAGCCCAAGAAGCGCCAGATGTAGTGATGGGTATGTTTTCTGTCAACTCAATTTTAGCAAGAGTGTTATTTGATTCTGGAGCATCGCATTCATTTGTCACCGAAGAATTTGCATGCACTAGTAAGATTCACCCAACAAACTTGAAGCATGTCATGATAGTTCAAATCCCCGGTTCAACTACAAAAGTAGAAAAATTTGCAAGGTTGTGCCTATCAGAATACATGGGATAGATTTTTATGCCAACCTAATCGTACTCTGAACCAAAGGATTGGATGTAGTACTAGGTATGGACTGGATGTCAAGGCATAAAGGACTGATAGACTGTGCTAAGAAATCCATCACCATGACCAGTAGCTCTGGAGTCACAGTAGAGCATATATCTGAAACCTTACCTCGTCAATTCAAGTGCAACAAGAGTCTAGCCTTACTCACCATAGACCAAGTCACAGTAGTCTATGAATACCCCGACGTATTCCCAGATGAATTGCCAGGTATGCCCCTGGATAGGGATATTGAGTTAATTATCGAACTAATCCCCGGAACCGGACCCATAGCCCAGAGACCCTATAGCATGAACCCCTCAGAGTTAGTGGAACTGAAGAAGCTGTTGGATGCCATGTTAGCAACAGGCTTGATTCAACCAAGTGCATCGCCATGGAGATCACCAGTGTGATTTGTCGACAAGAAAGATGGAGGCAACCGTTTGTGCACAGATTATAGAAAGCTGAATGACGTCACCATCAAGAACAAGTACCCCTTGCCAAAGATAGAGGATCTATTTGATCAGGTGACCGGAGCCCAGGTATTCTCAAAGATTGATCTTAGGACTGGTTATCACCAACTTAAGATTCATGCAATGGATATACCGAAGACCGCCTTTACTACTCGTTATGGTTTATACGAGTATACGGTTATGTCTTTTGGATTAACCAATGCCCCTGCTTATTTCATGAATCTCATGAATATGATCTTTATGAATTTCTGAGATAAGTTTGTCATTGTGTTTAGAATCATCCTAGAAACCCTGAGAGAGCATTGGTTATAAGCCAAGTTCAGCAAATGAGAGTTTTGGCTGAAAGAAGTAGGATTCCTAGGACATATTGTGTCTGCCGGAGGAGTCTCTGTTGATCCTGCCAAGATCAAGGATGTCGAAGAATGGGAAGCCCCAACCACTCAAACCCAAGTCCGTGCATTTCTCGGATTAGCAGGATATTACCGCAAGTTCGTCGAAGAATTTTCGAGCATCGCCAGACCCATGACCCAATTCTTGAAGAAGGACAAGAAGTTTGAATGGACCGACAAATGTGAAGCCTGTTTCCAAGAGCTGAAGAAGAGATTGATATCAGCCCCAATATTGATCATGCCAGATATCAAGAAGCCGTTTGATTTGTATTGTGATGCATCCAAGATAGGTCTCAGATGTGTATTGATGCAGGAAGGCAAAGTCATCGCTTATTTGTCTCGACAACTGAAGCAGCATGACCAGAATTATCCGACCCATGATCTCGAATTAGTAGCCACAGTTTTGGCATTGAAGACATGGCGTCATTACCTGATGGGTTATTGCTATGAGATTTACTCAGATCACAAAATCTTGAAGTATATTTTCACTCAGAAGGAGCTGAATATGAGGCAAAGGAGATGGATAGAGTTAATCAAGGATTATGACCTTGACATTCACTATCACCCTGGCAAAGCCAATGTGGTAGCGGATGCTCTTAGCAGATTGCCGTGTAGGATAAACACCATGACCAAGGAGAAGCAACCAAGTTTGTATGAGGATTTGGAGCAGTTTAGGACTGAGCTTGTTAGCAAAGGATTTTTAGCTAGCATTAAACTTCAACCCACATTAATCAGCCAAATCAAGGAAGCCCAGAAGGGAAATGAAAGTATCGATGAAATCAAACATCGTATTGGTACATGAAAGGTACCTGGATTCACTGAAGATGAAGGAGTTCTGTGGTACAAAGGACATATCTGTGTGCCAGCAGATTCGGAACTGAAGCAGGTTATCATGCAAGAAGCTCATGATACTCTTTATTCTATCCATCCTAGAGGAACGAAGATGTATCAAGATTTGAAAGAGCAATTTTGGTGGCACAAGATGAAGAGAGAAATTGGAAGCTACATCGCCAAGTGTGACATCTGTCAAAGAGTCAAAGCAGAGCATCAGAGACCCGCAGGACTATTGAAACCATTGTAGATTCTGGAACGGAAATGGGATTCCGTCGGAATGGACTTTATCACCGGTTTGCCTACTTCCAGTAGGGGAAATGACTCAATCTGGGTCATCGTTGATAGACTCTCCAAGGTAGCCCACTTTATACCTGTCAAGACAACCTACCAGAGTTCGAAGCTAGCAGGACTGTATATTCCTAGAATTGTTAGTCTTCATGGAACCCCCAAGACCATACTATCAGATCGAGGAACACAATTTACCTCGAGATTTTGGCAGAAAGTCCAGGAAGGATTAGGCACCAAGTTGAATTTCAGCACGGCGTATCACCCGCAAACCGACGGATAGACTGAAAGAGTCAACCAAATTCTAGAAGATGTGTTGAGAGCTTGTGTGTTAGAGTACAGATCAAAATGGGAAGACTGCCTGCCTTTTGCAGAATTCTCATATAACAACAGTTACCAAGCTAGTTTGCAAAAGGCACCATTTGAATTCCTATACGGAAGAAAGTGTCGCACCCCTTTGAATTGGTCACAAGTAGGAGAGAGTTAGATCATTGGACCCGACATTCTCCGTGAAGCCGAAGAGAAAGTTCACAAAGTCCGTGAGCACCTCAAGACCGCCCAGTCCAGGCAGAAGAGTTATGCTGGCAAGAGAAGGAGATACCTGACTTTCAATGTCGGAGATTTTGTATATCTCAAGGTTTCGCCATTGAAGGGAACGCAACGCTTTAGTATGAAAGGAAAGTTAGCCCCCAGATATACCGGGACCTTCAAGAACCGTCGAGGAGAAGTATCATATGAACTAGAACTACCTGAAGAGATGTCAGCCATCCACAATGTGTTCCATATCTCGTTACTTCGCAAATGCCTAGAAGTTTTCAAGAACATCGATCATTGAGCTGTTGAGATCAACAATGACCTGACATATCATGACGTGCCCATCCGTATCTTGGGAGAAGCCTACAGAACCACCTGGACCAGGAGTATCAAGTTTCTCAAGATTCAATAGAGCAACTATAACGAAGAGGAAGCCACTTGGGAGCGAGAAGATTACATTAGGACAAAGTTCCCAGATCTCTTTAGTTCCTAGTTTTCTTTCGTAAATCTCGGGATGATATTTTGTTTAAGGGGGGGAATGTTTGTAACATCCGAAAACTCTAATCCAAGGTTATCAAGATCCAAATCATCAAAATTAGGGTTAACAAAAACTTTTCCAATTAAAAATATTAAATCATTCATATGTGTGTGCATTTAAATAGGAGTTGTTTTGAATTGCCATGATTAAGTGATCCATTGATTGTAAAATGATTCTTAGGTGAAATAAACATCATCTAGATGATTCCCAAACAAATCCCAAAGAAAAACAAATCAAATGAATAAAATAAACCAATGGTCATTTGTGCCATTTTAACTACCATGCCTACTTTGTCTATTCCTAGAACTCAATTCTTAACAGAAACAAAAGTGGATCTTTGCACCCCTTGCTAGTACATGTAGTGATGTACCAAGGCCCACTTTGTGATCTACCAAAAACTTGGAAACACTAATTTTAATGGCATTTGAAAATTGAATCTAGTGTAGGTATCAAGATTACACTATTTCAAAAACCACTCAAATGAACTTCATTTTCAATACCCAAGCAACCAGAGATGCTCAAGTATGTGATCAACAACTGCACCAAAATTTAGCTCAAAATTCAAAAGTTTGGTTCATGCGGCCATTGTGTCGAACACCTTGTAGACAGAATCCAGTTAGCCTAACTATTACTATTTTGATCATTTCTTGTCGAGCCATTTGCCTTGCATTGATCACTCTTGTCCCCCCTGAGTCCAACCAGCACCCCACCGGCATACCCCTAAGCAGCAGCAGGAGTGGAGCGCCACCACTTTGTGGCCACCGCCGGCCAGAAGAGGGCAGAGCGCTAGGGACATCGCCGTGCCATTCCAGCACCACCACTAGCTCTGCCTAACCCTACGGCACCTCCCTGTCCACCCCTCGATCACCCCCAGCCACTGGACCACTCCCCAACACCGCCACCCACTCTCTCTGCGCGTAGCCAGAGCGCGCCAGAGCGCCCTGACCGCCAGCACACCATAGACCGTGCCTCGACCCAATATCGTGCATGCCGCTCCGCCTCGACCCCAGCATCCCGCCAGACACGGCCGTGCACCGCCGTGCGACCCACAGTCGCCGTGCGCCACGTCGAGCACCGCCTCTGTCTCCTAGAGCGCGGGACGCTCCCGACCAAACGCCACCGCCCCTAGCCACACATTCAAGCCATAGAGCACCGCCAGGAGGCAGGCCACCGTCTGCCTACCAGCCCATGCCGCTAGAAGCCTGTATCAATGTCACCGACGAGCTCGTCGTCGTACCGTTCGGTCCCCTCGTCGACCTATAAACGGAGGCCACCCCAGCACAAACTCCTCACACCATCTCACTCCCCTCTCTCCGCTGATCCTTCCACCCCAGCCCCGGAGCAAGGAGAGCCACCATTCGCTGGAATTTCGCCGGAGTCTGTCGCGGAGGGAGAAGAAGGGGGGCGTTGATCAAGGCCACCTCTCGGGATGCCGCCAGTACCAGGAGAATCGCCATCCTCGACTTGTTCATTTTCCCGCCTCGCCGACCATCGCCGGAGCCCCGGTAAGCCTCCCTAGACCCCCACCGAGCCGTTAGGGTTACACCTCGCCAGCGACCTGTCCGTCGTCGACGACAAGCCACAGCCGTAGATTGTCGTTTTAATACAACGGTCCACATCGCCCATAGCGCTTCGCATTGATGTGCCACTGACCCGCGGGACCCCCTGTTAGTTGTCATCAGCGCCGCGGAGCTGGGCTGGCCCGTTAGTTTTACCGCGGGACCAATTTAGTTCAAATATGGATTTTTCTATTTTAGTTTGAACTCACTTATGTCTGTTAGTCCAAAAATCAATTCCAGAGGATCTACTAAACAAAATTGAGTGATTCAAATTTTGTTAGAAAGCTACTGAAAAGACTTATCCAAGATCGTTGGATTTAATTCATTTAGAGTTAGAGATCTCTCCTAGTAAAAATAACAAGCCAGAAGCTTTTGCACATTCAAACATTTTTATAAAATCAACCATAATAGCTTTTGAGTTGATTCCAACTCTCAAAAATCACATTTAGACATACCTATCTAAATATGTAATAATATTAAGGTTTGCATGCAGTAACTTTGGACTTGTACCAAAATAATGCTATATAGGCATTTCTAGTCACTTTAAATCATTAAATAATAAACTTAAACTTAATTAAGTGTGATCCAACCCTTAATTCACATTCCCATATGTTAGAATATGTGGTGAGGACATGTGTACACATGATCCCATATTTTAAGTGGTGAATATTAAATCGTAGTTATTTTCAATGAGTAGAAATTACTTTTCTAAAATAAAAAGAAAGAAACTAGTTAATAAAACTTTGTGATGCTTGTGATGATAATAGATCATCAAAATGTGTGCCCTAGTGTACTAAGTAGCCTAGTTAAGTATTGTTTGGTGATTGTGTACTCCGTATGTATTTATAGATGATAGTACCGACCAAGCTTTCGAGGAGGAGGAGTTCTACCAAGAGGAGGAGGAAGAAAACTTCAACCACAACACCCAAGGCAAGCCTAGCACTTCAAGTAAACTGAGCAAGCTAACACTTGCAAGTATTATACTAGCAAGCCATCATTAACAATGCAAGCTAACTCTTGCAAGCAAGATAACCTAAGCAAATGCATTAGGCATGCTTTGGTGATACCCTTTGTATTTATACCTAGTCTAAGATTTAATTGCAAGCTTTACTTTCTTACTTTACCAAAGTCCTTTACTTGTTTTTGAAGGTATCATAAAAAGTATAAAACTTGACCTACTTAGATAACCTTAGATGTCATTCTATGGCATGAGATTGATCTTAGCATCCCCACCTTAGTGAACACTATTAACTTAGTAGCTTAGAGCTTGATCAAAACTTGAGTCACTTTAGATGGGAACACTTGGTGAAAATGAATTATGAAAACCTTGGAATGATGAGTCATTTTATTGAGATGTTTTGACATGTGTTTAGAAACACAAATGGTTTATGATGATGAAAATATTGAGGCATGAGCCTTAACCCTTTTACAAAACTGATGGTTGCATTCGGACACGATACCATTCCAATTTTACCATACAACCACAATACCTAAATTGGGTAAGGCTTAGCCGGAAGTTTATATGCATTAGTATTAGTTCCCTCGTGGGAGAGGTCTGAGCTGAGGCTACCTCTTACTGTTGTCCACCTATGCAGTGCCCAAGATGACAGGTGGTCATGGTTGGGAGGCCATGCTCATAGGAGAGGTGCTTATACTAGGGTGTGTAAAGGAAAGGTTATGTTTGATTATCTTCATACTAAGTATGATGATTCAGGGTTATCCCTGATAGATGTATCGAATCTTGTCGTGAAAGTGTACCACGTCTATAGAGTGTCAAACTATTCGAATAGCCACGTCCATGGTTATGGACAGTTGGAGTGGCCATACTGTTTCATTGTCAGATGTTTTCAAAATGACTTATGAATTGAATGATGAATCTTGACTTTGACCACAACAGGGTTGTGGCTATGCAACTAGCTTCCCAACTTAAGTGATTTCAGAACTTTATTTTATCTTTCTTTGCTTCTGAACTCAGCTTAGGTTTCCAACTTAACTTTATAGTTAAACTTAGAGTTAACATTTACACTAGAACTATCCTACTTGTTAGTAGTAGTTTGCGAGTACTTAAAGAGTACTCATGGCTTTTGTCCCTAGCTATTCCTATGGCCAGACTATGAAGGAGACTACCAAGATGACGGTCAGCAGGACAGCTATGATAACTAGGACTATCTGCCTTCGTCAACATTGCCTATACCCCTGAAGATGGACCCCACCGCTACGCTTAATATTTATTCTGCAGCTTGTTGTATTAAGACTGGATCATGAGATCCTTATTTGTGTAAGACCTTATTTATGGTTTGTAATGGATGATGTATTGTGATATCCATTCTTTTATGTCTCGCAAAAATGGTAATCCTGGGATTGCGATGTATGCCATAACAGGCATCTGGGATTAAAAATCCAGGTGTTGACAATGATCTTGATCATGAACGGAGCTCACAAGATCTAAAAATGATAGGACAAAGGAGGAGAACCAGCCATCTAGCTACTACATGGACCCGTAGTCCAGAGATGAACTACTCACGCATCACACCGGAGGCTTGCATGATGATGAAGAAGGCCTCTAGGGTGAATACCCTCTCCGGCAGGGTGTCGGGAAGAGCTTCTGATCCCTCCCGATCTAGGGATGGAGATGACGGTGGCTACAGACTCTTTCGTGGAATTTTGATCGGGTACTTAGGGTTCCCATATCAGAGGCAATATATAGGCGGAAGGAGAGGCCGAGGGGGTGCCTGGGGCATATTCTGGCTCCAGGTGTCCCTCGGTGAAATACTGACTTTGGCTTTTGTCTCGTCCAATTTCAAGAATATTCATTTTCTAACTTTCATGGAACCAAAAATAGCAGAAAATAGGCAGCTGGCACTGTGGCTCTTGTTAATAGGTTAGTCCAAGAAATCATATGAAAAGTACTCCAAAGCTTGGACAAAACATAAGAAAGTAGATAAAACCAAGCATGGAACATCAAAAATTATGGATACATTTGCAATGTATCAGGCATATGCGTAATGGTAGAGATAATCATGGTTTAACTTATAATTTGATAATTAAAATGATAGAAATAGATATAATACATAGACACCTGTGGGCTATAGTTGAGATATGGTTATTATTCCGCCCACTTGTGTCCACCTAGGACTCGAGTTCTTGACACCTATTCCGAGACCAAGCGCGCTAACTACATGTGGGGTGTATGGGCACCCCTATCGGCTTATTACCTGATTTCAAAGTACTATACTAGGAGCCAAAAAACTAGTTCAGGATTTATACATTACCTATTGTACCTATGCCATGTATGCCATGTATGAGATGTTTATTACCTTTTGCTCGATGAGCATTTATTACAGTTGCGTAGGTGCGACACTCTATCACGGGAATATATTGCCTATGGCCTCTGCTCGCGTGAGAAGTGCACGCAACCTCAGCGTCCGTACGAGGATTAGCTATACCTCATACAAGTATCTCTTTTGGGTGGCCCCCATGTACTTGCTTTAGATCTGTGAATATGTCGTGTCTAAAGTCCTATCGACTAATATGTGTGGAAACTTTGGTGTATGTTAATTGATCTAGCAAAAATGGTGTAAGTGTGTGTGGAAACTTTGGTGCACCCCTACAGGGTTAAATATTTTTGAAAAGCCGTGTGCGCGGTTATGGACGACTTAGAGCATAGTTTCTTGATCATAGATAACTGTAAGTATGTTTGATAATTTGACCTAGATCTGCTATGACCAGTAAGTTGGATAGCCACCATGGAATGATTAATAAAAATGCTTACTGTGTGAGTTCCTTGAAATGACTACCTCGTTTGGTCTCGAGGGGGAATAACCAGGATGGGTATGTTTGGTGATAGTATTAGGTTGGTTCCGAATAGATCTTTCTTATCTCTCTCTGATAGCCGATAGTTATATTGTGTCTCTAAAGCATATTTAGTGCAAGCATCGCTGCCGCTTTAGTCCATCATACCTACATAGACAAGAGTCGCTGAATTCTAAGACTCGCCATGTACTAGCCTCAGTACTGACCGCTTCCCTTTTCCTTTGCCCTTTGTCGGCACCCCTTTTGTTTTCATAGGTATAAGTTGGACGATGTTAGTAGGGTTACCCTTCCGGCTTGGCCTAGGCAGGGTTATGGATGCTATTGGTTATTCTTCAAGACTCTTAGTCCAATTTGCATCTTATCCGTACTCGGACGTTGTACCGTTTTTAAGCTGATTTGGATCTTTGTAATGTATATATGTATTCTTGACTCATTGAGTCATTGTTGTATAGATATGTTTGGTGGGTTCCATCATGAACTATTGTGTAATGTTATTGCTTTGTTTTCCATGTGCATGCAAGTGCTTGGTGGGCATCTTTGGGTCGTTTCTATGCAGGTTTGGCGGGAATTGCTAAAATCTGCATAGGGCCAATTTGAGGGTGTTACAGCTATCGCCATGCCTTGGATTCTCTCTCTCTCTCGACCTTCATCGCCATGTTGAGCGAGTATAGGCGGACTAGGGTATAGTCCAGCCATTTTGAGTGAAACAAAAGAAGATGTCTTCGAACCGTAAGAAGAACAAATCCGCGGAGGGGTGTATCAATGAAACCCTTGCCCTCTGGCACCTTGACCACGAAAACAGGGTGCGATGGAATTTTATCTTTAAGGAGCTCCTCTTGAAACAAAATAGAGTCATGCAGACTCCACATAGATGGACTTGCCACTTTGAGCATCCTCGAACAAACATCAGCTTACCCGCTATATGCATTTTCCACAAGACATCCTTGGGTTCCTATGTCACGTTGTACTGAGCCTGGATAGTCTTCGGCACCTTCAGAGCTGGCTGGCTCACATCCTTCTGCTCCTTGCTTCTTTTCTGACCCTTCTTCTATTGAGTACGGACCGCTAACTCCTCACCGTCCACCTAGTGTAGTGTGCTAAGGCTGAAAACAATTCCACGATTGGCTTGTGGAGCATCGTTGATAGCCGGAGGCATCTCTTGAGAACTACCGAAGACCAAACGCTGCGTGCACGTACTACGACCAGCTAGATCATCGCGAGCACGGATGAAGGGAGAAGGCATGTAAATACCATCCTCGGTGGTAGTGTTGAGGAATGCATCCATGTTGTCATCATCACTGTTGTCGTGTGGCATATCCACGCTAGGTGGTGACAGTTGAAATGGATCGTATGGGCACCTAGAGGGGGGGTGAATAGGTGTTACTCCAAACTTTAATACATTTTCAATTTTAGGCTTGACATAAAGGTAAATTCTCTAGATATGCAACTACGAAGAATTATCCTATATGTAAACCTAACAACTAAGTGAGTAAAGGCGAGTAAGAGTGAGGAGCAAGGAAACCGTAGTGGGGCACGTGGAGACATAGGATTTGTTTTACCGTAGTTCCGTCCTTGTTAAGGGAAGTACATCTATGTTGAAGGGGTGGGTGTTACTAAGACTACCACGCCACAATAGGCCTCACCCTGTTCTCCGATGAATCTCGCCACCAAAGGCCTGATCCACCTTTCAACTATTGGTGCCCTTCGAGGCGGGAACCGGTTCCTTTACACAACTAGCGGGCCACACATCCACAACCAAATTGGAGGCTCCCGTGATGACAACAAGCTACCACAAGAACAAGTAATATCAATAACCAAAACACAAGATCTAGATATTCGCAAGAATACTAGATCTAGGATCCTCTAAGTGAATGGAGCGGAAGTGATGTGCTTGATTGGTGTTGTCGAAGATCGAAGCCTCCTCCTTTGATTCCCCAAAGATCGGAGCCTTTAGGTGGTTGAAGGGAGAGATTTCCGTTAAGATCTTGAAGAACAGAACAACACTTTTTCGAATGAATCAAGAGTTCTGATAGGAGGATCAATTGGGGTATTTATACCCCTGCCAAAACTTAGCTGTTTGAGATTTTTGGGGCCAGATAATCCGGCCCCCACATTCGGCCCACGTGGGGGCCGGATTATCCGCCCAGGGCAAAGCTCCTCCCTAGAGTCAGATTTTCTGGCGGGAAATCCACCCCTATACCGCACGACGCGCCTTGGTTGCCTTTGTAAAAATCATGGGGGCAGATTATCCGGCCCGGGCAAAAACTCCAGCCATGGCTGGACAATCCGAAGGATAGTCCACCCCCATACCGCAGGACGCGCCTTGTCCACCTTTGTCATTTGAGCTAGGGCGGATAATCCGGCCCTTGACAGGGGCCGATAATCCGTCCCCCTAAAACCTATTTTGGCTGCTTTTTATATGAGAACATATCTGCAGCACTTAACACATATCAAATCTTCCTTGGTATTGTTATCTAACACATAAAACTATAGGGATTAAGAAATGTTTTTTAAATCTCCCCCTTTTGGGTGTTAGATGACAATACTAGGATTTGAATAAAAGACCTACTAACATCATCATTTCAAGGATGGAAAACACTCCCCCTAAATGTGTGCATATTAGAAGTTTGCATTTGAATACAAATGCACACAAGAAGGTACAAGGCTTTCCATTGACTTGAAAACTACAAGCAAATGATGAGTTAAAAAAAAATCATACCACCAAGAGGATGAAGTTCTCAATAGTATGTAGATAGCCAATATAATCATCACTCATTTGGACTTCGAATTATAATACCGTTTGGATGCATCCATAGAGATAAAACCATAATTCCATAGCATCTAGATGAATCCATACTCCCGAATAGATAAATCCATAATAATAATTCTAATGATGACCGGGGTAAATCCAAGGTACCACATAGTCTCCTACAAAACAAATGGTAGATTTAAAGTTCAACACTAAAATGGGCACGAGCGAGAATAAAATGAAACCATAAATTGAAAATGCTTGCGTCCGACCCATGAAAATCCATGATAGCCTAATAGAACTACTTCTCCCCCTTTGGCATAGAGATGCTAAAAAGGAAGAAGAGCAACGCTAACGCCCCAAGGAATCACTCCTCGTACTCCTCTTCTTCCACATCATCAGGAGCTAGTGGAGTAGGCTCCCTCTCAAAGGTGGGGAACAAGTGACGCTCAAGCTCTCCATAGTTGGAGCCAGAAGTGTTCCACTGGGCATACTATGTGGGAGCTATAGGAGTAGGAGGAGGGCCTGATGCCCCTGAGACATGGTGGAGAATAACTTGCTGGGTGTGAGAAATATCATGGTGCTGCCTGTAGGCCTCATACTGCCCCTGGTGCGTGTCAATCCCCATGCATGGAATGTTTCGTTGGAACCAATTGAGATGCTTTACCTCACAGGAAGCAGACAGTGCTGGGGGCCTACGCTCACTAGAATGAGCATCTCTCATGATCCCCTCTGGAGCAGAACTAGGATGGTAGGTCTTCCTGGACTTGTTGGAGATCTTCTTCACTTTATGATCAACATCATAGTTGAGCTTCTCATGAGGAAGCAAATGCTTTATTAACATCATGATGTAGGGAGCATATGGAACAGAGAGCCTATTAAACATGGCATCAGTCATCTCATGATAAATGAAATCCATCACATCTAGCTAGTAACTCACATTAGGATCTTCAGCGTTGGCACCCTCATGAGCAAAAGCAAGCAGCTGAACTAGGTGCCCATGAATACTTTCATTGTTGCCCCCACTAGGTGTGATGGAATCATGAAAAACACTGACTAGCTGAGTGTAGAGTGGGTAGAGACCTATGACCTTGCCCACCACACCATTGGGACCATAACTAGGAGAGAGATCAATGTCCCTTTTGGGCTTGAGCTGAGCAATGATACAATGTCCACAAGCATGATCACGACCATTGAATGAATAGCCAAGCACCTGAGAGAAAATCCTAAAATCAGCCTGACTGAGTGTGTCACCAGTCATCCACTTCATGGTGCGGCGTTCATCGCCACAAATCACAAGAGTGGAGAAGAATTGCTTCACCACAACAGAGTCATAGGAGCACTGAAGTGACATGAGGTGATGCAACCCCATCTTTTCAGCCACATCCAAAGCATCAACCATTTGGGGCTTCTCCTTAGGCTCAGAAATAACCATGGGATGCATAGGGCGAATTTTCAAGGAGGAATAGATGTCCTCAAAGATGAACTTGTGAACAGCGCACCAGAAACGGCAATCCCCAAGGTCTTCATCTTGTTCAGCCTCATCATACAGATCACGGTGGCGACTAGAAGAGTAAGTAATATTGTCCATCTGCTTATAGTTGACCCTGGTTTTCTTACCCTTCCTCTTGGAACTTGCCTGGGTGGCCTTTTCTTTCCTTGCACGTTCAGCCATTCTTTTAGCCTCTCACGACCGTCTACACAACTCAACCTCGTCAACAAGGCCTCCTTCACCATCAGGCCTGAAATATCGAGCACGAGGATGATGCTTGTATGTCTGAGTAACACGAGAACCACCTGTGAAATGAATAAGATGGATAGTAAGTAGATAAGCACACACAAGTCCAGGAGGAATATAGAAACAGTAGAAAAACAATCCACGGCTCAAAAAATACATGATACAAGAATGTAGGAAATTCTAAACTAGGGAAAACCTTCCAGGCCGGATTGTCCGCCCCTGACAAAAAATTTAGAACTGCCCTAGATCAAATGCATCAATGTAGATCGGGCACAAGTATTGCAAGTCTACAATTTCTAGCATGAATATGAAACATAAGGCAACTTCTAGACCAAGTTCCACCAACAAGCAACAAAATCTATACAAAATATGATAGTGAGGGAGTTACCCTCACTCATTGGAGGAAGAACACAGAGGAGAAGGTACCCGAATGGCTGGGGAAGAAGATCCGGGGTAGGGCTAGAGAATCTGGTGACCTAAACGGCACCGAGGAGGGCTGGGGTAGTAGGCAGCGGCTAGGGGAGAGGCAAGTGGTCGAGGTGGAAGTGCTTCTCTATTTGAGCCCTTCCCCCTATCGTCCTACCCTTAGTAGACGAAAACCGCCAGGGGCGGATTATCCCGCCCCCACTAGGGGCAAGAGATAGATGGTTTTGGGATAGGGAGAGGCTTATGTTTAGACAACCAACTGAGATGGTACTACACACCCAAGATTGCAAGAGTCAAATCAAATAAAAGGAAAAATTGAGTGTGTTTTCCATAAGAACACAAGATATGCAAGAAAATCCAAAGAGAACCATAACGAACCAACTCTTCTCAAAGAAGAGGGTGGTGGACGAAGCCACCATGTTGGAGTGGATGGTATGACACCGCGAAGATGTATCTTGGGTTCATGACCAATACTCAGAAATAAGCTCACATATCACAAAATGATATTAAGAGAAATGACTTTTCTTTCTTTCTGCATTATGGGGAGAGGGCTAGCCCAATAAATTAGGACGACACTCCCCCTATGTCTATGCCCACACTTAAACCAAATAAAGGACGAGATGTAAGTGATTATGCATGAGTAACCAAGACAAGCTCCTTGAATCCACGATATTTAGCTCATTCCTCAAATAACAAAACCTTTCTTCATCAAGTGGCTTTGTGAAAATACCAGCAAGTTGGTTCTTCGTGCTCACAAAGGATAGATCAATGTCACCACGAGCAACATGATCCTGAATAAAGTGATTGCGAATCTCAATATGCTTTGTCCTTATATGCTGCACAGGATTATAAGAAATTTTGGTAGCACTCTCATTATCACACAAAAGAGGCACTTTGTCCCAGTTGACACCGTATTCCTTTTAAAGTATTCCTCATCCATAAGAGTTGAGTGCAAGCACTAGCAACAGCCACATACTCAGCTTCAGCGGTGGATAGAGATATACAATTTTGTTTCTTCGAAGATTAACATACCAAAGATATTCCCAAGAATTGACAAGATCCAAAAATTGACTTCCTATCATCCTTGTCACCAACCCAATTAGAATCCATGTAAACACATAGAGAGAAAATGGAGCCCTTGGGATACCATAAACCAAAATTAGGGGAATGAACCAAATATAGGAAGATTATCTTGACCGCCACCAAGTGGCTTTCTTTAGGAGCCGCTTGATACCTTGCACACACACCTACACTCAACACAATATCGGGTCTAGATGCACAAAGGTAAAGGAGAGAGCCCATCATGGACCGGTATACCATTTGGTCCACATCTTTGCCATTGGGATTGAGTTCAAGATGGCATTTAGTCTGCATCGGTGTAGCAATGCCATTAGGATCCGTCATCTTGAACCTCTTGAGCATGTCTTGGATGTATTTTTCTTGATTAATGAAGGTTCTTTCTCTAAGTTGTTTGATCTCAAAGCCAAGAAAGAACCATAATTCCCCCATTATAGACATCTCAAACCTGTCAGTCATAAGCTTCAGTCATAAGCTTTGAAAATGCATCATTAAAATCTTTATTAGTAGAGCCAAAGATAATGTCATCTACATATAGTTGGCATACAAAGAGATCCCCCTTAACCCTCTTAGTAAAAAGAGTGGGATCGATCTTCCCAACCATGAAGACACGATCTAACAAAAGCTCTTTAAGATGCTCATACCACACACGTGGGGCTTGTTTAAAGCCATAGAGCTCCTTATCGAGTTTGTAGACATGGTTCTGGAAGTTGGGGTCCTTGAAACCCGGGGGTTGCTTTACATATACCAACTCATGTAGAGGACCATTAAAACATGCACTCTTAACATCCATTTGCTGTAATTTGAAGTTATGATGAGCTTCATAAGCAAGAAGGATACAGATAGACTCAAGGCGAGCCACAGGAGCATAAGTTTCCCAAAAGTCGATGCCTTCCACTTGAGAGAAACCCTTGTGGTACCAGTTTTGCCTTGTTTCTTACATCAATTCCATTCTCATCTTGCTTGTTCTTGACATTCCACTTGGTGTCGATAACATTGTGGCAATCTTTGGGCTTCTCTACTAATTTCTAGACCTTGTTGCGCTCAAAATTATTTAGTTCATCATGCATAGCAACAATCCAATCTAGATTATCAAGGGCTTCAAAGACCTTTTTAGGTTCCACCATAAATATATGAGCTTGATGATCATTGAAGCTTGCAAACTCCCTTCTTGTGGATACCCTTCTCCTTAGATCGCCAACAACTTTATCGAGTGTATGCCCTCGAAGTTCAAGATTTCTATTACCCCGAGCCTTGCGATGAATTTCAATATCCTCGTTGTTTCTTGGAGGGATCTCTTCATCAATAGAGTCTTCATCTTGACCTTGATGTCGGGGGTATGACCCCTGGGTAGGCCAAGACGGAACCAACTGGCTGGCTCCAAGGAGCTCTAGCCGTCTGGATCCATAGCCAGGTGGAATCCGCCACCCGGTCTGCAACCAAGTTTCCTCGGCTGGCCCGTCTAGCCGGGTAGCCAGAAGAACAAACCGGGAGGCCGCTCCTAGGCGGTTGCCTCGGATCTGCTGGCTAGTGTATGATGGGGGGTGATGTTCCTTGCTGAGTGCGCCTCTGACCGGATAGGCTGGCTAGCCCGGTCGGCGCTACCAGACAACTACGCCAAAGCTAGAGGCTGACGAAGAAAGCTAGGGCTGACGAGTAAAGCTCGGGCTGACGGATAAAGCTCCGGCTGACGGATAAAGAGCCGGCTGACGAGTAAAGCAAGGGTGCCAGGCACTGCAGCGTTGTCCCCCCTGTACTGGAGGCTTGACTAGACCCGGGCCTACCGTTCGGCCCTGTCTAGCCGGCCCACTTTGTAAATTCCAAATCCAAATAGTAAACCCTAGAACTCATCTTGTAAACTGCCTCCTCAACCAGTATATAAGGAAGGGTAGTGCTAGTGTTCTAGGTAGAGACAAAAATGACAAGTTAGAAGTTCTCTAGATTGGTCAATTTGAGTAGTTCCTCTTCTTCTTCTAGCAAGGAGTAGCCATGAAAACAGCTCAAGGAGAATCTGTACTGGGTGTTCGCCCCTTGATAGTAGATCCTTGCAGGAGTAGGAGCTTTACCTCGCCAAGTGAGCTCCGAACCTGGGTACATAACTGTGTTTGCAGTATCTGTGCCCAACCAGCTGTGAGTAGCCACCGATAGCATCCTGATTGTCCCCTTTCATGCCATCCCCGATGGTACTGTCGTGTTCCACACCACGATATTTGGTGCCCACCGTGGGGCACAGCGCTTCGGCTGGGATCATCTTTTGCACGAGACTTTCGCTCGTCGCTGGTGAGCGAGTTGCCTCTAGACTCGTTCTCACCTTCGGCTCCTTCAACTGTGTCCTCGACAATGCATCCTGCTTCATCGGGGGAACCTTTCCAAGCGGCGGCTCCGTCATGCATTTCGGCGAGCATCGCGTCTACGTCGCCACCGTCATTGAGGCCTTTCCTCGCGAAATTGTCACCGTGTCTAGCGCACCTCCTGGCTTCTCCGATTTGCGAGTCGCCAACGGTAGTGTCGAGGTCATGATGGCAGGCTTGGGCGAGAACCGTCGCCCACCTCTGGAGCGCAACGGGGATGGACGCGCCGCTAGCTCGCGCCTCCCGAACCAAGACCTGCTCACCGCATCCATCAAGCACCTCCGCAAACCCATCACCCCCATCGAGGAAGATCCAGCAGCAGCTAGGGCAGCGCTGGAGGCTACTCGTTAGAGCCTCCTGGAAGAAGATGGCAAGGTGGCCATGTGCGAGTATAACATCGTGCACGGCTTCGCCCGCTTACCCGGCACCAACCGCCTGGCCCAGCCCCAAGGCCGAAACCTCTGTTCGGAGATGGGTCGTGCGGTTGATCCGCGTACACCCGCGGTGCAGCCGGTATACAACACTCCCACGAAAAATATGAGGGACGCGGATGCGGCAGTCGCCGAACTAAGCCACATGAAGGCGGAGGAGATGCTCCGTTAGCAACCACGTGTCCAGCTCCTCGTGGTCATGGCAAACAAACAACAGGCTGAGGCAGAACTCCCCATGGGCGGCAACAGCAAGACCCTACCGGCATGCCGGATAGCGGATCTGGCTGTAGGCGCCAGCAAGGCCTCTTCTCCGAACGCCGCAAGGCCAAGCAACCATCCACGCTGTGGATCAACAGGCCGTGGGCACAACGCCCGCGTTGCCACGGCTGTAAGAAGCCGGAACCGAGAGCCGGCCGACAAAGCCGGAAAAGGCCAGGCGCTGCCTAAGTCCTGCTTATCCGGCCGGCTGGGACCGCACGAGCGATAAGAACAGCAAGACACGTGCGCGGGAATAGACCTCCTAGTCCAGTCATGCACGCTGGAAGAAGAAAGCCTAGCCGGTCCAAGATGCTTCAAACCGCGCATCCAGAATGAACCGTTTCCAAGGGATTTTCGCTCCCAAGGGATACACCAAAATACAACGGCTCGGTCAAGCCAGAGGACTGGCTGGTGGACTACACCACCGCGGTAGGCATTGCAAATGGCAACTGCCGGGTGGCCGTGCGCTACACCCCCTCATGCTCCTCGACTCATCCAGGACATGGCTCAATAGCCTCCCTAACAACAGCATCAACGCTTTGATCGATTTTGAGCAGGCGTTCGTCCACAACTTCATGGGAACCTACAAGCGTCCAGGCCGACCCGGCGAGCTCGCCCTCTGCATGCAGGGTCCAAATGAATCTGACCGCTCCTACATCACCTGGTGGACGAGCATGCACAACTCCTACGATGGGGTATGTGAGCACCAGGTGGTGGACTTCTTCATCAACGGATGTAGAGACGACACTATGCTCAAGTACAAGCTTCGCCGAGTGGAGCCCAGTATTCTACCGCCAACGCAGCAATGAAAAGATACGTTCGGGTGAACGACCAGGGGCAAATCATCATTGACGTCGTTGTGGATTGACGCCAGCCGGAGGGAAATGGCCACAACTCTAGGTGGCATGACAACCACCACAGGAAGAGAAAGGACGACCAGCCGGATAACCAATATGGTTCCAGGCAGGTGGCTGCAGTGCAGGAGGATCCAGCTGCAGGCGGAAGCCGGAGACAGAAGCCTGATGATCGGCCCCCTAGGCCCAAGTACACCATCGAGTCAATGCTTGATGGGCCATGCAAGTTCCACAACGGAGGCAACAAATCGGCTACACATACCACACGCCAGTGCACCTGGACGAAGAAGATGTCGGAGGTTGCTGGCGCGCCGGCTGCGCAGGCACCACCCCCCTAGCCGATAGGCCGCCAGGCGACCGCAATAACCAGCGCCGGAGGGAGGATGATGATAACAACTATCCCCACTAGGTGGCAAACTACCACATCTTCACGACGGAGTCAGAGACCACGTACAACAAGAGACGCCGCGAGGCGGAGGTGAACGCAATCGTTCCTCCCGTCCCCCAATACCTCAACTGGTCGGAGCAAGAAGTTGCATGGAGCCGGAAGGACCAGCCAGCCGAGCTGCCTCACCCAGGCACTTACGCAATGGTTTTGGACCCCATCATCGTCTCCAAGAAGCATTCCTGCAGATTCTCCCGCGTCCTTGTAGACGGTGGGAGCAGCATCAACCTCCTGTACCAGAGCTCGCTGGACCGGCTCGGTATCAGTGAGTCGCAGTTGGAGCCGTCAAGCACCTCCTTCCACGGAGCCGTTCCGGGCCCATCGCATTCACCCATCGGAAAGATCCTGCGGGATGTCATCTTCGGAACGGAGGACAATTTCCGCCGCGAGCCCATCTAGTTTGAGGTGGTCAACCTCTCCAGCATGTATCACGCAATCCTGGGGCGCCTGGCGCTCACCAAGTTCATGGTGGTACCACATTGCATGTACCTTAAGATGAAGCTGCCATGGCCAAAGGGTGTCATCATCGTGGCCAGCTGCTACAGGCGGTCTATGTAGTGCGCCACAGACGGGTCCAAGATAGCGGAAGCGATGATCATCATGGAAGAGGAGTGCACTATCATGGAAAATGTGGTGGCCCTGCAGAAGGACATGCCGGCTGGCGAGCCCAAGCCGGCCGGGAAAGCACAATTCAAGCCATCCAAGGGCACAAAGAAAATCCTGCTAGATGAGGCCGAGCCGGACCAGTTTGTCCTGGTCGGAGTCGCCCTCGACAACAAATAGGAAAGCACACTCGTCGACTTCCTCCGTGAGAATCGGGATATCTTCGCATGGTCCCCCAAGGACATGCCAGGTGTTCTGAGGGAGCTCCCCGAGCACTCCTTATATGTCAGGCCGGATGCAAAGCTGGTCAAACAGTCATTGCGCCGCTTTGCGGAAGAGAAGAGAAGAAACATAGGTGAAGAAATCACCTGGCTCCTCGCAGCCGGATTCATCATGGAGGTTTTCCACCCGGAATGGCTGGCAAACCCCGTGCTGGTGCTAAAAAGAACAAATCTGGCGCATGTGTGTTTACTACACCAACCTCAACAAAGCATGCCCCAAAGATCCGTTCGCCCTGCCAAGGATATACTAAGTGATTGACTCCACGGGCGGCTGTGAGCTATTGTCGTTTCTGGATGCGTATTCTGGCTACCACCAGATCCGGCTGAACCCCACTGATCAAATAAAGACAACATTCATCACTCCCTATGGAGCCTACTGCTACACCACCATGCCGTTCGGACTGAAGAATGCTGGGGAAACGTACCAGCGCTACATGCAGAAATGCCTGCAGACTCAGATCGGCAGAAATGTACACGCCTATGTTGACGACGTGGTAGTCTAGACCAAGGAGCACCAGACACTCCTTGAGGATCTGAAGGAAACATTCACCAACCTCCGCCGGTTCCAGATGAACCTGAACCCGGAGGATTGCGTGTTTGGTGTCCCAGCCGGCCATCACCTCGGTTTTCTCGTATCAGAGAGATGAATTGAGGCGAACCAAGAGAAGATCGGCGCAATCGAGCGCATGAAACCGCCTAAGAACTTGCGAGACGTCCAGAAGTTCACCGGATGCCTGGCCTCCCTCAGCCGGTTTATCAGCCGACTGGGCGAGAAAGTGCTCCCGCTGTACCAGCTCATGAAGAAGACAGACAAATTCGCTTGGACATTGCAAGCGGATGAAGCTTTACGTGACCTCAAGCGCATGCTCACCTCACCACCTACTGGTAGCACCAGCGGCAAAGGAGCCCATGCTGATGTATATCATAGCAACCAACCGGGTCGTTAGTGTGGTTCTGGTGGTGGAGAGGCCGGAAGAAGGAAAGGCGCAGCCGGTGCAGCGACTAGTGTACTACTTGAGGGAGGTGCTCTCACTCTCGAAGCAGAACTACCCACATTACCAAAAGCTGGTGTATGGCGTGTACATGTCCGCCAAGAAATTGAAGCACTACTTCCAGGAGCACTCCATCCAGGTGGTGGCACTAGCACCTCTTTCGGAGATCATTGGCAACATGGATGCGATAGGCTAGGTGGTGAAATGGGCCATAGAGTTCGCTGCCCACGACATACAATATGAGCCAAGAACGACGATCAAATCTCAGGCCTTGGCAGATTTCCTTGTCGACTGGGCAGAGACGCAGTACTTTCCGCCTTGCCCCGACTCCACACATTCGAAGCTACATTTCGACGGCTCCAAGATGTACGGGGGGACTCGAAGCCGGAGTGGTCATCACCTCTCCCAAAGGAGACCGGCTGGAATACGTGTTGCAGATCCACTTTCGCGCATCCAACAACATCGCTGAGTACGAGGCGCTCGTCCACGACGTCAAGATGGCAAAAGAGATCGGCATCTGCCGCATCCTTTGTTTCGGCGACTCAGACTTGGTGGTGCATCAAGTGTCAGGCGATTGGGACGCCAGGGATGCAAACATGGCTCTATATCGTTTCTTCATACAATAGCTGTGTGCTTGTTTCGAAGGGTGCGAATTTCACCATGTACCAAGAGTAAACAACGAGGCCGCGGACATGCTTGCCCGCATCGGGTCAACAAGATAGGAAATTCCACTTGGAATCTCCCTCGAGCACTTGCACATGCCGTCAGTCACGCCGTCTCCAGAAACCGACTCCATAATATTGGACGCGGACCCGGGGACTGCCGGCTCCAAGACCTCCGCAACGACTTCACCACAACCGGGGACTGCTTCATCGCACCCGGGGACTGTCGGCTCCAAGACCTCCACAACGGCTCCACCACACCCGGGGACTGCTTCACCACGCCCGAGGACTGCCGCGTCTAGTCTAGAGGTTGTTGGCTACGCAGCTTCGCCGGGTCGGCCACCAGACGAGCTCAACCTGGCTATCCGTGCAGAGGTGAATCTGCTCATGCAGGTGGTATACGCCATCTGGGAAACCCCAACATGGGCCAAGCCGTTCATGGATTTCCTGGCCAAAGAAGAACTGCCCGAAGAGGAGGTCGAGGCAAGGCAGGTCAAGCGCACGGCTAGCGCGTACACTATCATCAACAACGAGCTCTACAAGCGCAATGTTGCGGGCATCTATCAGCAGTGCGTGAGCCAGGAAGAAGGAATCCGACTGCTGATCGACATTCACCAGGGTGAGTGCGGCCAGCACGCGTTGTCACGAGCCATAGTGGCAAAGGCATTTCACCATGGGTTCTACTGGCCCACGGCACTAGAAAATGCCGAGCAAATAGTCAAGGCATGCAACGGTTGTCAGCAGTTCAGGTAGCAGAAGCACACACCGGCTGCAGCGCTCAAGAAAATTCCCATCACCTGGCCGTTTGCCGTCTGGGGGCTCGACATGGTCGGCCCTTTCAAGATATCCCGATCCGGCATGACGCACTTGCTGGTGGCGATGGACAAATTCACCAAGTGCATCGAGGCGAAGCCAATAAAGAAGATGGATGGGCCAATAGTGGTCAAATTTTTCACATACATAATCACGCGTTTCGGCTACCCCAACAGCATCATAACACACAACAGCACGAACTTCGCCAAGGGAGCTTTCACACGCTTTTGCGGAGACAAGGGCATCCTCCTGGACCTCGCATCTGATGCACACCCCCAGTCCAACGGGCAGTGCGAGCGAGCAAATAGCCTAGTCTTAGCCGGAATCAAACCCCGGCTGATCGAACCACTGATGCAATCCCCCGACTGCTGGATAGAAGAGCTACCGACTGTGCTTTGGAGCCTCCGCACCATGCCAAACCGGTCCACCGGCTACACTCCTTTCTTCCTCGTCTACGCGGCAGAGGAGGTGTTGTCCATAGACATCGAGTTCGATGCAGCCCACAAGCTTCTTTACACAGATCAGCAAGCCAAAGAAGCACGTGAGGACAGTGTTGACCTCCTCGAAGAAGCACGCGAGCTGGCCTTGTCCAGATCCGCCATCTACCAGCAAAACTTGTGCCGCTACCATGCCAGCAGGATCCGCAGCGTCTCATTCCGTGAAGGCAACCTAGTATTAAGGCTAGTACAAGACACCAAGGGGAGGCACAAGTTATCTCCACCATGGGAGGGCCCGTTCATCATTAGCCGGGCACTACAGAACAAGTCATACTACCTCACCCACGCCCGCAAGCCAGAAAAGAACAAGATGGACCGTTCAGACGAAGAAACTGAGGTCCCATGGAATGCGAACCTGCTTCGTCCATTTTACACTTAAACAAGAAGTCTATGTATCTTACCTTTATGTAATGAATAAGCATGGGAGCCTCGACACAGTCTCGGGGACTCCGCAATAAATTAGCAAGTCATGCTGCACAATTTCGCTTTTCCGGCTGCATTATTCTAACCCTGGAGCCGGCGATCTCCAACGGGGACTCGCCGGTTGGCCTAGACAGCCACGCAATCCACGTGGCAAAGTACTGTACGTGGTTCTTAGGGCTTCCTCTTCGGTTTCGGCTGCAGATTGCAAGACGGCTGACATATCCGGCAAGAGCAGAATGCTCGACGTCCCTTACATGAAAAAGCTACGAGCAAAACAAAGACGTCTGGACGTTCCGGTTGCGCTCACTCGCCCAAGGCTAATGACCCAAACCCAAAGTATCATGCAGTATGCCTACTAAGCTACCCCTTCGACTCTGGCTCAAAGATGGCAAGGGCACAACATCAAATTGGCGAATGCTCACTGTGAAAAGGGCAAAGTCATTGGATTCGTGCGAAAAAGCAAAGTTTCAAGACTAGCGAATCTCAGATTACAGTTCAACTTGCATCTGTTTAAATAGTCAAACAACTTGTTTGTTTTTCATCTGTGCATGAGCCAAAGTTCCACGACGAACACCCAAGCCAGAGGCTAATAACTTCTAGGAGGCAGAACAGCAGGTAAAGGAGCTTCGACCCGGCTGTATTTTCCAACCGGCCCGAACCTCGGGGAATACACCCTATGGGTGCGCTCGTGCGCCCCCACACTGAAACCTATAGACAGACAACAATATAAAGGAGCGTCGACCCGGCTGTATTCTCCCGCCGGCCCAAACCTCGGGGACTACACCTTGTGGGTGCGCTCGCGCACCTCCACAAAGAAACAAGAACGCAACAAATGCAAAACAGAAAGTGCAACTAAAAAGCACGAGCAAATATCCAAAGGGATGCAATGCTCCCACTAGAGTTCAATAACAGAACAGAGATGATTGCTCACCAATGCAAAAACACAAGTTTTTCATCTACAAATACTCCCGGCATACCAGGGATCAAGCTAGCTGATTGGCAAAAGGGCCGGAGGCACTGGCTAGGGCTTGGCTGCTGGAGGTGATGTCGGCCGAGGCGGTCTTGGGCGTAGCCAAGGCTTTAGTGCGTGGCATAGCCGGTTCGTGGTGATACGGCTCCGTGCCAGGCGGGTCACTAATGTCCTGGTCTAGCTGGACGAAGCTCCCAATCTTCATGCCACAGGAGCGGATATCACGAACCTCGGTGCAAAGCTGATCATAGCTGGTCCCTTGGCGAAACCCGCGAGATAGGCTCCGCAGATCCACGTCTGGATACCAGGACTTCAGCAACGCTAGTACCATCTCCGCTCCGCCACGAGATACCCACTCCCGAGCCACGTCCATGAGGTCAGGAGCGCCCGAAAGCCTCTCGGCCAGAGCATGCATGGTGGCCGGCTGGATGGTGTCAGGCCAGACGTAGTTGTGGACCTCAAGAGTGGCGACATGCAGTCGGTTCGCCTCCTCGCTGACAACCGCCACCAACTCCCCTGGGTGGAGATCCCGCTCTGGAACTATCTCGGGGATGCGGGCCAGCGCTTGATCAGCCGCCTCAGGATACCATGCTGCACCCGGGAAAAGAGACAATAATCAATGTTGGCCATAAAAGGCAAAACTGCAATGCTGGCCTGGATTGAGAACACTTACTGACGACCATCTCGGTGATCTGACAAAGCTCCCCCAATGCTGCCATCTCCTTGGCCTTGGAGGCCTTGAGAGCATCCTCCTGGGTGGCATAGAGCACCTCCAGGTTCTTCAGCGCCTTGGTCTAGGTGTCTGCCACCTTCTTGGCTTGGCCAGCCTTGATCTCCATCTGCTGCTGATGCGCAGCCAGCTGGGCGATCTAGTCCTGGCGAGCCTTGTTGGAATCCTCCAGTCGGGCAACCTCCCCCTTTAGCCAGGCAACCTCGCGATCCCAGTCCACCAACAAAGCTGGAGGAGGGTACCCAATGGTCAACAAGAAGCGCGAGAAGTCACGCAATCAGGTGGACACGGCAGAGCGAGCAATCTTACGACCCAGGTCCTGCGAAGCCTTGGTAGCGTCGTCAAGAGCCCTCTGCGTAGAAGAAAGAAATAAGAACCAGAGAAACCAGTTGTAGCACAAGACAGCGAAAGATAGCAATATTGGAAAAGGGACACATACCTCGATCGAAGCACCCATCACCTTGGCCTGGCCAAGCCCCTGCTCCAGCATCTCGACCAGCTGGCGAGCCTGGCCGACAGCCAGGGGCGCCGCCGCCGACAGCTACGCCAAGGCAGGGTCCAGCGGCAGCACTTCCTGAGCCGGGGTCTAGCCGGTGACCTGGAGGTCATCGTCGCTCCCGGCACCTACGGAGGCCCCACCCGCCGGCTGCATGGAGGATCCGCCAACCGACTGCGTGGAAACCTTTGGCAGCGGCACCTCCACCGACTCCTCCACCTGGTAAGCATCGAAGCCAGCCCCAAACGTCTGGTTGGGGGGAGGCGCGGCCGTGCCACTATGCTCAAGCAGGACACCCTCAGCGAGCCAGGAGACGGCCCCCGCCGATGCAGCGTCACTAGCACAGCCGGCGGCGCCACCTCCGCCGCGTCCGTGTTAGCCCCGGCAGGCGCATGGGGCGCAACCTCAGGGGTTGCATCCGGCGTGCCGGAGCCCCCAGTTCCAGCATGCAGCAGGGCAGACGCGGTGGCGATGGTCGAGGAGTTAGGCAAAGCCATTGCCTCGCTACAAGAAAAACAAGGGCAAAATAAACAAAGGCAAGTATAACAATGAAAGCAAGAAATATAGGAGCATGTACACGGCGACGCTCGGCATGACAGCCGCGGCTCTAGGGCGGCGGCTCTTCTTGGCGGCACACCCACCCGGCGTGGTGCTGGTCAAGGTGGCCCGCTTCCCCATGGCCCTGGGCGTAGCGACGTCCGGCAGCATGTTGTTGGAGAAGGAAGTCGTGTTGGAAGCACGGAGGGCCGTCATCGCGGAGGAAGAAGAGCGGCGCCGGCAACCAAGAAGTAGTGGCGTACGCGAGCAGAAGAAGGCTAGGGCGCAAAGGAGAGCAGGGGCAGTTGGTACAGGAAGATGAAGTGAGGAGTCCCTGATCCCTTCTGTCCCTATTTATCAGGGAAGAAGGGCCGCGCCAGTTGCCCCCCCCCTCTCCGCCACGGGGTAGGCAACTGCCCCACTTCCCCATGACGGTTTGGGGCGGATCGCGTGCGCCAACGCAACGCACACAGAAGATCCCGCAGGAATTACAGCAGGAGGCAAACCGCGCCCACGATCTCCAAGAAACTGAAATGATGAAGGCGTGCACGCGGTTACCGAAAACTTCCACGGTAGACCAAGAGGTGAAACTGACACGACGCGCGCCAAAAACAGTAGGCGTGACTGATGTGAGCAACGACGATAGCAAACTGGCGATCTCTCTCCTAGCCGGGTGCGACAGCCGGTCCAGGAAATTACCGCTCACACCCAGTGGGTGGGGCCATCGGCCCCGTAGCCGGTAAACCCCAGCCGGGAAACAGTGAAGAATCTCATGCCGGTACAAGACAAAATAAAACGACAAAGTCTCTACATCGACAATGATTTCAAACTTGACCAAATGAGCACGCAAGAACTTCTCCACGGGGAGAAGTCCTAACGCGCTCAGGGACTAGTGTCGGGGGGATGACCCCCGGGTAGTCCAAGACGGAACCAACCGGTTGGCTCCAAGGAGCTCTAGCTATCTCGATCCAGGACAAGGAGCCATAGACGGGTGGAATCCTCCACCCGGTCCGCAACCAAGTTTCCCCGTCTGGCCTGTCTAGCTGGGTAGCCAGAAGAACCAGCTGGGAGGCCGCTCCTAGCTGGCCGCCTTAGATCTGCTGGCCAGTGTACGATGGGGGGTGATGTTCCTTGCTAAGTGCGCCTCTGACCGGACAGGCTAGCTAGCCCAGTCGGCGCTACCAGACAACTGCGCCAAAGCTAGAGGCTGACGAAGAAAGCTAGGGCTGGCGAGTAAAGCTCAGCTGATGGATAAAGAGTCGGCTGACGAGTAAAGCAAGGGCACCAAACACTGTAGCGCTGTCCCCCTGTACTAGAGGCTTGACTAGACCCGGGCTTACCGTTCAGCCATGTCCGGCGGGCCCACTTTGTAAAGCCCAAATCCAAACTATAAACCCTAGAACACATCTTGTAAAATGCCTCCTCAACCAGTATATAAGGGGGGGTAGTGCTAGGGTTCTAGGTAGAGACAAAAATGACAAGTTAGAAGTTCTCTAGATTGGACAAGTTGAGTAATTCTTCTTCTTCTTCTAGCAAGGAGTAGCCAGGAAAACAGCTCAAGGAGCATCTGTACTGGGCGTTTTCCCCTTGATAGTAGATCCTTGCAGGAGTAGGAACTTTACCTCGCCAAGAGGGCTCCAAACCTGGGTACATCACTGTGTTTGCAGTATTTGTGCCCAACCCATTGCGAGTAGCCACCGATAGCATCCTGATTGTCCCATTTAATGCCATCCCCGATTGTACTGTCGTGTTCCACACCACGACACTTGATCAACAGGATGTTCAGCATGGACAGGTGATGGACAGGGTTGTTCTTGATCTTGATCAGCAACCATGACAGGAGGCTGCTAAGATGAGTTTCCAGGGCTGGATAATCTGGCCGAGGGAGGGGCTGGATAATTCGTCCTAGGATTTTCTACTTCTCCCTGTGTTTCTTGGACATTTATGGCAGTTGAAGGGGGCCTGTTCGTCTGCGGTACCAAAGTTCCCGGGTGAGCGCATGGCGGTACCTAAGTTGCCTGAAATTGCCACGTTTCGAAATGTTGGGCCAAAAAACTATCGAGAGGGGCCATTTCGATGCAACTCATCTCACCCCTGCCAAATTCAATCATTTCGTGAAACTGCCCCGTGAAGTAGACGGTCGGGACCCTCATGTCGGTCATCTGTCCGTGACGCGAGCGCCAACGCGGCAACCTCTTAGGCAAATAGAGGAACTAAGTGGATTGGATTCGTTGACCAATTTCACAAATCCATTCCCACCTTTCCCCTAGCACCGACGGCATCGGAATCCACCCTCCAGGCAGGACGATCCCTTTGGACATTTGACTTCGGGCGCCAAGTTGTTGCGCCCAGTCGCTGATCCCGAGCTCCAATGGCGCATGTTGTAGCCGAAGTTGCGAGGCTCTAGCCCGCCTCCGCCACCGACGAGCCGAGCAGCTCGGAGGATGGCAGATCCTACTACCAAGGAAGAAGAAGTTCTGGCACAAGCGGGTGAGATACCCTTCTCTTTGCTATTCGCACTAATTATAACTGCTAGCTGGCTACCGAACCTAAATTTTTTTGTTAGCCCAACACAGACAAACATATTTTGTCCACAGTTTTATGTCAAGTGGGATCTCCGTGGACCACCCTTACATGGTTACAGTAGTCCTCTTCAGGTACGACTCTAAGGGCAAGTGGTATGGACACCATTGTATCACGATGGAAGAAGTGCCTGCGTAGATCTGCACTATATCTGGTATGGTTGCTGCTCCGCGTAATCATGATGAATTATGGCCAAAGCAGACTTCAAAGTTCAGCTTCATGGATGAACGTGGCATCATGGTTCCTCTAACATGTGACAGTCAGCTAATTGGGTTGATGAAAAGGTATGCTTCGGCTTGCATGTTTGAGCTGAATTGTGATTTACTGGATGTGGAAGCTGCTGCAACTAGGATTCGCCCTTCTATTCTTGGACAAGGTGGTTTCTCGAACCCAATTAGCTCCTGGTAAGCAAAATTCTCTTGGGGTTCGTATGTTTGTGCTGAATTGTAATTTTTGTTTTATTTACTTTGTAGATATTGGGCTGTTATGCAATAGTCTTGTTTCTTTGACAGGAAGCGCCGCAAGGTTAGAAACATGACTGTCGGGTCAGTCATTTTGCTACCTGAAGAAATTAAAACCAAGTGGAAAGATGATGCTGGACATGATTCTGGTGCCCATTGCCCCGGCGATGCAGAGTATGTGAAGGTAAGAAAATTTGCACCGAGGAAGAGGAAGAAGGAAGGAAATGAAGAAGTCAGTGGACGTGAAGGCTTGGTACCCAGGCTGCGGAAGAAGGCAGCTGGCAATGAAGATGCATAGTAATGTGTTGAACTTGAACCTATATATGTAATTCAGTTAAATTCTAGAGCTCTTGTGTGGAAATTTGCTGGGCGAAACAATCTACCCACATTCTCTGAGTAAAATGTATCGCGACTTAGGATTTGGAAACACCTGAGTCAGTAGTTGAATCCGAAATTGTGATTGTGCCACTGCTATCTGAAAACAGGCAGCACCGGTTCCACGATTGCTGAGGGGTAGGATGTCTCCAAATACGACGGAATGTAAGTGGCACATAAATAAATTATTTAAGCTGCTACACTCCATGAAGCAGCAACTTATTTCAGCTGCTACACACAATGACATAGCAACATAAATAGTAATGGCAACCGATAATGCCCAGATGAGGAGGAAATCGGTACCACTTTCTGGCCTAATCTTGAGCCCGTCTATCTTACTACCTCCCTACTCCTGCATCCCCTGCATCTGGCGAAGCTCCCGGATCTCCAGTAACCGGGTGTACATGCTTCCACTTTATAAATTTTGATTGTGCCATTTGCATGCAGCACAATACATGTAGATTACGTTTAAACAAACCACCAATGTCAGAAGACCACCATGATCAGACAAAAGGAAGTAATGCAGGCTTAAGACAGATTAACGGGCGACCAATTTTTTTCCTCCCAGGGCTCCAGGCCACTAGTTCAGACCGCTAGGTCAACAAGTACAACTATTACAACTTAAAAAGGCATGGAGCTCAAGCCAAATAGAACTAGTTATCACACATCTCCTTGATCTTCCTAATCTTAGCCCGATGCGCATCTTCCTGTGAGAGCAAGGATCGAATCGTCTGCTCCTTCCTTTTAGCATCTTCCTTGCACAAATTCAATTGTTTCTCTACATTTTTCCTCATGCACTTGTCAATACTCGTAGTTGTGAACTGCAGGACTTTGGCCTGGTGAAGATAATTCCTTGCTTGAGTCAGTTCTTGCTCTGCTTTAGCCTTCAGGGACAACGTCACGTCCCTCTCCTTCTCGACTTTGCTAAACTTGTCTTGCACCCTCCTGAGATCTCGCTTAAGCTTGGTCGTGTCAACTGGTTCCCATAGCTTCATCTCAACACTGTCAAGAAGTGAGCTGAATACGGATTCTTTCAACTCAACAGTCATTTCCCATAGTTTGTCCAGCGTTTTCTGCATCGATTTGGGCCACTCTGGATCTACCCATTTGACAACACCACAACTTCCCCCTAAACACCGCCTTGCATCATTGCACAATGTCCTTGACACCGTAGAAACCTCATGCCTGCGTTTCGTCCTTCGAACGCTAAAAATTTAGCAGGCACATATCCATGTTTACATAGCATAGGACTGTCTTCATCCACTAAACCGTGATAATCAGAGTCATACATCGTCTGGTTGGCCTAACACATCATACGCCACAGATGAAAACAAAGTAGATCTAGCTCAAAAATAGATAACTAGCCACAGATGATAGAGATAGAGATGAGATGACTCACATCGAAATCACCGTCCCTGTCGTCACAACACGTTTCCTCGTCGTCTCCCCTTGAACCCATGGCGAGAGGGGAGGGGGGGTGGCTGCCGGAGAGGGGACTAGGATGGAGGCGCCGTCGGCTTGCGGCTACTGTAGGATGGGAGTGAAGTGGGGAAAGTGGCTTCAAGGGGAAGGAAGAGAAGTATGGGGAGGAAGAGAAGTAATGTGGGCGTGACACTGAGATATGGCCCACTAAACTCTTGAGTCGTGACACTCGCAACAGGGGAGCGTGATGTCTATGCACTTCTATTCTTGTAGACAGTTGTTGGGCCTCCAAGTGCAGAGGTTTGTAGAACAGCAACAAGTTTTCCCTTAAGTGGATCACCCAAGGTTTATCGAACTCAGGGAGGAAGTGGTTAAAGGTATCCCCTCTCAAGAAACCGTGCAATCAAGATACAAGAAGTCTCTTGTGTCCCCAACACACCCAATACACTTGTCAGGTGTATAGGTGAACTAGTTCGGCGAAGAGATAGTCAAATACAAGTGGTATGGATAACTATAAGTGATAACGGTGATAGAAAATAGCTTGGTGGCGTGTGAAAGACTAAAGTAGAACTGAAATAAAGATGAAAGCAAGCAAACATGTAACAGATCTAATTGCAAACGGTGTATCAATGCTTAGAAACAAGGCCTAGGGATCATACTTTCACTAGTGAACACTCTCATATAAATATCTTCTCTTTATGATACTACTCTTAACTACTCTCCCGTGGGACACTCTAATCGATGGTAGGGCTATAACAGCACACCTCAAAGTTCGCTTTCCCCATCTAGATAACCCCACACTATCACCTTGAGTACTAGATCGGTCCAACAAACACCAGAATTTCATAAAGACATCCAACTCCAAATATAACTCGTAACAAGTATTTGTAATCTCTAGCCTGAGTGCCACCATGGTGAGCACGCTGTCACTTTCACACACATGGGGAGAGCAGCGATCTATTAAAGCACTTGAGTAGCAAGGTAGATCTACTTGATTAGAATGCTCATGATCACAATATGATCATGCATAGAGAGAGAGAGATGAACACATAGCTACCGGTAGAACCCTTAGCCTCGAGGAAGAACTACTCCCTCATCATCTTGGGAATCAGGAATGGTGATGGAGATGCTGGTGGAGATCGATGGAGATGGCTCCAGAGGCACTTCCCCGTCCCGGCAGGGTGCCAGAACAGAGACTTTCTGTCCCCCGAATCTCCCCCTCGGTGGCGGTGGCGCTGCGGAACTTTTCATGGATTTCTGATTGACGACCTAGGGTTTATGCCCCTGGAGGCTTCTTATAGGCCAGAGGGCAAGGTCGGTGGGTGGCCAGGGGGCCCACACCATGCCCTTGTGTGGCCTAGGGGGACCCGCGCCATGGGGTGGTGTGGCCACCCTGTGGCCCCTCTCCGACTCTCCTTCTGGCTCCGTGAGTCTTCCGGGAAAATATCAACTTTGGCTTTTGTCCGGTCCAATTCCGAGAATATTGATTTTCTGACTTTCCTGGAACCAAAAACAGCAGAAAATAGGCAACTGGCTCTATGGCACTTGTTAATAGGGTAGTCCAAGAAATCATATGAAAATTACTCCAAAGTGTGGACAAAACATAAGAAAGTAGATAAAACCAAGCATGGAACATCAAAAATTATAGATACATTTGCAATGTATCAACATCCCCAAGCTTAACTCCTGCTCGTCCTCGAGTAGGTAAGTGTTAAAAAGAAAGAATATTCTTTTAGGTGACATGCACCATCATAAACCTGATCAAAGTATTTGTAAAACATTCAAGCTGGGATCATAGTACTTCAATCATAACATGAAAGACAAAGTCCTAGCAATAAGACAAAGAAACTATGTTGCAACATGAAAAGGCACAAACAAAAGATTCATGAATAACAATGCTTTGCAAGACGTTTTTTTGTTTCACATAAAGAAAACATAGCATAGTGGCATTTAGCTTGACCCTCATAGAGTAGCAAATATAAATGCATATGACACCTTCAAAGTTCATAAGAGTGACTAGATACAAATAGTTTAAAACAAGCAATATCAAAGCTATGCATCAATCAACAAGTCTTGGGACAATGCACATATAACTAAGAATGGCCACTATGCTCTCAAAGTAGGTGCATAAAGGTAGAAGGTGGAGACTCAATATAATGGTGGAAGAAAGGCCTTCATAGAAGGAAGCAGGGATTCAAGTTTCATAAAGAGCTTCCAAAAATTATGGTACTTATAGCTTTCAGCTCTCATTGCCCCTATCATAAGCATCTTGAAGGTGATTAAGGTTAAAGTGACACAACTAAGAGGATATGGTTGACAAGTTATAAGCCGAAATCTCATGCCCCTTACTTATGAAGACCAAACCTCATGCAACTCAACTTAAGTCACAAGTAAGCTCTTGTCATTGTAAGTACATATGTATCATAAAGAACCACCAACGAGGTACCCCTTACACATGATACAGGAGCTATCCCATAATCAAAATGACAAGGCAAGCAGACAATGAGCATCTCAGCGATCTTTTTATTTTCTATTTGCATAGGTTTTTATTGAGGATGCTTCATAGAGTGCTCATTATGGTGATGCTGCAAGTTTCCACCATGATTACGCATGGCTTAGGCTAGCGGCCCAGGCGTTTCTCTAACACACATACAAACTCCATGATCTTACAAGTTCCACTTTTATTTCACACCGTCGGGATCCATAAGCAAAAGAACATGATATCAACGCGGTAGAAAGTACAAGTGCAATGTTGAAAGCGTTCCCCATCATACATGGTTTTGATAATTTTAACTTATAAAGTGCAAGGATATGAGAACGACTAGTGGGAGCGCGCTCTTCAGGAAGCGCGCGTTTCGGCCCCACGATAGCCTGACACGTGGCATGTGGAATCACCCGTGCGTATTTCCGGCCTGCCGACAGCGCATGTATTTTTGGCCGCATGGCAGCGCTTTCGGCCACACGGCAACCCGACACGTGGCTAACTGCTCATGCAGTGCACGCGACGAAAGGCAGTTCCACGCAGTGCAATAAGGCAGTGCACGAGTAGTGCAACGCAGTACACCATGCACTCCAAGAACATCGCGTAGTGCAATGCGACTTTAGGCAATGCAACGCAGTACAACAAGGCAGTGCATGGAATGTGCATTGCCTAAACACCGCGCAGTACACTACGACCGAAGGCAGTGCAAGGCAGTACACTGCCTGGACACCGCGCAGTGCACTGGGAACTAAGGCAGTGCAACACAGAACAACAAGGCAGTGCATGGACGGTGCACTGCTTGGACAGTGCGTAGTACACTGCCTGAACACCGCGCAGTGCACTGCGAAATAAGGTAGTGCAACACAGAACAATAAGGTAGTGCATGGACGGTGCACTGCCTGGAAAGTGCGTAGTACACTGCCTGGACACCGCGCAGTGCACTGCAAACTAAGGCAGTGCAACACAGAACAACCAGGCAGTGCATGGACGGTGCACTGCCTGGATAGTGCATAGTACACTGCCTGGACACCGCGTGCGCGCACTACGAACTAAGACAGTGCAACATAGAACAACAAGGCAGTGCATGGACTTTGCACTGCCTGGAAAGTGCGTAGTACACTGCCTGGACACCGCGCAGTGCACTGCGAACTAAGGCAGTGCAACACAGAACAACCAGGCAGTGCATGGTTGGTGCACTGCCTGGACAGTGCGTAGTACACTGCCTGGACACCGCGTAGTGCATTGCAACTGAAGGCACCGTGTACTAGACCAAAAGGCAGTGCAACCTACGCACCAAAGGCAGTACGAGAAAAAAGTTCGTCGAAACATATCAACAATGGATCTAGTTTTGAAGATATGGACGTGACTATCAAGGCTGTGAAAACGGATATCGATTTGGACTCTCCGTTTGAAAGATATCGCAGTTTTTATGTTCAGATCTACAAAAAGAAAAGGAAAAAGGACCCGCGACCCTGTCCGCATCCACCACGTGTCGCACGGGAGAAGGCTGGTACAGGGCGTGAGACACTCCGCGCCCGCCACGTGCAGGCAGCAGCAGCGACGCGGAGCATACTCCCCTGAGGGCGCCCTTTTTCTAGCCTTTACGCAACAAAGAAGGACCCAATGGTTCAAGTTTATTAAATGCAAGAAAGTAAAATGTGCCATCAAGTTCGTGAGAGCTTTAATCACTAATTTTCACATAACAAATTTTATTTGGAAGGTAGATAAATACATGAATATACTTGGAATAGCATATGATAGTAGGTAGGTATGGTGGACTCTTTGGAATAACTTGGTTTAAGGAATTGGATGCATGAGTGGAACTCATACTTGGTTGTGGAGGCTAGCAAAAGACTGGGAGCGACAAACTAAGAGAGCAATAATGGCCATAATCATGCAAAGCGACAAAACATCATTGATCAAAGCATAAAGTGATACTACAAGTTGAAAACTAAAGGATCATAAAGGCTATGGTGACTTGAGATAGTCATAACATGGTGTGAGCATGCACCAAGTGAACCGAAATAAAGCATCAAAGGAGAATACCACTATACTATGCTTTAATATGCTAAAACAACGCATGATTCATCCAAGGCACATTAAGCAATCTCAATTGTTTGTAACAAGTCATGCTACAACAAAGAATACTAAGCATAAAGCCAAAATAATATCAAGGATGGCATGACAGAGCATAGGCCACAGTCAAAATCAAGCTCTTTTTACCACATAAGTATGAACTTTCCTACTCTTTTCCAAACCAAACCAAACTATTTGCAAACCAATGTATAAAAGAGGGGGTCCAACCAATTTATTCAAGCAAACTAAGAAAACCAACCAAACGAAAAACCAAAACGAAAACGAAAAAGAAGACGCTCCAAGAACAACACAACTGTGCATGAAACAATAAAAATGAAGCGTTTGGAAGAAACCTGGGATTTTTATTGATGAAGAAGCGGATGCCTTGGGCATCCCCAAGATTTGACGCTTGTACTTCTTCAATATTTCATGGGGTAACACGCGTGGCATCCCCAAACTTGAGCTTTAGTCCATTCTTCATCTCATTACTCATTCCTTCCAAACACGTGAAATTTTTCCTTCATACAAAACTCCACATAATCTTTATTAGCAACATTAGTGCACTCAAGATAAATAAGTCTTAAGGTTCAGTTATAACACCAAATAAACTTCCATTAGAACACTAGATACTGTAGCACTTCCCTCAAAAATCTCAATTCCCCAAAAGAACTTAAAAAGGAACCAACAAGAAGCAAATGCAGAAAATCGCAAAAATCTGCCAAAACAGACCAGCAGGTAAAGACGAATTTTTTCGAAGACCTTCTGTTTCTCAAATAAAAAGTGTTAAACTAACGAAAGTTAGATAACAACCTGGGTCAGAAGCACAAAAATTTACGTCTCAAAAGGACGTACAGAGATTTTACACGAATTTTTACAGTGAAGCATAGAAATCTGTTTCGGGACAGCAACATTCCCAATCATTACTTCTCTCTCATTAGAGGTTACTCTTGGCACAAAAAGCAAATAAAACGGATAAGGAGCGGTTATTACAGAGGTAATAACTTCCAAGACTCACTAAAACTTTTGGGTTATCTCCCAATAAGTAATTTTCTTTAACGCCTTTCAGTTAGGCATGATAGTTTGAGAAGATGCTCACATAAAAAATATGTATTGAAGTGAAAGAGAGCATCAAGAAGCAAATTCAAAGCACATTTAAGTCTAACCCACTTCCTATGCATAGGAATCTTGTAAAGAAACAAGTCATGAAAGCACAAAGCAATAAGCATAGGAAAGCAAAACAAGTGCAACTTCGAAATTTTCAACATAAAGAGGGGAAACCTAATATTATTGAGATGCATAAAACCATGTTTCCCTCTCTCATAATAACTTTCAGTAGCATCATGAATAAATTTAACAATATAACTATCATATAAAACATTCTTATCATGATCCACATGCATAAAAGAATTAATACTCTCCATATAAACATAGTCATTCTTATTAATTATTGTGGGAGCAAATTCAACAAAATAGCTATCATTATTATTCTCATCACCATAATCATCAAATATACGAGGCATATTGTAATCATAATTAATTTTCTCGTCAATAGTAGGTGGACTGAAAATATCATAATCATCATTGCAATCATCATATATTGGAGGTTTTGTATCATCATAAGCAATAGAATAGCTATCTTCCAAAGTTGGGGAACTAAAAAGATCATTTTCATAAAAACTAGCTTCCCCAAGATTAGACTTTTCCATAGCATTAGCAATAATGGCGTCCAAAGAATTCATACTAACAACATTGCTATTAGCATGCAAATAAAGTACCATAGGTTTTTTAATTTTCTCTTCAAACACTTCATGTCCTAACTCAAGATAAATACTATAAAGCTCTCTAATTTTGTTGTTGTTTTCAATTAAGCCTAACTAGTGAAAACAAGAAACAAAAAGAAAAAATTGCGGAATCTAAAGGAAATAACTTCGAGCACTCACACCGGAGGATGTGAGTACCTTTTACCTTACCTCCCCGGCAACGGCGCCAGAAAATAGGCGTTTGCCATGGGAGGTTCTTCTTCTTTAATCCTCCGGTGTAAATACCTTTTACCTTACCTCCCCGGCAACAGCGCCATAAAATAGCTTGATATCTACAGACTTCTATTCTAGTAGATAGTTGTTGGGCCTCCAAGTGCAGAGGTTTGTAGAACAACAGCAAGTTTTCCCTTAAGTGGGTCACCCAAGGTTTATCGAACTCAGGGAGGAAGTGGTCAAAGGTATCCCCTCTCAAGCAACCCTGCAATCAAGATACAATAAGTCTCTCGTGTCCCCAACATATCCAATACACTCGTCAGGTGTATAGGTGCACTAGTTTGGCGAAGAGATAGTGAAATACAAGTGGTATGGATAATTATAAGTGATAACGGTGATAGAAAATAGCTTGGTGGCATGTGAGACTAAAGTAAAACTGAAATAAAGATGAAAGCAAGCTAACATGTAACAGATCTAATTGCAAACGGTGTATCAATTCTTAGAAACAAGGCCTAGGGATCATACTTTCACTAGTGAACACTCTCATATAAATATCTTCTCTTTATGATACTACTCTTAACTACTCTCCGGTTGGACACTCTAATCGATGGTAGGGCTATAACAGCACACATCAAAGTTCACTTTCCCCATCTAGATAACCCCACACTGTCACCTTGAGTACTAGATCGGTCCACCAAACACCACAATTTCATAAAGACATCCAACTCCAAATATAACTCATAACAAGTATTTGTAATCTCTAGCCTAAGTGCCACCATGGTGAGCACGCTGTCACTTTCACACACATGGGGAGAGCAGAGATCTATTAAGGCACTTGAGTGGCAAAGTAAATCTACTTGATTACAAAGCTCATGATCACAATATGATCATGCATAGAGAGAGAGATGAACACATAGCTACTGGTAGAACCCTTAGCCTTGAGGAAGAACTACTCCCTCATCATCATGGGAATCAGCAATGGTGATGGAGATGGTGGTGGAGATCGATGGAGATGGCTCCGGGAGCACTTCCTCGTCCCGGTAGGGTGCCAGAATAGAGACTTTCTGTCCCCTGAATCTCCCCTTCGGTGGCGGCGACGCTGCGGAAATTTTCGTGGATTTCTGATTGATGACCTAGGGTTTATGCCTCAGGAGGCTTCTTATAGGCCAGAGGGCAAGGTCAGTGGGCGTCCAGGGGGCCCACACCATGCCCTAGCGCGGCTTGGGGGACCCGCGCCATGGGGTGGTGTGGCCACCCTGTGGCCCCTCTCCGACTCTCCTTCTAGGTCCGTGAGTCTTCCGGGAAAATATCAACTTTGGCTTTTGTCTCGTCTAATTCCGAGAATATTGATTTTCTGACTTTCCTGGAACCAAAACAGCAGAAAACAGGCAATTGGCACTGTGGCACTTGTTAATAGGTTAGTCCAAGAAATCATATGAAAAGTACTCCAAAGTGTGGGCAAAATATAAGAAAGTAGATAAAACCAAGCATGGAACATCAAAAATTATAGATACATTTGCAATGTATCAGAGCGCCCGGTGTTGCTAGTTTGTCTAGAGCAAGCGGGTAGTAGGCGTGGCCAATCATGCCGCAGAACAGCCTACTCGCGGATCGCTCTCACGGAGACCATCCCAATCGTCCAAGCGCCCCGATCAAACGGTATGTAACAATCGTCAAGTAGAACAACTGCGTTAAGGCGTGCCTTCTAGAATACTCGGTCTAACGGACACCCATTGGGGGCTAAGGTTACGGCTCTCCTAAGGTTAGGATCCATATGTGGTTTATGAGAAGAACGCACATGCAATGACACTGGTGGATCCATGGGTGGTTTGTGAAAAGAACACACATGCAATGACTCTAGTGGATACATATGTGGTTTCTGGAAAGAACATACATGCAATGGACACTGGTGGATCCATATGTGGTTCATGACAGGAACACATATGCAATGACATTGGTTGATCCATATGTGGTTTGTGACAAAAACACACATGCAATGCCATTGGGGTTGTTCCATGTGGTTTGTGACAAGAACACACATGCAATGACATTGGTTGATCCATGTGGTTTGTGGAAAGAACACACATACAATGGCATTGGTTGATCCATGTGTGGTTTGTGAAAAGAACACACATCCAGTGACACTGGTGGATCCATGTGTGGTTTGTGGAAAGAACACACATGCAATGAGACTGGTGGATCCTTATGTGGTTTGTGGAAAGAACACACATGCAATGACATTTGCTGATCTATATGTTGTTTGTGAAAATAACACACATGCAATGACTCTGGTGGATCCATGTGTGTAACTACCTCGGTGAATTACGCTATTAGTTACATGCCTGGATGAGCGAAAGTGGTTAAAATAGTACGGTGGGACCCGGGGCCACTCACGGTAGACCTTTCGGCCATCCTAACCACTTTCAGAGCATCGCGACAAGAACGAGCGGCATAATCGGCAGGCGAAGGGATCAACGACATACACAAGTGAGTATGTATGCAAGCCACATACAACAGTCCTCAGAGCCTTTCCATCTAACAGAAATAGAAATATTGCAACGCCATACGGCAAGATTCAAATATCCTAGATAGAGATAATATTTTAGGATAGCTCCTCATACATCAAACATCAGAGTATCAGGCGGAAGCGGAAAACAAGATCCGAGTACGGATAAGAAGCAAATCGGCATAAGATGCCACATAAATAAACACATCCCGCCCACAGATCTCACGGATCCCCGTCCCCGGAATCTCTACACCGAGTGGTCGTTGCCAACATCATCCGTCTCCTCCACCCAGTATCCTTCTTGCGAGTACACTTGTTCATCTGAATCAAACAATTTATCGTGTGAGACCCTAGGGGTACTCAGCAAGTCTTTATGCCTCTAAAGGGGACACAACCTGGGATGACGCAATTGCAGCAAAAGATAATAACTAACAAGTCTATAGATACTCGCTAACCATCCGCCTAACCAATGATAGACGGATGTCCGTGAATTATGAACAACAGTTATAACAGTATAATTAACAGATCCATCCTCCTCCTCGCTTACCAACGAGGAAGCGGACGAACAACCCCCATCCATTGGCAGTTTTATTGACCATTCCATGAGTATTGCACTACTTACTAGTCAGGTACTTAGTCAATTTAACAGCGGTACTTTAGTTAAACTTTTCTATGATCGAGAAACTGTGCTCCAAGTTGTCCATAACCGCGGACACGGCTTTCAGAAAGATTTACCCTGCAGGGGTGCACAAATAGCAACACACACTCGATCAACCTCGGAAAAACCAACTCAAAAACCAACGAGGCATTCACGACAAAGCGATCACAGGATTCAGAAATATTTCAGGGGCCACCCCATTAAGCTACCCGCAACGAAGTTAGCAGGCTCCAAGACGGACCCAAGGTTTGTGTCAATGGCTGTAAACGACTGGGAACCCAAAAGTGTGACTGGGCTTGTCGATACCGCGAAAACATTCCACGATCCAAAATAGTACAGATGCTTCACACACAATCTTAATAAAGCAGTAACATGGCATAAGTACAGGATAGTAATAAAGCCCCAAACTACTTTGTGGCCGCAAGAAATAAGAATGAATCGAGCTCTGGCTCAGGGGGGTCCATAAGGCCTCCCGGATGTGGATAGTGCGAATAGTCAAGGAACAGGAATCAAGTACTCGGGGTCCTATGAGACACAAGTGAGCATGAAAAACCAAATAGCAGATATTGCTCACCGGTGCCTCTTTCATTAGTTATCCCATTACTACTCAAGTTATGTTGTTTAGGTACCTCGTTATTCATCAGACACTCACATACCCTACACATGCTTTTCTATGACTCACATGGCTCAAACAACTCCTGTAGTAATGGCTCATGGGATGGAGGAACAAGCTTCGGTGGGGTTTAAAAGTAAAGGCTATGCAGTACTTGGGATTCAGTTCAATGCAAACGCGACTCGATGATGCAAGAATAAGATAGAGGCAATAGGTACTATATGTATGCAAGCATGTGGTAGTTCTTGCCTGGCAGCTCAGTTGAAGCGAGAGATGGATCTAGGTAGTACTCCTGTGATTCTTGGTAATTCTCCTGCTGGGCGTCTATTCGAAGAAGAACCAAACAAACAAGGGCCAGCATAAATAAAGTGCACAGGCATATGAATTAAAATGCGACAAGCAAACAAGCATGCCATGATGAATGGTGCACAATTTTACATGGCATTAAAGTAGCATGGCATGGCGAGGTGTGGGGTACAAGAATAAAGCATTTTATTATTTATTTAGTCCAATTTTGTTGTCATAAACAGTTCTGATTTTTAAATATGGCATGATGCATGCTTCAATTCAGAGCAAGGAATGCATAGATAGAAAGGGCTCGTCACGCTGATCAATTTAGACATATTATTTGTCAAATTTGGAGTTGTAGAATTAAAGTTATTAATTTATTAAGAAAAGGGCATTTTATTTGCAATTTTAATCATCTCGAAATTTTAAAGTGCTCAAATAATATTTTGAATGGCATATTTGAATTCCTCACATTTTTCTGATTCAAAAACATATATCATTTGTATTATTTGGATTTATAATTTAAAAGTTATTTTAAAACAGATTTGAATTTACATTTAAACAATTTTGAATTTGTTTTGTTGAAAACAGACAAACAGGGAAACTTTTACACCCAGACGAACTCAACCCCAGTCGCTGACAGGTGGGCCGCTGCTGACTGGGCGAGATCCGCGCGCAAAGCGTTTTACACCGCGGGTTTTTCTAGCCACTGAGACTGCCAGGTGGGACCAGCGGCTAGGGGCCCACGTGCCAGTGGCTGAACCCGCAGAGGATGACAGGTGGGGACGTTCTGGAGCGCGGGTTGAGGTTTACGAAAACCGGGGTGCCTTTCTGTAAAATGTACATAGCGGCTGGCAGGTGGGCTCGCGCGTACCGCGGGTTGAGCCGGCGAAAGACGCAGGGGGTTATGTGCAAAAAGGGGTGCGGTACTATTTTTCTTCTACGCGTTTCTGATGAAACTGAAGGCACGCACGGCGACAGCGCGCGCGTGGCGCGGTGGGGATTCGAACCAGCGACTAGCGGCTTGCGCGCAGGTGGCGGCGACCGCTGCGATGGATGGGGTTGCTGACAGGGAGGGTTAGGGCGGCTAGGTAAACGTTCTGCGATGCACAGCGAGAAGGCGACGACGAACCCGCCGTCCACAGAGGGCGTTCGGCACGACGTCCGGCGAGACCAGGAAGCGACGGCAAGATAGAAGGTGTCTGGCAGGTACAGGGGCTCACCGCGGGCTCGACGGAGGGCTCGGATCGGAGTGGGAAGCAGCAGATCGACGACGAGGCTGGCGGCCGGCGACCTAGGGTTTCGTCGGGACGTCGGCGTGCCACGGCTGCTGGGGACCGTCTCCTCCTCGGTTCCGTGTACTGGGCGATGCAGGGGTGCACGCTGGGCTTCCCCGACAACCACAGCTCCACGCCACCGGCTTGTAACGAGGAGGTGGAGGTGAAGCCGATGGTGATCGCTGGATTTGGAGAAGAGAAGCAGGGGGAGGAAGGGATCGGTGCAGCGGCCCGGGGGTGGATCTGGGCGAGGTAGAGGAGAGGTGCCTTGGAGGATCAGGGTAGAGGAAAAGTGGCCTCGGCACCTTTTCCTCCTCCTCCTCACGTGCTCGGTGTGGCCGCTCAGGGCAGGGCAAGGGCATGTTGAGGCTGACAGGCGGGCCAGGGAGCGACCAAGGAGGGACAGGCTTGGGTGGGACAGGCTCGGCAGGGAGAGGGAAAGAGAGAGGGGAGGAGAGGCTCAAGCGAGCTAGGGGTAGCCTCGGCTAGGGTTTAGGTTTGGGAGAGAGAGGGCTAGCGGGGTGGGGCCTGCATGGCAGGGAGGAAGAAAGAAAGGAGAGGGGAGGTCCGGTGTAGCTAGGGTTAGCTAGAGAGGGAGGCTCGGGTTAGGGAGGGCGTTAGAGCTAGGGTGGTTAGGGTTTGAAGAGATAGGGAAAGAGAGAAGAGCTAGGGCTAGGGTTTGTTTAGAATTTTTAGGTTTTAAACACATGCTTATAAGATCAAGCCAAGATGAAGTGGTGAGGGAGTGTGTAGGGATTAAAAGATGCATGATCATGACTTGATCAAGTGTGGGGAAAATGATGGAGATGGGAAGGGTTTTTTCATGACCATGCATGGCATTACACATGTGAGAGTGGCTTGATGGGCACATGGTAAGGATAAACCAAACAAGGTGAAAGGTTTGGGAGAGAAGAGAGAGCTCAAAAGAGATAAACCACCCAAAAATCCAATTAAAATCCAAAAGAATGGAATGGGGTGATGGTTGCATGGCCCATGCATAATAAGTAAATGCCATATTCTTATGCTTCTGAAAACAATAATAAATAGCATGGCACTATTCCTATGCATTCCAAAACATGGATCTAGGTCAAGCCAAAAGAATAGAATTGGATCCCTCCCAACTCACTTGAGCTATATTAAATGCCAAAAGAAAAATAACAGCCCATGGGTAATTTGGAGGGTGGAATTATAAGGTGATGACAAAGAAAGGTGATGGAGTTGAATAAAAGATATGCCCCCAACTCAACTTGGGCATCAAGCATTTATCAAGATTCAAATACAATATATCAAGTGCCAAATACAATTACTAATGCATATGAGAGAAGAACCAAAAGGAAAAAGGTTTTTATATGATGCTCAAATGCAAGGTGGCATGATGACATGAGCATGATATAATTATGATGCAACAATTATCTGTAAGGAGTAGCCATTATCTTACTAGACCAAGTAGCATTACAATTGTTAGACAATTGGGGTGCTACAACTCTCCCCCACTAAACAGGAATCTCGCCCCGAGATTCTAGGAAGAATAAGAAGACTCAAAGAGGGTAGGATATTTGGCATGGAGCTCATCTTCACGTTCCCAAGTGGCTTCATCAACGGAATGGTGCGACCACTACACCTTGCAGAACTTGATGGACTTGTTGCGAGTCCTTCTTTCTGCGACTTCTAGAATTTTTATGGGGTGTTCTTGATAAGACAGATCTTCTTGGAGATTGATGAGTTCATGGTCCACGGTCCTACCGGGATCCTTGAAGCACTTCTTGAGTTGAGAGATGTGGAAAACATCGTGGACCTTGAGTTTTTCAGGGAGGTCAAGAGCATAAGCAACTTCTCCTCTTCTTCCACGTATTTTGAAAGGACCGATGTATCTAGGAGCCAGCTTTCCTTTGATACCAAAGTGGTGCGTGCCTCTCATGGGAGTGACAGGAAGGTAAACGAGATCACCAGGAACATACTCCATGTCTATGTGCTTTCTATCATAATTGCTATTCTGGCGACTTTGAGCAATCTTTAGGTTTTCAAGAATGATGTGAACTTTCTCCTCCGCTTGAGCCACAATGTCGGGGCCAAACAATATTCTTTCACCTATGCCCGACCAACCAATTGGAGTTCTGCATTTGCGACCATAGAGAGCCTCAAATGGTGCCATCTTTAGACTTTTCTGGAAGCTGTTGTTGTAAGAGAATTCAGCATAAGGAAGACATTCTTCCCACTTCATGCCGAAAGAGATAACGCAAGCACGGAGCATATCTTCCAGAATCTGATTGATCCTTTCAACTTGTCCTTGAGACTGAGGGTGGTAAGCTATGCTGAAGTTCAATTTTGTTCCCAAAGCATTTTGGAAACTTCCCCAGAACATGGAAGTGAAGATGCTTCCACGGTCTGAACTGATCTCAAGAGGAACTCCATACAGAGAGACAATTATGTTGATATAGAGCTCAACCAACTGAATTGCCGAAATTGTTTCCTTGACGGGAAAGAAGTGAGCTACTTTAGAAAGCCTGTCGATGACAACAAAGATTGCATTGTTGCCCTTCTGCGACCTTGGAAAACCAGTGATGAAGTCCATCTCTACTTTCTCCCATTTCCATTCCGGAGGCTTCAATGGCTGTAGAAGACCGGAAGGTTTCTGATGGACAGCTTTAACTCTACGGCAGACATCACACTCCGAGACATACTTGGCACAATATCGTTTCAACCCAGGCCACCAATATTGTGTTTTCAGATCCATGTACATCTTAGTGCTGCCAGGGTGGATAGAAAGAACAGAATCATGCGCCTCCTTGAGAACTTGCTCTCTTAAACCCGGGTAGTTCGGAATAAACATCCGGTGTTCAAATAAAAGAGTGCCTTGGTCGTCCACGTGGAAAGACTCATACTTCGGAAGCTGAATGTTGGAGATGATCTTTTTAGTGTAAGGATCACCAAGTTGAATTGAGCAGACTTTTTCTAAGAGTGGGGTTGCCAGAAGGTTCAGAAGATGCCCTTGATCCACAATTTAAAGGTTAAGCTTGCGGAATTCCTCACACAAGAGAGGCTATTGTTCTTCCACCATGAGGTTGTTGACATAAGCTTTTCGGCTGAGAGCATCGGCCATGACATTAGCTTTGCCTGGAGTGTAGTTGATGGTCAAATCGAAATCATTGATTGTTTCAATCCACCTCCTCTGACGAAGGTAGAGATCAGGCTGTGTGAATATATACTTCAGACTCTTGTGATTAGAAAAGATCTCACAACGGTTGCCAAGCAAGTAATGCCTCCATACTTTTAAAGCAAAGACAACTGCTGCGAGTTCGAGGTCATGTGTAGGATAGTTGATCTCATGCGTCTTCAACTGTCGAGAGGCATAAGCAACAACTTGCTTTTCTTGCATAAGGACCGCACCCAATCCTTGCAATGAGGCATCAGAGAATTTCTGGAAAGGCTTTGATGTATCTGGAGGAACCAAGACTGGTGTGGAAGTGAGCTTCTCTTTGCGTGTTTCAAAACTTGCTTGACATGCAGGAGTCCAAAGGTATTTCTTGCCTTTCTTGAGGAGATCGGTAAGAGGCTTCGCAATCTTCGAGAAGTTTTGAATGAAGCGACGACAGTAACTGGCCAACCCAAGGAAACTCCGGACTTCTTTGACATTTATGGGTGGAAGCGAGTCCATAATTGTCTTAATTGTTTCTGGGTTGACGGCAATGCCCTTGGCAGAGATGACGTGACCAAGGTAGGTGACTTGTGGCGGCCAGAATTCACACTTGGAGAACTTTGCATACAAGCGGTTCTCACGAAGCTTGTTTAGGACACACCGAAGGTGTTCTTCATGTTCTTCCTTAGACTTAGAATAGACTAGAATGTCATCCAGATAGACCACAACGAACTTATCAAGATACTCCATGAAAACCGAGTTCATAAGCCTTGAGAAGGTGGCAGGTGCATTGGTGAGACCGAAAGACATGACCGTGTACTCATACAGGCCATAGCGGGTGGTGAAAGATGTTTTGGGAACATCTTCCTTGCGGATCTTGATTTGATGATACCCACTTCTCAAATCAAGCTTAGAGAATACCACAGCTCCAGCTAGCTGATCGAAGAGATCATTAATCCGCGGAAGGGGATATTTATTCTTGATTGCTTTAGCATTGAGAGACCGATAGTCGACACAAAGTCTATCAGTCTTGTCTCGCTTCTTCACAAAGATGGTTGGGCTACCCCAAGAAGAAGTACTGTGCTGAATGAAACCCAACTTTTCTTGTTCATCCAGCTGACGCTTGAGTTCAACCAATTCAGCAGGACCCATTTTATAAAGCCGCTTGGAGATAGGAGCGGTACCAGGTTCAAGTTCAATGACAAACTCGACCTCACGATCCGGAGGCATACCTAGCAACTCTTCAGGAAAAACATCTGGAAACTCACAGACTACCGGAACACTCTAAATACCTTCCATAGCATCATCATTCAGAGCCGCCAAAGAGCAAAGCTGAATTGTAGGAGTCAGACTTGGAGAATAGACTATATGGCCTTCAGGAATTTTCTGAGAAACCGAACATTCAGCACAATCAATCGTAGCTGCATTTGCTGTTAACCAATCCATGCCCAAGATAACATCAATATCAGAATTTCCCAGAATAATTAAGGAAGCCGGAAACGAAGAGCCACCAATCTCAATTTGATTGCCATGGCTGATATTGGTAGATAACAATCTTGCCCCGGGAGAAAGAACCATTAACTTTTTATCCAACTGGTCTATAACAAGCTCATGGTCATTTGCAAATTTGTGAGACACAAAAGAATGCGATGCACCATAATCAAACAAAACTCGTGCAGGAACTGAGTTAATAAGAAGCATACCCATGACAACTCTAGGTGCATGCTCAGCTTGAGCGACGTTGACACAGTTGGCACGAGCAACCGTAGACCCAGGCTTGGTGTTGATGTTGAGAGCCCGAGGTGGAGGTGCATGAACCATAGGAGAACTTGTCGCAGGTCTTGGAGGTGGTGGTGGAAGAGCTTTGTTGTTCATAGGACAATTCTAGTGCTGATGCCCAGTGTTTCCACAAGTATAGCAAGCACCAGGTGGACGTGGAGCAACGTAGCCAGGGACTTCGCCAGGCGCTCCAGGGTTGTTGTGGTTGTAGCCCCTGTGAGCCGCAGTGAAGGAGTTTGGTGGCCTTGCCGCGTAGCTTGACGGTCTTGGTGGAGCAGGGAGCGACGGTGGGGTGTTAGGAGCCCAGACACGACGCTTAGAAGGAGCTATCATTGCAGAAGAGCTTGCTGTATCACGGCTGTATTTCTTTGACTCCTCAAACACTTGCCTACTTGCTTCTTCCTGCAGAGCTGTGTGCTGGAGTTCCAGAAAAGACGCCGGCCTTGCATGAGTGATTGCATATTTGATGGATGCATTGAGGCCTTGCCTAAACCTCTTTTGCTTATTTTTGTCATTAGAGATCTCATCGCCATCATACCGAGAAAGATTCATGAAGTTTCTGATATAGGTATTGACACTGTCAGTGCCCTGCTTGAGGTTGAGAAACGCTTCCTTCATCCTTTCCATGACAATTTCTGATAGATATTGCTCTTTGAAAGCCCTAGTGAATTGCTCCCAAGTAGGCTGAAAACCCGAGAGGTCTGCCTTGAGATAATTTTCCCACCACAGAGCTGCATCTCCCTTCAGAAGTTGAGTGGCACATTTGACCCATTCTTGCTTAGGGACATCTGCAGTCATCAGCAACCTTGATATTTCACGCAGCCAGTCATCAGCATCAAGTGGCTGATCAGACACCTCAAATTGGCGTGGGTTGAACTTCAGAAAACTCTTGATGTCTCCTCGCTTGGGAGGTGGAGGTAGCGGAACAAACTCATTCCTCCTTACACTTTCCTCGAAGAGCTGCTGATTCTGCTGCATAGTGCCCAAGGCATTTGCAATACTTGCCAAAGCAGCCCCAAGTTCAGGTGGTATGTCCTCCTCAGAACGGCGTGGTGGTGCCATCCTGTGATTGATATAAAACACAAGTCAGTAATATAATGGAGAATAATAATAATCCAAAATAGTACCAAAATGGAATTAACCAAGACTAAGGATGCAATTCACTGAGATGATATTAAAATATCAACAAAGTTCAAGGAAACTAGAAGATATTAAGCATAACGCACATGATTGAACAACGAGTGTGGTACACAAGCTAACAAAGAAAAAAATTCCGCAAATTTCGGCATTAAAATACCACTATATGCGCAAAACCACTTCACGAATCAAGATTAGTAACTCTACTAGTTCAACATAAAAGAGCAAATGATAAAAGTAGTGGTATGGTCGTGACTCCATCCCGCACTCAAATCGTTACTCCGCACGTGAATCAGTAAAACACATATCCCAACACCTTCTTCTTAAGATGAACCTAAAGATTAGTAACTACGGAAAGGAACACCCCAAACAAGATAACGTCGGATAACAAAGAGTAAGACAGATTGCACCGGTATACAACGAATCAGATAGATCGTGTCGGTTTACAAAAGACTGTCGGTATGGAATGTACCAACAGTTGATAACCAAAGGCAGATAGATATAACAAGTTGGATGCAACAGATAGACAAGGAATTCACACACACACACACAACTTATGGTACTACGGAACCCAGAACACGTGAATCCTAGTTTGAATTTTTAGAAGAGGATTGAAAATGTTACACTTCCTTACCAGAAAAAGGGTGGGTGGGTGGGTAAGAAGAAAAATGGAAGCAGTCCTAGTCTCACGTTTTGTTTTCCCTAGTGTACATAACTACCAAAAATATTTGCTAGACTAACAACGACCATTTTGGCTGAGACCCTGAAGGGCAGGATGGCTCTGATACCAATTGTAACTACCTCGGTGAATTACGCTCTTAGTTACATGCCTGGATGAGCAAAAGTGGTTAAAATAGTACGGTGGGGCCCGGGGTTACTCACGGTAGACCTTTCGGTTGTCCTAACCACTTTCAGAGCATCGGGACAAGAACGAGCGGCGTAATCGGCAGGCGAAGGGATCAACTACATACACAAGTGAGTATGTATACAAGCCACATACAACAGTCCTCAGAGCCATTCCATCTAAAAGAAATAGAAATATTGCAACGCCATACGACAAGATTCAAATATCCTAGATAGAGATAATATTTTAGGATAGCTCCTCATACATCAAACATCAGAGTATCAGGAGGAAGGGGAAAACAAGATCCGAGTACGGATAAGAAGCAAATCGGCATAAGATGTCACATAAATAAACACATCCCGCCCACAGATCTCACGGATCCCCGTTCCCGGAATCTCTACACCAAGTGGTCGTTGCCAACATAATCCGTCTCCTCCACCCAGTATCCTTCTTGCGAGTACACCTGTTCATCTGAATCAAACAATTTATCATGTGAGACCCTAGGGGTACTCAGAAAGTCTTTATGCCTCTAAAGGGGACACAACCTGGGATGACACAATTGCAGCAAAACATAATAACTAACAAGTCTATAGATACCCGCTAACCATCCCCTAACCAATGATAGATGGATGTCCGTGAATTATGAATAATAGTTATAACAGTATAATTAATAGATCCATCCTCCTCCTCGCTTACCAACGAGGAAGCGGACGAACAACCCCCATCCGTTGGCAGTTTTATTGACCATTCCATGAGTATTGCACTACTTACTAGTCAGGTACTTAGTCAGTTTAACAGCGGTACTTTAGTTAAACTTGTCTATGATCGAGAAACTGTGCTCCAAGTCGTTGACGGGTGGGCAGTTGCTGACTGGGCGAGATCCGCGTGCAAAGCTTTTTACACCGCGGGTTTTTCTAGCCACTGAGACTGCCAGGTGGGACCAGCGACTAGGGGCCCACGTGCTAGTGGCTGAACCCGCAGAGGATGACAGGTGGGGACGTGCTGGAGCGCGGGTTGAGGTTTACGAAAACCGGGGTGCCTTTCTGTAAAATGTACACAGCGGCTGGTAGGTGGGCTCGCGCGTACCGCGGTTTGAGCCGGCGAAAGACGCAGGGGGTTATGTGCAAAAAGGGGTGCGGTACTGTTTTTCTTCTACCCGTTTCTGACGAAACTGAAGGAACGCACGGCGACAGCGCGCGCGCGGCGCGGTGGGGATTCGAACCAGCGACCAGCCGCTTGCGCGCAGGCGGTGGTGACCGCTGCGATGGATGGGGGTTGCTAACAGGGAGGGTTAGGGCGGCTAGGTAAATGTTCCGCGATGCACAACGAGAAGGTGACGACGAACCTGCCGTGCACAGAGGTACAGGGGCTCATCGCGGGCTCGACGGAGGGCTCGGATCGGAGCGGGAAGCAGTAGATCGACGACGAGGCTGGCGGCCGGCGACCTAGGGTTTCGTCGGGACGTCGGCGTGCCGCGGCTGCTAGGGACCGTCTCCTCCTCGGTTCCGTGTACTGGGTGATGCAGGGGTGCACGCTGGGCTTCCCCGACAACCACAACTCCACGCCACCGGCTTGTAACAAGGAGGTGGAGGTGAAGCCGACGGTGATTGCCGGATTTGGAGAAGGGAAGCAGGGGAAGAAGGGATCAACGCAGCGGCCCGGGGGTGTATCTAGGCGAGGTAGAGGAGGCGTGGGGAAGGGGATAAACAGAGAGGGAGAGGAGAGGTGCCGTGGAGGATCGTGGTAGAGGAAAAGTGGCCTCGGCACCTTTTCCTCCTCCTCCTCACGTGCTCGGTGTGGCCGCTCAGGGTAGGGCAGGGGCATGTTGAGGCTGCCAGGCGGGCCAGGGAGTGACCAAGGAGGGACAGGCTCGGGTGGGACAGGCTCGGCAGGGAGAGAGAAAGAGAGAGGAGAGGAGAGGCTCGGGCGATCTAGGGGTAGCCTCGGCTAGGGTTTAGGTTTGGGAGAGAGAGGGCTAGTGGGGTGGGGCCTGCATGGCAGGGAGGAAGAAAGAAAGGAGAGGGGAAGTCCAGTGTAGCTAGGGTTAGCTAGAGAGGGAGGCTCGGGTTAGGGAGGGCGTTAGAGCTAGGGTGGTTAGGTTTTGAAGAGAGAGGGAAAGGGAGAAGAGCTAGGGCTAGGGTTTGTTTAGAATTTTTAGGTTTTAAACACATGCTTATAAGATCAAGCCAAGATGAAGGGGTGAGGGAGTGTGTAGGGATTAAAAGATGCATGATCATGACTTGATCAAGTGTGGGGAAAATGATGGAGATGGGAAGGGTTTTTTCATGACCATGCATGGCATTACACATGTGAGAGTGGCTTGATGGGCGCATGGCAAGGATAAACCAAACAAGGTGAAAGGTTTGGGATAGAAGAGAGAGCTCAAAAGAGATAAACCACCCAAAAATCCAATTAAAATCCAAAAGAATGGAATGGGGTGATGGTTGCATGGCCCATGCATAATAAGTAAATGCCATGTTCTTATGCTTGTGAAAACAATAATAAATAACATGGCACTATTCCTATGCATTCCAAAACATGGATCTAGGTCAAGCCAAACGAATAGAATTGGATCCCTCCCAACTCACATGAGCTATATTAAATGCCAAAAGAAAAATAACAGCCCATGGGTAATTTGGAGGGTGGAATTATAAGGTGATGACAAAGAAAGGTGATGGAGTGGAATAAAAGATATGCCCCCAACTCAACTTGGGCATCAAGCATTTATCAAGATTCAAATACAATATATCAAGAGCCAAATACAATTACTAATGCATATGAGAGAAGAACCAAAAGGAAAAAGGTTTTTATATGATGCTCAAATGCAAGGTGGCATGATGACATGAGCATGATATAATTATGATGCAACAATTATCTGTAAGGAATAGCCATTATCTTACTAGACCAAGTAGCATTACAATTGTTAGACAATTGGGGTGCTACAATGTGTGTTTTGTGGAAAGAACACACTTGCAATGCCACTGGTTGATCCATATGTGGGTTCATGAAAAGAACACACATGCGATGCCATTGGTTGATCCATGTGATTTGTGAAAATAACACACATGCAATGCCATTGGTGGATCCATGTGTGGTTAATGACAGGAACACACATGTAATTGCATTGGTTGATCCATATTTGGTTTGTGAAAATAACACACATGCAATGCCATTGTATGATCCATGTGTGGTTTGTGAAATGAACACACATGCAATTACCCTAGTGGATACATGTGTGGTTTGTGGAAAGAACACACATGGAATGAACACTGGTGGATCCATATGTGGTTCATGACAAGAACACACATGCAATGACATTGGTTGATCTATATGTGGTTTGTGACAAAAACACACATGCAATGCCATTGGTTGATCCATATGTGGTTTGTGGAAAGAACACACATGCAATGACATTTGTTGATCCATATGTTGTGTGAAAAAGAACACACATGCAATGACTTTGGTTGATCCATGTGTGGTTTGTGGAAATAACACACATGCAATGCCACTGGTTGATCCATACGTGGGTTCATGAAAAGAACACACTTGCAATGCCATCGGGGTATCTATGTGTGGTTTGTGAAAAGAACACACATGCAATGAACACTGGTGGATCCATATGTGGTTCATGACAAGAAAGCACATGCAATTTCATTGGTTGATCCATATGTGGTTTGTGAAAAGAACACACATGTACTGCCATTGGTTCATCCATGTGTGGTTTGTGAAAAGAACACACATGCAATGCCATTGGTTGATCCATATGTGGCTTCTGGAAAGAACACACATGCAATTACTCTAGTGGATACATATGTGGTTTGTGGAAAGAACACAGATGAAATGAACACTGGTGGATCCATATGTGGTTCATTACAGGAACACACATGCAATGACATTGGTTGATCCATATGTGGTTTGTGACAAAACCACACATGCAATGCCATTGGGGTTGATCCATGTGGTTTGTGAAATGAACAGACATGCAATGACTCTGGGTGTGGTTCATGAAAAGAACACACATCCAGTGACACTAGTGGATCCATGTGTGGTCTGTGAGAAAAACAGACATGCAAGGACACTGGTTGTGGTTCATGAAAAGAACAGACATGCAGTGACACTGGTGGATCCATGTGTGGTTTGAGAGAAGAACACACATGCAATGACACTTGGTGATTCCATGTGTGGTTTGAGAGAAGAACATACATGCAATGACTCTAGCTTTTGTTTGTGAGAAGAACACACATGCAATGACTCTAGCTGTGGTTCATGAAAAGAACACACATCCAATGACCAGCTGTGGTTCATGAAAAGAACACACATCCAATGACTCTAGTTGTGGCTCTTGAAAAGAACACACATCTAGTGACACTGGGTGGATCCATATGTGGTTTGTGAAAAGAACAGACATGCAATGACTCTGGGTGTGGTTCATGAAAAGAACACACATCTAGTGACACTGGTGGATCTATGTGTGGTTTGTGACAAGAACACACATGCAATGACACTGGGTTTAGTTCATGAAAAGAACACACATCCACTAACACTGGTGGATCCATATGTGGTTTGTGGAAAAGAACAGACATGCAATGACTCTAGCTGTGGTACATGAAAAGAACAGACATCCATATGTGGTTTGTGAGAAGAATAGGCATGCAGTGACTCTATTTGTGGTTTGTGAGAAAAACACACATGCAATGACTCGAGCTGTGGTTCATGAAAAGAACACACATCAAATGACTCTAGCTGTGGTTCATGAAAACAACACACATCCAATGACTCTAGATATGGTTCATCAAAAGAACACACATCAGTTAACACTGGTGGATCCATATGTGGTTTGTGAAGAGAACATACATGCAATGACTCTAGGTGTGGTTCATGAAAAGAACACACAACCAGTGACACTGGTGGATCTATGTCTGGTTTGTGACAAGAACACACATGCAATGACAGTGGGTGTGGTTCATGAAAAGAACAGACATGCAATGACACTGGTGTATCCATGTGTGATTTGTGGGAAGAACATACATGCGATGACATTGGGTGTGGTTAATGAAAAGAATAGACATGCAATGACACTGGTGGATCCATGTGTGGTTTGTGAGAAGAACAGACATGCAATGACTCTAGCCGTGGTTCATGAAAAGAACACACTTGCAATGACTCTAGTTGCGGTTCATGAATAGAACACACATCCAACGACTCTAGCCGTGGTTCATGAAAAGAACACACATCCTGTGACACCGGTTGGATTCATGGGTGTTGTTTGTGAAAAGAACAGGCATCAAATGACTCTGGGTGTGGTTCATGATAGGAACCCACATGCAATGACATTGGTTGATCCATATGTGGTTTGTGACAAAAACACACTTGCAATGCCATTGGGGTTGATCCTTGTGGTTTGTGAAAAGTGAAGAAATGCAATGACTCTGTGTGTGGTTCATGAAAAGAACACACATCCAGTGACACTTTTGGATCCATGTGTGGTTTGTGAGAAGAACACACATGCAATGACACTGGGTGTGGTTCATGAAAATAAAACACATGCAAGGACACTGGTGGATCCATGTGTGGTTTGTGAGAAGAACACACATGCAATGCCATTGGTTGATCTATGTGTGGTTTATGAAAAGAACACACATGCAATGAACACTGGTGGATCTATATGTGGTTCATGACAAGAACACACGTGCAATGGCATTCGTTGATCCATATGTGGTTTGTGAAATGACCACACATGCAATGCCATTGGTTGATCCATATGTGGTTTGTGAAAAGAAAACACATGCAATGCCATTGGTTGATCCATATGTGGTTTGTGAAAAGAATACACATGCAATGCCATTGGTTGATCCATGTGTGGTTTGTGAAAATAACACACATGCAATGCCATTGGTTGATCCATGTGTGGCTTGTGGAAAGAACACACATGCAATTACTCTAGTGGATACATCTGTGGTTTGTGGAAAGAACACACATGGAATGAACACTGGTGGATCCATATGTGGTTCATGATAGGAACACACAAGCAATGACATTGTATGATCCATATGTGGATTGTGACAAAAAACACACATGCCATGCCTGGGGTTGATCCATGTGGTTTATGAAAAGAACAGACATGCAATGACTCTGGGTGTGGCTCATGAAAAGAACCCACATCCAGTGACACTGGTGGATCCATGTGTGGCTTGTGAGAAGAACACACATGCAATTACACTGGGTGTGGTTCATGAAAACAACAAACATGTAGTGACATTGGTGGATCCATGTGTGGTTTGTGAGAAGAACACACATGCAATGACACTAGGTGTGGTTCATGAAAATAAAACACATGCAAGGACACTGGTGGATCCATGTGTGGTTTGTGGGAAGAACACACATGCAATGACTCTAGCTATGGTTCATGAAAAGAACACACATGCAATGACACTGGTGGATCCATGTGTGGTCCGTGAGAAGAACACACATGCAATGACACTGGATGTGGTTCATGAAAAGAATAGACATGCAGTGACATTGGTGGATCCATTTGTGGTTTGTGGGAAGAACACACATGCAATGACACTGGGTGTGGTTCATGAAAATAAAACACATGCAATGACACTGGTGGATCCATTTGTGGTTTGTGGGAAGAACACACATGCAATGACTCTAGCTGTGGTTCATGAAAAGAACACACATGCAATGACAGTGGTGGACTCATGTGTAGTTTGTGAGAAGAACACACATGCAATGACACTGGGTGTGGTTCATGAAAACAACACACATCCAATGACACCGGTGGATCCATGTGTGGTTTGTGAGAAGAACAGACATGCAATGACTCTTGCTGTGGTTCATGAAAATAAAACACAAGCAATGGCACTGGTGGATCCATGTCGGGTTTGTGGGAAGAACACACATTCAATGGATCTAGTTGTGGTTCATGAAAAGAACACACATCCAGTGACACTAGGTGTGGTTAATGAAAAGAACACACATCCAATGACACTGGTGGATCCATGTGTGGTTTGTGAGAAGAATAGACATGCAATTACTCTAGTTGTGGTTCATGGAAAGAAAACACATCCAGTGACACTGGTGGATCAATCTGTGGTTATTGGGAAGGACACACATGCAATGACTCTAGCTGTGGTTCAAGAAAAGAACACACATCCAATGACTCTAGCTGTGGTTCATGAAAAGAACACAAATCCAGTAACACCGGGTGGATCCATGTGTGTTGTTTGTGAAAAGAACAGACATGCAATGACTCTGGGTGTGGTCCATGAAAAGAACACACATCCAATGAAACTTGTGGATCCATGTGTGATTTGTGAGAAGAACACACATGTAATGACACTGGGTGTGGTTCATGAAAAGAACACACATGCAATGCCATTGGTTGATCCATATGTGGCTTGTGGAAAGAACACACATGCAATTACTCTAGTGGATACATATGTGGTTTGTGGAAAGGACACACATGCAATGAACACTGGTGGATCCATATGTGGTTCATTACAAGAACACACATACAATGACATTGGTTGATCCATATGTGGTTTGTGACAAAACCACACATGCAATGCCATTGGGGTTGATCCATGTGGTATGTGAAATGAACAGACATGCAATGACTCTGGGTATGGTTCATGAAAAGAACACACATCCAGTGACACTGGTGGATCCATGTGTGGTTTGTGAGAAGAACACACATGCAATGACACTGGTTGTGGTTCATGAAAAGAACAGACATGCAGTGACACTGGTGGATCCATGTGTGGTTTGAGAGAAGAACACACATGCAATGACACTTGGTGATTCCATGTGTGGTTTGAGAGAAGAACATACATGCAATGACTCTAGCTTTTGTTTGTGAGAAGAACACACATGCAATGACTCTAGCTGTGGTTCATGAAAAGAACACACATCCAATGACCAGCTGTGGTTCATGAAAAGAACACACATCCAATGACTCTAGTTGTGGCTCTTGAAAAGAACACACATCTAGTGACACTGGGTGGATCCACATGTGGTTTGTGAAAAGAACAGACATGCAATGACTCTGGGTGTGGTTCATGAAAAGAACACACATCTAGTGACACTGGTGGATCTATGTGTGGTTTGTGACAAGAACACACATGCAATGACACTGGGTTTAGTTCATGAAAAGAACACACATCCACTAACACTAGTGGATCCATATGTGGTTTGTGGAAAAGAACAGACATGTAATGACACTAGGTGTGGTACATGAAAAGAACAGACATCCATATGTGGTTTGTGAGAAGAATAGGCATGCAGTGACTCTAGTTGTGGTTTGTGAGAAAAACACACATGCAATGACTCTAGCTGTGGTTCATGAAAAGAACACACATCCAATGACTCTAGCTGTGGTTCATGAAAACAACACACATCCAATGACTCTAGCTATGGTTCATCAAAAGAACACACATCAGTTAACACTGGTGGATCCATATGTGGTTTGTGAAGAGAACATACATGCAATGACTCTAGGTGTGGTTCATGAAAAGAACACACAACCAGTGACACTGGTGGATCTATGTCTGGTTTGTGACAAGAACACACATGCAATGACAGTGGGTGTGGTTCATGAAAAGAACATACATGCAATGACACTGGTGTATCCATGTGTGATTTGTGGGAAGAACATACATGCGATGACATTGGGTGTGGTTAATGAAAAGAATAGACATGCAATGACACTGGTGGATCCATGTGTGGTTTGTGAGAAGAACAGACATGCAATGACTCTAGCCGTGGTTCATGAAAAGAACACACTTGCAATGACTCTAGTTGCGGTTCATGAATAGAACACACATCCAACGACTCTAGCCGTGGTTCATGAAAAGAACACACATCCTGTGACACCGGGTGGATTCATGTGTGTTGTTTGTGAAGAGAACAGGCATGAAATGACTCTGGGTGTGGTTCATGATAGGAACACACATGCAATGACATTGGTTGATCCATATGTGGTTTGTGACAAAAACACACATGCAATGCCATTGGGGTTGATCCTTGTGGTTTGTGAAAAGTACAGACATGCAATGACTCTGTGTGTTGTTCATGAAAAGAACACACATCCAGTGACACTTTTGGATCCATGTGTGATTTGTGAGAAGAACACACATGCAATGACACTGGGTGTGGTTCATGAAAATAAAACACATGCAAGGACACTGGTGGATCCATGTGTGGTTTGTGAGAAGAACACACATGCAATGCCATTGGTTGATCTATGTGTGGTTTATGAAAAGAACACACATGATATGAACACTGGTGGATCTATATGTGGTTCATGACAAGAACACACGTGCAATGGCATTTGTTGATCCATATGTGGTTTGTGAAATGAACACACATGCAATGCCATTGGTTGATCCATATGTGGTTTGTGAAAAGAAAACACATGCAATGCCATTAGTTGATCCATATGTGGTTTGTGAAAAGAATACACATGCAATGCCATTGGTTGATCCATGTGTGGTTTGTGAAAATAATACACATGCAATGCCATTGGTTGATCCATGTGTGGCTTGTGGAAAGAACACACATGCAATTACTCTAGTGGATACATATGTGGTTTGTGGAAAGAACACACATGGAATGAACACTGGTGGATCCATATGTGGTTCATGACAGGAACACACAAGCAATGACATTGTATGATCCATATGTGGATTGTGACAAAAAACACACATGCCATGCCTGGGGTTGATCCATGTGGTTTATGAAAAGAACAGACATGCAATGACTCTGGGTGTGATTCATGAAAAGAATCCACATCCAGTGACACTGGTGGATCCATGTGTGGCTTGTGAGAAGAACACACATGCAATGACACTGGGTGTGGTTCATGAAAACAACACACATGTAGTGACATTGGTGGATCCATGTGTGGTTTGTGAGAAGAACACACATGCAATGACACTGGGTGTGGTTCATGAAAATAAAACACATGCAAGGACACTGGTGGATCCATGTGTGGTTTGTGGGCATAACACACATGCAATGACTCTAGCTGTGGTTCATGAAAAGAACACACATGCAATGACACTGGTGGATCCATGTGTGGTCCGTGAGAAGAACACACATGCAATGACACTGGATGTGGTTCATGAAAAGAATAGACATGAAGTGACATTGGTGGATCCATGTGTGGTTTGTGGGAAGAACAGACATGCAATGACACTGGGTGTGGTTCATGAAAATAAAACACATGCAATGACACTTGGTGATTCCATGTGTGGTTTGAGATAAGAACATACATGCAATGACTCTAGCTTTTGTTTGTGAGAAGAACACACATGCAATGACTCTAGCTGTGCTTCATGAAAAGAACACACATCCAATGACCAGCTGTGGTTCATGAAAAGAACACACATCCAATGACTCTAGTTGTGGCTCTTGAAAAGAACACACATCTACGTGACACTGGGTGGATCCATATGTGGTTTGTGAAAAGAACAGACATGCAATGACTCTGGGTGTGGTTCATGAAAAGAACAGACATCTAGTGACACTGGTGGATCTATGTGTGGTTTGTGACAAGAACACACATGCAATGACACTGGGTTTAGTTCATGAAAAGAACACACATCCACTAACACTGGTGGATCCATATGTGGTTTGTGGAAAAGAACAGACATGTAATGACACTAGGTGTGGTACATGAAAAGAACAGACATCCATATGTTGTTTGTGAGAAGAATAGGCATGCAGTGACTCTAGTTGTGGTTTGTGAGAAAAACACACATGCAATGACTCTAGCTGTGGTTCATGAAAAGAACACACATCCAATGACTCTAGCTGTGGTTCATGAAAACAACACACATCCAATGACTCTAGCTATGGTTCATCAAAAGAACACACATCAGTTAACACTGGTGGATCCATATGTGGTT
>OU342745.1:109472290-109774775 GCA_910589775.1 Avena eriantha
TGTCATCTTGGGCGCTGCATAGGTGGACAACATTGAGAGGTAGCCTCAGCTCAAACCTCTCCCACGAGGGAACTGATACTAATGCATATAAACTTCTGGCTAAGCCTTACCCAATTCAGGTATTGTGGTTGTACGGTAAAATTGGAATGGTATCGTATCCGAATCCAACCATAAGTTTTGTAAAAGGGTTAAAGCTCATGCCTCAACATTTTCATCATCATAAACCATTTGGGTTTCTCAACACATGTCAAAAACATCTCAGTAGAATGACTCATCATTCCAAGGTTTTCACAATACATTTTCACCAAGTATTCCCATCTAAAAGTGACTCAAGTTTTGATCTAGCTCCAATCTACTAAGTTAAGAGTGTTCACTAAGGTGGGATGATAGGATCAATCTCATGCCATAGAATGACATCTAAGTTTATGTAGATAGGTCAAGTTTTATACTTTTTATGCTACCTTCAAAACAAGTAAAGGACTTTGGTAAAGTAAAGAAGTAAAAGCTTGAAAGTAAACTTGGGGTAGGTACTAGTCAAAGTTGTATAACCAAAGCATGCCTAATGCATCTTGCTTAAGTCATTTAAATATTCTAGCATGCTAACAATAGCTTGCTAAATATTATACTTGCAAGGGTTAGCTTGTAAAGGTTAACTTGTATAGTGCTAGCTTGCCTTGGTTAGTTCGGTGGTTGAAGTTTTCTTCTTCCTCTTGGTAGAACTCCTCCTCCTCGAAAGCTTGGTCGGTACTATCGTCTATAAATATATACGGAGTACACAATCACCAAACAATACTTAACTAGTCTACTTAGCACTCTAAAGCACACTTTTTATGATCTGTTACCATCACAAGCATCACAAGGTTTTATTAACTAGTTTCATACTTTTTATTTAAGAAAAGTAATTTCTACTCATTGAAAATAACTAAGATTTAATATTCATCACTTAAAATATGGGCTCATGTGGACACATGTCCTCGCCACATATTCTAACATGTGGGAATGTGATTTAAGGGTTGGATCACATTTACTTAAGTTTAAGTTTATTATTTAATGATTTAAAGTGACTAGAAATGCCTATAAAGCATCATTTTGGTACTATTCCAAAGTCACTGCATCTAAACCTTAATATTATTACATATTCAGATAGGTATGGTTAAATGTGAGTTTTGAGATTTGGAATCAACTCAAAAGCTAACATGGTTGATTTTATAAAAATGTTTGAATGGGCAAAAACTTATGCTTGTTATTTTTACTAGGATAGATCTCTAACTCTAAATGAATTAAATCCAACGGCCTTGGATAGATCTTTTCAGTGGCTTCCTAACAAAATTTGAATCACTCAATTTGGATTTGTAAATCTCTCTGAATTGATTTTTAAATTAAGGGACAGAAGTGAGTTCAAACTAAAATAGGAAAACCTAAATTTGAATTCGTGGGTTAGCGCGGGAAAGAAAACGGGCCCGCCCAGTGGCGTTCCGCGGCGCAGAGAACAACTGACACGGGGGTCCACATGTTAGTAGCTCTTTAAAACGCGAAGCGGTATGGGGCAACGTGGACCATGCGATTAGAACCTAGATCGATGACTAGGGCTCGTCGTCGACGACGGACAGGTCGCCAGCAAGGGCTAACCCTAGCGGCTCGATGGGGGTATGGTGAGTGCATACCAGGGCTCCAGCTACTGCGGCGAGGCGGGCAAACGAACTGGTGGATTTCGGCGAGCTCAGGCGAGGTCACGGCATCTCCTAGGGTGGACGAAATGGACAGCGCCTTCTCCTCCTCTGCAGCGGGCTCCTCCGGCGCAATTCCAGTGAACTATGGCTCAAGTGGCTCTGGTGAGAGGTGGGGAAGGATCAGTGAGGAGAGGGGAGTGGAGTGGTGTGAGTCGTTGGTGCTTGGGAGGGCTCCTTTTATAGGGCGACAAGGGTACCGAGCGGCACGACGGCAAGCTCGTCGGTGACGTTGATACAGTCGGCTAGAGGCATGGGCTGCATAGGCGGACGGTGGCCTGCCTCCTGGCGGTGCTCTACGGCGTTAATGTGTGGCTACGGGCGGTGGCGTTTGGTCGGGAGCGTCCCGCGCTCTAGGAGACAGAGGCGGTGCTCAACGCGGCGCACGGCGACTATGGGTCACGCGACGGCACACGGACGTGTCTGGCGGGGTGCTGGGGTCGAGGCGGAGAGGCGTGCAGGATTTGGTGTCCAATGGCGGTCTGCTGCGTGCTGGCGACAATCGCGCTCTGGCACGTGCTGAGCACAGCGCTGAGAGAATGGGCGGCGGTGCTGGGGTGTGGACCAGGGCCTGGGGGTGATCGAGGGGTGGACATGGGCGGTGGTAGGGTTGGGCGGAGCTAGTGGTGGTGCTGGAATGGCGCGGCATGGTCTGTGGAGCTCTGTCCATGATCGGCCGGCGGTGACCAAAAAAGGGCGGCGCTCCACTGTTGCTGGGGCTTAGGGGTAGGCCAAAGATCACTTGGTTGGACTCAGGGGGACAAGGGTGATCAATGCGGCTCTAATTACTCGACAAGATTTGATCAAAATAGTAGAAATTAGGCTAAGTTTGATTCTGTCTGGAAGGTGTTTGTAGAAATGGCCGCAAGAATTCAAGTTTTGAATTTTTGGATGATTTTTGGTGGAGTTGCTAGAGACATGCTTAAGCCTCTATGGTTGCTTGGGATTTGAAAATGGAGCTCATTTGAGTGGTTTTTGAATAAGTGTGATCTAGATACCTACACTAGATTCAATTTTCAAATGACATTTAAAATTAGTGTTTCAAAGTTTTTGGCAGAAATCACACGTGGAAGGGGTGGGCAATTAGCTAGAGCAGCAGGTGCTGTAGCGAAACTGATTGCAAAAGAGGGTAAATCGGCCACTTTAAGATTACCATCTGGGGAGGTCCGTTTAGTATCCCAAAACTGCTTAGCAACAGTCGGACAAGTGGGTAATGTTGGGGTGAACCAAAAAGTTTGGGTAGAGCCGGATCTAAGTGTTGGCTAGGCAAACGACCCGGGAAACGGATACTCAATTTAAAGTGAGTAAACAGAATTCCATACTCGATCACTAATGGGTGTAAAGAAATAGTACGCCCCTCTACTAAAGTGGGTTGAAAGGCCTGTATGCCTAATCTATGCAGGGTAGGTGCTCTATTTAACAGTACAGGATGTCCCCGCATAACTTCTTGAAGTATTTCCTCTCACCTCCCCCCTTCCCAACAGGATCAACCCCATGCTTGGGGGTTTTCTAGGACAGACTTTATAATCACAAAGTGGGCCTTGGTACATCACTACATATACTAGCAAGGGGTGCAAAGATCCACATTTGTTTCTGTTAGGTTTTGAGTTCTAGGAATAGCCAAAGTAGGCATGGTGATTAAAATGGCACAATGACCATTTCTTTCTTTTATTCATTTTGATTTGTTTTTCTTTGGGATTTGTTTGGGAATGATCTAGATGATGTTTATTTCACCTAAGAATCATTTTCCAAGCAATGGATCACTTAATCAAGGCGATTCAAATCAACTCCTAATTTAAATGCACACATATGAATGTTTTAATTTTTTTAAATGGAAAAGTTTTTTGTTAACCCTAATTTTGATGATTTGGATCTTAATAACCTTGGATTGAAGTTTTGGGATGTTACACACCTTCCCCCTTAAACAAAATCTCGTCCCGAGATTTATGAAAGAAAACTAGGAACTAAAGAGATCTGGGAACTCTGTGCTAATGTAATCTTCTCGCTCCCAAGTGGCTTCCTCTTTGTTATGGTTGCTCCATTGAATCTTGAGAAATTTGATACTCCTGGTCCTGGTGGCTCTGTAAGCTTCTTCCAAGATACGGATGGGTACTTCACGATACGTCAGGTCATTGTTGATCTCCACGGCTTGATGATCGATATTCTTGAATACTTCGGTCTTCTCTGGCACTTCTAGGCATTTGCGAAGTAACGAGATATGGAACCCATTGTGGATGGCTGACATCTCCTCTGGCAGTTCCAGTTGATACGATACTTCTCCTCGGCGATTCAGAATCTTGAAGGGCCTGATATTTCTGGAGGCTAACTTTCCTTTTAGACTAAAGCGTTGGGTTCCCTTCAATGGTGAAACCTTGAGATATACAAAATCTCTGACATTGAAAGTCAGGTCTCTCCTTCTCTTGTCAGCATAACTCTTCTGTCTGGACTGGGCGGTCTTGAGGTGCTCACGGACTTTGTGAACCTTCTCTTCAGCTTCTCGGAGAATGTCGGGCCCGAAAATCCATCTCTCTCCAACTTGCAACCAATTCAAGGGGGTGCGACACTTTCTTACGTATAGGAACTCAAATGGTGCCATTTGTAGACTAGCTTGATAACTATTGTTATATGAGAATTCTGCGAAAGGCAGGCAGTCTTCCCATTTTGATCTGTACTCTAACACACAAGCTCTCAACATATCCTCTAGGATTTGGTTGACTCTTTCAGTCTGTCCATCAGTTTGCGGGTGATACGCGGTGCTGAAATTTAACTTGGTTCCTAATCCTTCCTGGACTTTCTGCCAAAATCTCGAGGTAAACTGGGTTCCTCGATCTGATACTATGGTCTTGGGGGTTCCATGTAGACTAACAATTCTAGCAATGTACAGCTCTGCTAGCTTCGAACTCTGGTAGGTGGTCTTGACAGGTATAAAGTGGGCTACCCTGGACAGTCTATCAACAATGACCCAGATTGAGTCATTTCCCCTACTAGAAGTAGGCAAACCGGTGATAAAGTCCATTCCGATAGAATCCCATTTCCATTCCGGAATCTGCAAAGGCTGCAACAGTCCTGTGGGTCTCTGATGCTCTGCCTTGACTCTTTTACAGATGTCACACTTGGCAATGTAGCTTCTGATTTCTCTCTTCATCTTGTGCCACCAAAATTGCTCTTTCAAATCTTGATACATCTTCGTTCCTCTGGGGTGGATAGAATAAAGAGTATCATGAGCTTCCTGCATGATAACTTGCTTTAGCTCCGAATCTGCTGGCACACAGATACGGCCTTTATACCACAGAACTCATTCTTCGTCTGCAATGAATCCAGGTACCTTTCATGTACCAATACGATGTTTGATTCCGTCGATACTTTCATTTCCCTTCTAGGCTTCCTTGATTTGGCTGATTAATGTGGGTTGAAGTTCAATGCTAGCTAAGAATCCTTTGCTAACCAGCTCAGTCCTAAACTGCTCCAACTCCTCATACAAACTTGGCTGCTTCTCGTTGATCATGGTGTTTAGCCTACACAGCAATCTGCTAAGAGTATCCGCTACCACATTGGCTTTGCCAGGGTGATAGTGAATGTCAAGGTCATAATCCTTGATTAACTCTATCCATATCCTTTGCCTCATATTCAGCTCCTTCTGAGTGAAAATATACTTCAAGCTCTTGTGATCTGAGAAAATCTCATAGCGATTACCCATAAGATAATGACGCCATGTCTTTAATGCCAAAACTAAGGCGTCTAATTCAAGATCATGGGTCGGATAATTCTGCTCATGATGCTTCAGTTGTCGAGACAAATAGGCGATGACTTTGCCTTCTTGCATTAGTACACATCCAAGACCAATCTTGGATGCATCACAATACACATCAAGAGGCTTCTTGATATCTGGCATGATCAATATTGGGGCCGACATCAATCTCTTCTTCAGCTCTTGGAAACTGGCTTCACATTTGTCAGTCCATTCAAACTTCTTATCCTTCTTCAACAATTGGGTCATCAGTCTGGCGATGCTCGAGAATCCTTCTATGAACTTGCGGTAGTATCCCGCTAATTCGAGAAATGCACGGACTTGGGTTTGAGTGGTTGGGGCTTCCCATTCTTTGACATCTTTGATCTTGGCAAGATCAACAGAGACTCCTCCTGCAGACACAATGTGTCCTAGGAATCCTACTTCTTTCAGCCAAAACTCACACTTGCTGAACTTGGCATATAACTGATGCTCTCTCAGGGTTTCTATTATAATTCTCAGATGTTGCTCATGTTCTTCTTCTGACTTGGAGTAGATAAGGGTATCGTCGATAAACACAACAACGAACTTATCTAGGAAATTCATAAAGATCTTATTCATGAGATTCATGAAATAAGCAGGGGCATTGGTTAATCCAAAAGACATAACCGTATACTCGTATAAACCATAGCGAGTAGTAAAGGCGGTCTTCGGAATATCCGTTGCACGAATCTTAAGTTGGTGATAACCAGTCCTAAGATCAATCTTTGAGAATACCTGGGCTCTAGGCAACTGATCAAATAGATCCTCTATCTTTGGCAAAGGGTACTTATTTTTGATGGTGACATCATTCAGCTTCCTGTAATCTATGCACAGGCGGTTGCCTCCATCTTTCTTGTCGATGAATAACACTGGTGATCTCCATGGCGATGTGCTTGGTTGAATCAAGCCTGTTGCTAACATGGCATCCAACTGCTTCTTCAATTCCACTAACCCTGAGGGGTTCATGCTATAGGGTCTCTGGGATATTGGTCCGGTTCCTGGGATTAGTTCGATAATGAACTCAATACCCCTATCCAGGGGCATACCTGGCAATTCATCTGGGAATACGTCGGGGTATTCGCAGACTACTCGGACTTGGTCAATGGTGGGTAAGGCTAGACTCTTGATGCACTTGAATTGACAAGGTAAGGTTTCAGATATATGCTCTACTGTGAATCCAGAGCTACTGGTCATGGTGATGGCTTTCTTAGCACAGTCTATCAGTCCTTTATGCCTTGACATCCAGTCCATACCTAGTACTACTTCCAATCCTTTGGTTCTGAGTACGATTAGGTTGGCACAAAAATCTATCCCATGTATTCTGATAGGCACAACTTTGCAAATTTTTCTAGCTTTTGTAGTTGAGCCGGGGATTTGAACTATCATGACATGCTTCAAGTTGGTTGGGTGAATCTTACTAGTGCATGCAAATTCTTCGGTGATAAATGAATGCGATGCTCCCGAATCAAACAATACCCTTGCTAAAACTGAGTTGACAGAAAACATACCCAGCACTACGTCTGGCGCTTCTTGGGCTTCCTCTATGTTCATGTGGAAGAGGCGACTGTTGCGGTTGTGAGGCTTCCCAAGGGCAAACCTTCTCCCTGGTTGAACACAACGCTGCTGTTGAGCTGGGGCATTCACATTGGCAGTGGCGGGAGTCTTCTTGGGACACTCATTGGAATAGTGACCCTTCACTCTACACTCAAAACAAGTTATCTGGGACTTGTCTTTCGCTGCGACCGGCACAACATTACTGCCAGTTCTAGGTGCAGTATTGTTGTTGTTGTTGTTGCTCTTGGGAGGGGCACGGTTGAAATTGTTGGTGTTGCCAGAGTTGTGGTTGGTTCCTCCAGACTTCACATTGCCTCCGCTACGGTTGGGGTAGCTTGGGCGAGGCATGGGAGGTTAGTTGTTCCTTGGTGCATATCCTGGTGAGGGGTTAGGACGGTACTTCTGGTGACTGCTAGATCCAGATTGCTGCATCATATGACGTTTGCAGTTATCGTTTGCCTGATTAATCTTCCCTTCCATCTGAATGGCAGAGTCGACTAGTTCTTCGAGATCCTCGAAGCGGATGTTGACGAGGACAGTCTGCATCTCATCATGTAGTCCGTTCATGAATCTCTCCTTCTTCTTGGCCTCCGTGTTGATCTCATCAGGTGCGTACCTTGCAAGTCACAGGAATCTGTCATGGTACTCCACCATAGTCATTCTGCCCTCCTTCAACTCTCTGAACTCATCCCTCATTCGGGTGACTAGACCCTGCGACACGTGGGTGCTGCTGAACTTTATTTTGAAGGCTTCCCATGTCATCACTTGACCATGGTTCATCAGGCGGATGCTGTTCCACCAGGCTCTTGCGTCTCCTGCCAGGTAGTGGGTGGCAAAGAGAACTTTCTCGTTCTCGTCAACTATGGCTACCTCCAAGTTGTTCTCCATTGTCTGCAACTAGTCATCAGCATCTAATGGGTTCTCTGAAGTGCTAAAGATTGGAGGATTAGTATCCTGGAAGTTCTTCAGCTTGGATCCTTGATGATCCTGATTTCCATGCCCTTGGTTGTTGAGAGCCATCTAGGCGATCTGTTGCAGTGTTGCTAGATTAGATTGGCGCTCTGCCCTGCTTGCTTCTCTGTCTGCGATGAGATTCTGCAAGATCTGCAGCATTGGGTCTTGTGACGAGCTGATCCCTCCTTGGTTTCCACGAGTCATCTGAAGATTGAGGTAGATAAAGGGGGTAAGAGGGAAAGTTTTAACGTTTATGGTTTTGGTTTCAAGGCTAAAACTTTGAGTTTGACTCAGGGTTTTGCAACTAACTTCATTTCATTCATGCAAACAAACACACGATACAAACACGCACCACAACAAACAAAAGCAGATGGTTTTAAGAACCATTCTGCAAGCTACGATACATTGGGACCGATACATCTCATGCTACGACAGTGACCTAGTGCATCTACTCATCGTCGATGAAGTCGGAGTCCTCATTGTCAGTGTAGAAGTCCACAGCATCCTCCTCCAGAAAGTCATCATCATTGCTGAGGTAAGAATCCATATCACCCTAGATGTCTTCACCCTCATCTTCTTCTTCCTTCGAGGAAAGCTGAGCTTCTTGTTCCTTGACGGTCTTCTCGAGGTCGGCCACCTTCTTGCAAAGACGGGCGATGGTGCGATCCTTCTTTGCACGCTGGAGGCAAAGAGACTGACGGTCCTTGACAAGCAGTGAGAAAGTCTGGGCCTTCTTGTCGGCAATGGCACGGTTGTGGTTGGCAAACTCCCTAGCATTGTCCAACTCCTTCTGATGATCGTACAATAGGAAGTCGAGGTTCTCCACTTGGCGCTTCAACTCCGAGTGAATTGGCATTTCCATCGGCATTCCCATGAAGTCACGTCTTGCATAGTGAGCAAAATGGGTTCCTTGGATTTGGTTGACACTGAGGGCACATAGACGTGCGAGAACTTCGTGCATTGCCCTGGCTAATCCATCTAGCCAATTGTTCTCTCTAACGGAGAACTGGATTCTCCCGGACATTGGTGCTTCGATGCTTCCTCGAAGATCAGCGGTGATAAGCCATTGCGAATCTCCTCTTGGAGGTCCAGGAAGTTGAGCTCCAAGAAACTCCAGATGCGGGCATCCCAATAACTCGGATAGTGAATCCAGATCCCTCTCGAAGATCAGCTGACCTCCGTTTCCCAACTAGTAGAACTTGCTGAACTAAGTCTCCATCTACAAGAATTAAGGATGAGGAAGTTAGTGAAGTGATCAAGTGTGTCAAATTTTATGTAGTAATGTAAGAATTGGAGGGACATGAATTTTTGAGAAATAATGAACTCTCAAGGGTAAGAGACGAAGTAGTTTTCCATAACTAGTCACTTTGGTTTTTGAAACTAAGTTTTTGGTTTAGACGTCCATTCTAACTAGGGTCTCCTATGGTCAGGATGGCTCTGATACCAACTTGTCAACACCCAGATTTTTAATCCCAGATGCCTGTTATGCCATACCTCGCAATCCCAGGATTACCATTTTTGCTAGACATAACAGATTGGATATCACAGTACATCATCCATTACAAACCATACATAAGGTCTTACACAAATTAGGATCTCATGATCCAGTCTTAATACAAAAAGCAGCAAAATAAATAAGAAGCGTAGCGGTGGGGTCCATCTTCAGGGGCACATGCAATGCTGACGAAGGCAGATAGTCCTAGTTATCATAGCCGTCCTGCTGACCATTATCTTGGTAGTCTCCTTCATAGTATGGCCATAGTAATAGCCAGGGACAAAAGCCATGAGTACTCTTTAAGTACTAGCAAACTACCACTAACAAGTCATATAGTTCTAGTGTAAAGTGCTAACTCTCACTACAAGAAATCTGGTGATACATGACCCTCCATATTGGTCACTGAAAGGTCATAGTTTTTAATCTATGACCTTTTTGTGACCAAATGCAGATGGTCAAAAGCTGAGCGTCACTAGTTAAACACCACGACCTTTTTTTCTGAATTGGTCATAGATGTCTACGACCAACATAGATGGTCACAGATTCTATGACCAATTGTTTTGGTCACGAGCCATCTACCCTGTCCACCTAGGATCTGACGTGGCCAATCCTACGTGGCAAATCTGTGACCAAATCAAATAGTCGTAGATCAGAATTAGCCTAGTCCAGCTCAACCATCTACATGGGCCAAGCCCAAAAATTCAGCCCTTTTCTTTCTAGGATTCTGGCATTTTCAAGGCCCGTTTAATTTTGTGCTTCAGCCTTTTTTTCAAATAATTTCTAATATATATTTAATTCTAGAGCTGGTCCCATCGGTCAGATATGTCCCACTTGTCAGGTTTCTATTTCACATTGGTCCCACTAATCTGACTTCCATTTCCATCTAGTCCCAAACTCCGGGGAATTTATAAGGACTAACCAATATTTCATTCAGAAAAGAGAGAAAACGCGGAATATATTAAATAATAACTCAAAATAATACATGCTGAGTTGATTTACAGAACAGATATACACACAAACTATAGTTGTCAGGTCACAAGCCATGCTACTACGTGTTGCATATGTTACAAAATATCAGCAGCAGGCTAGGCCTCTTCAAGAACTCCATGATAAGCCTCTTCAATAACTCTAGGATATCAGCAGCAACAGCACATCCTCCTGTCCTAATGGATCAGTCCATTATGCAAAGCAAACAAGCGAGTATCAATATAAAATAGTAGACAAGGTCGTTTTGTGGTATAACTTTATTACAAAGATAACATGTGATTATTACAGCAAGCAAAACAGGTAGAACATCAAAATAGGAAAAAAAAGGCACAACAGCAAGCAACACCACTAGACAACCTGAAATAAACAAGCTGGCAATTATTACAGAGATGAATCAAACTAAATAACCCCCGAACAAAACAAAATAAGAAGCAGCAACAAACAACAGCGGTGAAGTAGATATAACTGTCAAGATAAACAAACGTCAAAAAACACCCTAACCATCATCAGACAAAAACAGTTATAGACGAAAACAAAGATATTGGCAACCAATTTATATCTATTATCTCAGGCATACCAAACTACAATAAAGCGAATCTTAAAATCGGAAAATACACTTGACTTTGTTAGTGTGACTTTCTCAAGTATTACAGAATCAGATTCATGCCATCCGCTTAATATCAAAACTTTAGCTCAAAGTTCGGAAGCTGCTAACATTCAACCTAACAGAAGCATGTCAACCGAATTTTTTCTAGGACTCTAGCAACAACCCATAATAACAATAATTAACCTATACAAGAGATTTTGTTAACTGTAGTTGCTCCACCGAATATGTTTTTCTTTATTAGCATTACAGTTGAAGATGATCCCAATTCTTAATAAGCTGTAAAAGCACATAGATCAAGGGACTATTGATTTTCTTCCTGAATCTTATTCCAGTATATGCACATGACCACACAAATCCAAGATTCTTCTATTAATATTTTCATTGCTAAGATTGACTTTATGGTTCAACACATCTTTAGCAGCATATGAACACTTGGAAGCATATGAACACTTGGAAGATGCCTCTTTTGGATGGGCATAGACACCCTTTCACACAACCTTAGTAGATGCCAGTTACCCAAATCTGACCAAACAACATACCTAGTGAAGCCCAGACATCCACTGAAAGCCGCAACCTCCAGTGACCGAACTACCTGTGAAAAAGAAACAGAAGGAAAAGAAAATATCGTCTTAGAGGCAGGAAAGAAACATATCTAAAACAGTGCATCAAACTGTGTACTACAGATAATCTGGTATAACACATGCATTCTATTCCACATAAGCTATGTACTTCATAAACATTTAAAATTGTTGGGTGGATACCAAAATAAACAAGCATAGTAACTGAATGAAATCGTAAGACTTTGCAAACTTGTAAGTTGATCTATTCCGGTGCTCAAAGCAATTAACAAATTAGTTACCATGTGCTCACGGATGGTTGACATAAAATACTTAAGAGTAGTACAGTTTGACTTAAAAGTGCAAGTCGTAGCATCACACACATAAGACTTAAGAGTAGTACAGTTTGACACATAGTTCACATGAAGACATGATAGAATCACAAAAGTGCATCATGGAAAATACATAACTTTAGGCCTACAAAATACATCACTATAGAATCACAGAAGTGCTATCATAGCTAAATCCTGGACCTCTTGGCTCTGGTTGGTACTCCTGTGAGAAAATGAACAAAATCAGTAGTGTGTTTTTATACTATTTGGGAATTTGTATATGTTTAACTAGCCTAAATGTTTACTTATGTATTTTTTTCTCAGCTAGTTACCATGGAATAATTTGTAGCAAACATACATAAGAACTATGCAATTATCAATATGCTTCATTCGCTACAGGTGTGAACACTAGACTGAGATTTGACATGTCTATCTAGGGCAAGCGATACTTGGAGGGGGGCTGTTCTTGGAAGTTGTAAATCTAAGTGCCTGCAATATATGGAAACAACAAAATAGGAAACATTTTGATGGAATTGTCCCCACTTTCAAAGGCTGGTAGAGACATGTGTCTAGTGATCCAGATCTGCTAAGATCATGGGTAAAGTCTGGCAGTAATTTCTCAAACAATAAGATCTATGCATCACATATTCAAGCATGCCTCCATCTAACAAGATAAACATCGCATGTTCTGTAGTAGGGATCCACTAAAAAATCATAGCATGTGCCTCTAATTATTCTAATCAGACAACGAGAGGAAATTAGACACTCACATGTTGTTGTTCTTCTTCACCATAACAAAGATGGTAGGGGACCCCAGATCTGTAGCAACAACGAGCCTGCTAAATGTTGTGCAGCCACTCCCTTGATGCTGGAGGCGGAAGACAGGGTCACCGACGGACTCGGCTCCAGCTAGGCTCCTGCGATGCACCTCCCGTTGAGCGTTGGGTCGTTCTCCTGCACGAGGGCCAAACAAAATTGCTCGGCAAGTCAGTCAAATATCTCTCCTTTACCTCAGATTTTATCCTACACAGCTTGTAATTTGCGGGAAGAAGAGATGGGACATGGAATTACTCTCTCCAGCGAGTAATTTCGACTAGATTGGGAAAGAAGGGTGGGATTTCTTACAAATGTATGGGACGCGTGGGTTACCTGACTCGACTTCGTTGGCCACGCGGAGGATGGGGTTGATCAAGACGAGTGATGGATCCACCATGTTTCCTACCGTCTAGGTGATCTTGTACTCCCACCTTGACAAGGTCTTATCCACTGAAGCATCATGGTAGATGGGGCTCAAAGGCGTGGCTAAAGATCTCGAGGGGTGCGGTGTGTAAGGTCGGTGGTATGCAGAGGTGATCCGGGGGTGGTTCTATCAGGGAGGAGAAGAACCGGCACTTGAGCACAGGATCTGGCAGCGGAGGAGACCGAGCTAGGGAGGATGCAACTGCATCTCCTCCTACATGAGTGGAGGCGTGGGAGTCTGACCCCTTGCACGAGCATAGGCATGGGGATGCCACCCCTTCCATGAGCGACGGTGTGGAGATTCAATGGGGACGATGAGGGGAAGAGTCGAGCAAATTAGGGTTAGGGGCGGCGGCGCAGGAATGCGATGGGCGTCTATGTTTGCGAGGGAGAAAGGGATACTAGGGATTAGGGTTTGGAGGACTCGAGCGAGGGTATCCCTTTCCATCATGGCGGCCACGTGCCTGTTAGTTCTTGGGGGAGTGGAGAGATAGGACGCCAAGTCATCGATCCGTGCCAACCGAGTCCCAGATTGCAATCTATTCCGTCCATTATACTTTGATCCAACGGTTCTCCTCGCTTCTCTCATTCTATAAACCAGGTTGTTCATCTATGACCATTCTAGGTTAGCAAATTATGACATTCTTGACTAAATTGGTCGTTATTCTTCAATGTTTGGACCCTCCCAGATTCTCTACGACCAATTGGTTTGGAATGGTCATAGATCAATGACCAAAAAAACCATGGCCGTTAAAAAAGGTCACTAGTCACCAGATTTCTTGTAGTGTCTAAGTTTAACTATAAGGTTAAATTTGAAACCTAAGCTGAGTTCAGAAACAAAGAAAGATAAAATAAAGTTCTAGAATCACTTAAGTTGGGAAGCTAGTGTCATAGTCACAACCCTGCTGTGGTCAAGTCAAGATTCATCATTCATTTCATAAGTCATTTTGAAAACATCTAACAACGAAACAGTATGGCCCCTCCAACTGCCCATAACCGCGGACGTGGCTATTCGAATAGTTTGACACTCTGCAGAGGTGGTACACTTTCACCACAAGATTAGATACATCTGTCAGGGATAACCCTGAATCATCATACTTAGTATGCAGATAATCAAACATAACCTTTCCTTTACACACCCTAGTATAAGCACCTCTCCTATGAGCATGGCCTCCCAACCATGACCATCTGTCATCTTGGGCACTGCATAGGTGGACAACATTGAGAGGTAGCCTCAGCTCAAACCTCTCCCGCGAGGGAACTAATACTAATGCATATAAACTTCCGGCTAGGCCTTACCCAATTCAGGTATTATGGTTGTACGGTAAAATTGGAATGGTATCGCATCCAAATCCAACCATGAGTTTTGTAAAAGGGTTAAAGCTCATGCCTCAACATTTTCATCATCATAAACCATTTGTGTTTCTCAACACATGTCAAAAACATCTCAGTAGAATGACTCATCATTCCAAGGTTTTCACAATTCATTTTCACCAAGTATTCCCATCTAAAAGTGACTCAATTTTTGATCTATCTCCAATCTACTAAGTTAAGAGTGTTCACTAAGGTGGGATGATAGGATCAATCTCATGCCATAGAATGACATCTAAGGTTATCTAGATAGGTCAAGTTTTATACTTTTTATGCTACCTTCAAAACAAGTGTAAAGTAAAGAAGTAAAAGCTTGAAAGTAAACTTGGGGTAGGTACTAGTCAAAGTTGTATAACCAAAGCATGCCTAATGCATCTTGCTTAAGTCATTTAAATATTCTAGCTTGCTAACAATAGCTTTCTAACAATAGCTTGCTAAGTATTATACTTGTAAGGGTTAGCTTGCAAAGGTTAACTTGTATAGTGCTAGCTTGCCTTGGGTAGTGCAGTGGTTGAAGTTTTCTTCCTCCTCTTGGTAGAACTCCTCCTCCTCGAAAGCTTGTCGGTACTATCATTTATAAATACATATGGAGTACACAATCACCAAACAATACTTAACTAGTCTACTTAGCACTCTAAAGCACACATTTAATGATCTATTACCATCACAAGCATCACAAGGTTTTATTAACTAGTTTCATCCTTTTTATTTAAGAAAAGTAATTTCTACTCATTGAAAATAACTAAGATTTAATATTCACCACTTAAAATATGGGCTCATGTGGACACATGTCCTCACCACATATTCTAACATGTGGGAATGTGATTTAAGGGTTGGATCACATTTACTTAAGTTTAAGTTTATTATTTAATGATTTAAAGTGACTAGAAATGCCTATATAGCATTATTTTGGTACTAGTCCAAAGTCACTACATGTAAACCTTAATATTATTACATATCCAGATAGGTATGGTTAAATGTGATTTTTGAGAGTTGGAATCAACTCAAAAGCTAACATGGTTGATTTTATAAAAATGTTTGAATGGGCAAAAACTTTTGTCTTGTTATTTTTACTAGGAGAGATCTCTAACTCTAAATGAATTAAATCCAACGGGCTTGGATAGATCTTTTCAGAGGCTTTCTAACAAAATTTGAATCAATCAATTTGGATTTGTAAATCTCTCTGAATTGATTTTTAAACTAAGGGACATAAGTGAATTCAAACTAGAATAGAAAAACCTAAATTTGAATTCGTGGGCTAGCGCGGGAAAGAAAACAGGCCGGCCCAGTGGCATTCTGCGGCATAGAGAACAGCTGACAGGGGGGTCCACATTTCAGCAGCTCTTTAAAACGTGAAGCGGTATGGGGCAACATGGACCGTGCGATTAGAACCTAGATCGACGGCTGGGGCTCGTCGTCGACGACGGACAGGTCACCGGCGAGGGCTAACCCTAGCGGCTCGGTGGGGGTACGGTGAGGGCATACCAGGGCTCCAGCTACTGCGGCGAGGCGGGCAAACGAACTGGTGGACGACGGCGAGCTCAGGCGAGGTCGCGGCAACTCCTAGGGTGGACGAAATCGACAGCACCTTCTCCTCCTCTGCAGCGGGCTCCTCCGGCGCAATTCCGGCAAACTATGGCTCAAGTGGCTCCGGCGAGAGGTGGGGAAGGATCAGTGAGGAGAGGGGAGTGGAGTGGTGTGAGTCGTTGGTGCTAGGGAGGGCTCCTTTTATAGGACGACGAGGGGACCGAGCGGCACGACGGCGAGCTCGTCGGTGATGTTGATACAGGAGGCTAGAGGCATGGGCGATGTAGGCGGACGGTGGCTTGCCTCCTGGCGGTGCTCTATGGCGTTAATGTGCGGCTAGGGGTGGTGGCGTTTGGTCGGGAGCGTCCCACGCTCTGGGAGACAGAGGCGGTGCTCGACACGGCGCACGGTGATTGTGGGTCGCGCGGCGGCACACAGCCGTGTCTGGCGGGGTGCTAGGGTCGAGGCGGAGCAGCGTGCGGGATTTGGTGTCCAGTGGCGGTCTGCTGCGTGCTGGCGACGATCGCGCTCTGGCGCGCGCTGAGCACGGCGCAGAGAGAATGGGCGGCGGTGCTAGGGTGTGGTCCAGGACCTGGGGGTGATCGAGGGGTGGACAGGGGGCGGCGGTAGGGTTGGGCGGAGCTAGTGGTGGTGCTGGAATGGCGCGGCGTGGTCTGTGGAGCTCTGTCCACGATCGGCCGGCGGTGACCAAAAAGGGGCGACGCTCCACTGCTGTTGGGGCTTAGGGGTAGGCCAGTGATCACTTGGTTGGACTCAGGGGGGACAAGGGTGATCAATGCGGCTCTAATTACTCGACAAGATTTGATCAAAACAGTAGAAGTTAGGCTAAGTTTGATTCTATCTGCAAGGTGTTTGTAAAAATGGCCGCAAGAATTCAAGTTTTAAATTTTTGGATGATTTTTGGTGGAGTTGCTAGACACATGCTTAAGCCTCTTTGGTTGCTTGGGATTTGAAAATGGAGCTCATTTGAGTGGTTTTTGAATAAGTGTGATCTAGATACCTACACTAGATTCAATTTTCAAATACCATTTAAAATTAGTGTTTGAAAGTTTTTGGCAGATCACAAAGTGGGCCTTGGTACATCACTACATGTACTAGCAAGGGGTGCAAAGATCCACATTTGTTTCTGTTAGGTTTTGTGTTCTAGGAATAGCCAAAGTAGGCATGGTGATTAAAATGGTACAAATGACCATTTCTTTCTTTTATTCATTTTGATTTGTTTTTCTTTGAGATTTGTTTGGGAATGATCTATATGATGTTTATTTCACCTAAGAATCATTTTACAAGCAATGGATCACTTAATCAAGGAAATTCAAATCAACTCCTAATTTAAATGCACACACATATGAATGTTTTAATATTTTTAAATGGAAAAGTTTTTTGTTAACCCTAATTTTGATGATTTAGATTTTAATAACATTGGATTGAAGTTTTAGGATGTTACAGAAATTGTCCCAGAGCCCGCACTGCTTCCTTCTCCACCTCCTCTGCCTGTCATGATCAAGATTGAAGACGACCCCAAGGCTCCACGGATTATTGACTTCATCGATTTTTTTGACCAATTACTGTGAGGCAAAAGCCCCACAGCTCCGCTTTATTTAAAGCTAAAACTTATATACAAATACAAAATGGTTGAAAAAAAAACCAACTTACGGTAAGCTATTTAACCACGACTTTACACAGTCAGCTTTCTTACTAGGGAACCTATGTACATGCAGAGTCATATCATGAATGAAGTTGCTGCGCCAAGTATAGAACTTTGGTCTCTCGTTCCTGAAGATTTTACCGTTTCGGATTTTCCAAATATGCCAACAGGCTATAAATGCCACCTCTGCAAAGAATGGTTTACCAAAACTCTTTCTAGCATTAGAAGCCACCTGCAGCAGATCATCGCCCGGTTCCCATTGAATTTGAAGATAGTTCCATACCCTTTTGCTAAACATGCACTCGAAGAATAGATGTTGCCGATCCTTGTAAATCCTTCATGTGCACAACTCACAATGCTCATTGAATTCACTCTCCAATTCCTCCTTTTCAAAAGATCCCTTGTCTTGAGACGGTCACTAATCAGTAGCCAAGCAAATATTTTTATTCTCATAATACGCTTACTGTTCCAGATCCATTTGTATACCGGAGCGACCAAAAGAGATTGATGAAACCGTTCAAAATATTGTGAAACAATATAATCACCATTTTGCCAAGGATATATCCACACGTCTCTCTCTACTGAACATAATCGAAGACTTTGTAGCCAATCTGAAATTTGGTGGAACTTTTCATATGCTTGAGTGAAAAAAGGAAGATGGAAAAAATCTGAAAGATCTTGAGCTTCCTACAATTACCTTTACAGATGTTGTGTCCTTAATTGCAAAAGAAAAAAGGCGGGCAAACCTTGTTTTCAGCGGAATTGTATCATCACCCAACTCCCACTTATCATACCAGAATAAAATCAAATCACCTGCCTTCACTAAAGGTTGAGACAAAATACGGTATTTGTCCATCAACTTTGAAATGTCACGCCACCAAAAAGAACCCACAACGTAGCTAGCTTGAGGAACCATATCATCATAGTATGCCTCCCAAATAAGGTTCACCCAGGGTAGATCAGCTTTATTGAAAAATTTATGGAGATGCTTCATCACGAGAGCTTCATTCTTGATATGAAAATTAACAATTCCAAATCCACCTTTCATTTTAGGCTTACAAATCATGTCCCATGCCGCCAATGATTGCTTTGGCGTGTCCATATTATCCCTCCATAAACACTGCCGAATAATTCGATTAAGCCGAGTCACAATCCCATGAGGAATTTGTAGAGAATTTATAAAATGGATAGGCATGGAAGAGAGTGTCGAATTTATTAATTGTAGCCTTTGTCCCTGAGATAAGAAACTAGAAGTAGCACATAGGCGCCTCTCAAGACTTGTGACAATAGGAGTCAAATCACGTAAATTTGGTCTCATAGTTCCAACTGGCAGCCCAAGATAAGTGAAGGGCAACACTCCAACTTGACAACCAAAACATTAAGCCAACTGCACCATCTGGTCATTGTCCACATTTATTGGAAAAATCGAGGACTTGTGTTAAGTAATACTCAAACCCGTTGACTGCAAAAAACAATTTAACAGATTCTTCAAAGCTAATAACCGCGTCTCCTCGGCCGGCAAAATACGCAACGTGTCATCCGCATATTGAATTGTAGGAAAATCTGGATCAAATGTGATAATGGGCATCTGAATTCTACCTTGAGAAAAGCGATCATTAACTGCCGATTGTAATAAATCCAAGCCAATAGTATAAACCAACGGTAACAGTAGATCCCCCTGTCTCACACCTCTTTTACACAAGAATTGTTTTCCAGGAACGCCGTTAAGTAGAACCAAGGAGGTACCCGTGGTTAACAACTCACGAACCCAACCAATAAAAATCTTGTCAAAACCTTTGCACTCCATGATCTTTAATAAAGCCTCATGCTCAATGGAGTCAAACGCTTTTTGGACATCCAATTTCAGAATTATGATTGGTCTCTTAGAAGCCTGACATAAATGCAAATATTCGAACGTCCAAGCAATACAATCTTGAATTGTTATATTCCGCAAGAAACCATACTGGTTTTTGTGTATGCAGCGAAGAATCTGATCCTGAAGACGATTAGCTGCCAACTTTGTAAGGAATTTGAGACAAACATTAGTCAAGGATATCGGCCTATAGTCAGTGACCGTCTCAGGAGAGGCTGTTTTCAGAATAAGTGTAATAAACGAACTATTTATGTTAGTAGACTTGTTGTACTAGCATGAAAATCATGACCCAGACGATAAAAATCTTCACAGACCACACTCCAACATTTCTTTAAAAATAAACCGTTAATCCATCCGGTCCAAGGGCCCTATCATGAGGCATGTTTTTTTATCACAACATCCATTTCTTTCTTTGTAAAAGGTTGAGATAACACTTCCAAGACATCCACTCTTTGTATTAGATTATGCAAACTGAGACTCAAATCAATGCCTCTAGTCTGCCCCATTCTTGACTTAAAAGTCTCCCAGAACATCCCAGCCATTCGATGATGATCTACAAAAGTACCATCTTCCAACTTCAAATTAGACATAGAGTTCCTTCTAAAGCGTTGGCTGGCCATGGCATGAAAGTATTTTGAATTTTTGTCCCCCACTTTGATCCATCTGACCGTGCATCTGTTCCTCCAATACTTGCTTTGGGCTGATAATAACTATTCAAGATGCAATTTAACAAGTTTCCTGAAATTAAATTCATGCCTCGAAAGTACCCTGTACTCTTCAATTTCGTCCAAGAAAAAAAAGGCTTTATTGCAGCAATCAATCAAAAACTTGATTTGCGAGAGATTCGTATGCCACTGCTTTAAGTCATATCTCAAAGTCTTCAATTTGTCCGCAATCCTTGCTGCACTAGACACCTTATGGGAGGGCTTATACCAAGATTTCTTAACACGTTCCATAAAACCTTTTTGGTCGACCAATAATTTTCGAAGCGAAAGATCCTTGCTTTAGGTATGGACATACCAATTGTGACTACGGATGGTAAATGATCAGATGAGGATTTTGCTAGAGGCATAACCACCGTATTTGGATAAGTAAGCGTCCAATTAACAGTTGTAAAGAACCAATCCAGTCCAGCTGAACTAATAAGGGGTCAGCCTGCATATTAGACCAAGTATATAAACGACCCTTAATAGGCAGCTCGATTAGCCCAAGATGACCTATGATCTCATTGAAGATAAACATATCGCTGACATCTCCTCCCAATCAATTTCTGTTGTCCATACTTTTGACGAAATTAAAGTCACCTAAAATCAACCAATTCACATCAGTTGGAATTTGAAGATGATAGAGCCGGTCAGTGAAATTCTTCATCTCTTCGCCTTGACATGGGCGGTATACAGTTACCAGAAGCCAACATTCGGTGTTATGCGCAGAAATAAAATCAACAACTATTCCAAAGCGCTTAGTTTCAACAAGAGTGCATTTAAACACCTGAAGCACCTACGGATGGTGAATAAACAAAGCAGTCATAACGCTTTGGACAAAATTTGCGTATCATGCGATGAATAATATACTCGATCTTTGTCTCTTGTAAACAAATAACGGTAGCTTGGCTCTCTTCAATTTTAGCTGGGACATCACGCTGTCTATCATCACCGTTCAAACCCCTCACATTTGAATTGAGCACCTTCCAGACTCTTGAAATTTTGTGATCTATTAATAAACCATAAAAAGTCAAACAGCATTCTGTCTGATATAATCTATCTATACCTCTATTTTTTCCTTAATAATAAAAGCAGTAACGTTTCTCTCTCCGTCCGTCCGTTTGTGCGTCTTCTCGCTTGGCAGACCTGTGTCGCTCCGCGTCCACGTCCGTTCTTAGCTGTGGACAAATCGGCCCTGAGATGGACACAAATCGTCAAATCGTGCAGAGCAGAACCACGCTCTAAAGAGGACCTCGATGGATCCAAACAAGGATCCCTCATCGTCTTTATCTTACCCACGCGTGTCGCTCTCGCCGCCCTGGCCGGCCTGACGGCCCCCCTCGCGCTCATCGCCGCGGCCGCCTTGGCGGGCGAGTTCATGGTGGACCGCTCAGCCTCCGCTCCTTCTTCCGCGATGTGTTGTTCAGAACGCTGCGGTTCCCCTCGCGGTTCCCAGACGACCTCCTCCAAGTTTCATGTGTTCACGCTGCTGGCACCTCCCTGTATCGTCTCGAACTCGCGGCGCCATCTCCATCCTTCGGTTAGGGGAACAGGACCACGACGGTCGACATACTCGGGAATCTGACGAGCATCAATTAAACGGAAGGATTATGGGCTATAATCAAACGAAATCTGTGGGCTAATTGAATAAGTGGCTGCCTAATTGAATGGGAGAGGTTGGTGTGCAGACGAACTAAACGGGGATCAGATTGGGTTGCCTACTAAAATTGAAGATACTCTGGGTCACTTGGACTTCCATGAGCCTCCTCCTCCTGCCTGATTTCCGGTGCCTCCTCGGGCTCTACGGCGACCAGAATTGAGTACGAGCAGCGGGAACAGCAGGGGCACGCCGCCGACGCGAGCTAATTTTGGCGGCAGCGGCGAAGAGTGCGAAATTTTCGAGGCCAGCATCGACGAGGGATCAGCCGCCATGGTCAGCTGCTAGGAAGCACGTAGTGAGCTGGGGGTGGCCGGTGGTGGCCACGAAGGGGAATAAGAATAGTGGGGGACAGAGAGCAACGTGTCTCATTTCCTGGACGTGCTCTTTCCCGTGAACGCTCGGATGGTTGTACAAAAATTACTTGGGAAATTATTTAATGGAGTATATGATTAAAGAATTATGTCGTGATTTTGAATATATGTGCATACGACCGTTCCTATACTTTGGTCGGTTGGCAACGTGGTTGAGGGATAGACAATGCAAAAGAAGCGTAGTCCATGTCACAAGCATGCATGAAATTTCTGCCATAGTCCTACATCTTTTTTTTTGCCATATTCCTACATCCTTTATAGTACTCTTTTAGAAAATATACCCCTTTTTAGAATAATAATACAATAAAACGAGAGACCAAATATAGAACGGACAATCCAACTTTTCTCTGCTCTGTCGACTATGAGCTCGACTAGTGGTGGTGCCCCATGACTCTAATGTCGTTGACACACGTTTACTGGGCGCCTAGCTAAAGCCACAAACAGAGCAAATATTGCCAGTGCGTCATATATGTCCCGAAGGCACGCCGACTAAAATATTATCGGCGGCAGTGGCATAAGGCGGCCGAACTGCAAAAGACGAAGGTAGGGTTGGCAGGTCGTGGGCGCAAGCAGATGTGGCGGGGAATTGGTAGAGGAGATCGGGGTCGAGTCTCATCGGTGTGCTGCGGCGAGGAAATGGTCGGTAGAGGCCGGAGCGGCAGGCGATGGCACTTCGTGTGTTTCTTTATCTTGCATGCATGTTTTTCTTAAATCTTGCGTGTGCGTGTGCCGTGTGTAGTTTTTTTGGTTACGTGCGCTTTTTCTCTCTCGGTACAACGCACGGGCACTGTTTGCTAGTCAAACCAAAGAACAAACCAGCAAAACTACACTGATAGAACCGTCGAACCAGCATCAAAATACAGTTCAAGATAACCAGACATAAGAACCGCATATGTCTAGCATGATTAGGGCCATGCCATCCCTTGGAATCATCACGTGAACTAATCATCATCAGTAGTTGGTTTATCCTGCTGACCGGATGTAGGTTCAGACATAAGCTTCTGCGTCGTCTGTTCTGATTCATCAATGCCCAGCCCTAAACCCACGGCTTGTAGGGTTTTAATTAGCGTCAGTGGCACCACCTTCTCCTTGTCTCTCTTCCGAGGCTGATTATCAGCCCCCCCCTTTCTCTCACCCACATCCGAAATCGACAGGTTGTTGTCCGAGTTGATCACCCTAGGCTGCTTCCTGGCACGCTTGCGAACCACAGGTTGTAGAATCTGGAGTGGCGAGTGTCTAACCATCTCACATGGCACTTTGACAACCATCTTACATGGCACTTTGACGGGCACTATGTCTCACTCCTTTCTCAACCAACACCTTTTTCTTTGGTTGCACACCACGCTTTTTTCTTAAGAGATACAGGAGATGTGACGAAGACTGGTGGAAGTTCCTCTGCTTGCTCATGAGGATCATCAAAATATAAGACATGAGCCACCCTACGGTAACCACCAGAATGGATCCTCCCGACTGGTTCATTTGATTTATGGCCAACAAAAACATTCACCTTGCTAATTACATCACAATCAAAAGCTTGTGACCAGCCTCTTTTAGAAAGCAGAATAGGGGCCCAAGGTTGAAAGATTAAAGGCTTAGCAATCTCCTTTGTTAAATGAAGGTGCAGCATTGTAGAAAAAAGTTGTTTCGTCCACATTGAAGACTTGGACTGGTTCGCGACGGTGCGGCTTCTCTGGCCCTTCTCGCCCAGGATGGCCGGCGAGCTTGCCCCGGAGGTGTCACTACGCCACTCCAGTGGTTGCGAGAGGTGGGAGATGAGCGTGGAGGTTCTCTCGCCGGGTGAGATGTACCTCACTGATGGCTGGCCCCATTTCCTCATGGAACACGGGATCCAGCTGGGCTCGGAGCTCAGGTTCCGCTACACCCGCCGAAGCTTTTCAGTGGCATCTATGACCCACTGAAGTGCCACGTCGAGTACCCAAGCCACCTCAGGAAGACCGAAGAGGGGGCACCGCTGGGGCTGTGGCAATGCCGAGAGGTGGGTCGCCGGTCCTTTACTAGTGTAGGTGCCAGCTCATCGCGTTTGAAGATACTTGGTCTCCAAAGTGTAACTGTAATGCACATCTTTTGGTTGCTTTCTCTCGAGTCTTGCGTACATCTTCTGATGCAGTGGTCCTGGACCCATGCTTGGTTTGAGGGGCTCTCAGAGGCATGCCCTCGTGGGTCGCACAAACACGTCCGGGTCCTCGCGAGTGGACTCCAAGGGCGACCGCTTGTGGAGGCACCCTTGCGGGCTGCTTCGTGAGCCTCACGATGTATTCGCGAGACCCAAACGCGACGGATAGGCGCACCTGGCCGATAGGGGTGGTAGTGCCATCTATGACTCCGGAGAATGGCATGGTGGGCATCAGCCGGTCGTACGACACTTGCAGCTTGGCGAACATCTCAGTGGAGATCACGCTCAGTCCGGCGCCTCTATCGATGAGTGTTGTGACCGCACTGTTGTTGATGGTGGGCGTGCAGATCATGGGTAGAGCTCCCACAGCCTTGGTGAAGAGCGGGGGGGGGGGGGGTCCTTTGCATCGAAAGTGATTGGGTATTGTGACCTCTTGAGCTTAGGGGACAACGCTCTAGGCTAAGCGGCGGCGACCTCGCGAGTGAGATGCTTGAAGTGCATGTTGGATGCTAGGGCCTGGGAGCCATCGAGGATGCAGGCTATGGCACCATTTGACTCCTGATAGCCCCCAGCACCCCCTCTACTTTCTCGTGGGTGCGGGGAATCTGCTGGGCAGCGTTGGCCTGATGTCCCGCGTGGGGTGCTCCTTGGCCACCGTGGTTGTTATCCCAGCGCCCTCTGCCTCGATTGCCGCCGTGGTTATTCCTGCGCTCGCCATCCCGTCTCCCCTTCCGCTGGCTATTGCGCTGGTCGTGGAGCTTCTTGAATTCGTAACAATCATCCGCCGGGTTCCCGTGCTTCTTGTGGAAGACAAAGTATGACTGGTCGTCATGCTCCCTCTCTCCCCACCCTCGCGAGGGCTCTACCGCGAGGGATCAGTAGCAAGGACGGCGGCGGGCTTTTGCTTGGGTTCTTTGCTCGCGCTCTTGTAGGCGCTCGAGATCTTGGGAGTACCCTCTGCCTCAGCAAGGCGGAACATCTGCCCTGCCTCGGCCTTGGCACATTTCTTCGCCATGACAAATAGTTCAGCAACCGTGGTGAGGTTCTCGCCCCGGATGCCAATCTTTTCCCTCATGTGGATGCCCTTGACCCCCTTGGAGAAGGCAGTGATGACGTTGGAGTCCAAAATCTTTGGGATTTTGTTGCGGATCTGGCTGAACCTCTGCAGGAACTTGAAGAGGGTCTCGCCGGGCTATTTTCAGACCTCGTGAAGGTCATAGTAGGCCAGCGAGCGCTCGTAGGTTCCCTTGAAGTTGGCGATGACGAGTGAGCAGAGGACCGTTCACGAGTCGATGGATTCTTCGTGGAGGTTCATTAGCCAGGTCCGGGCCAGGTCCTTCAGGCTCAGGGGAACCAGTTCTCCATGACGCGGTCATCGCCCCCGCCGCCTCGATGCCTGTGGTGTAGAGCTGCAAGAATTCGCAGCCCCGTCCTAGCCCGAAGGTTTCTCGTGGCGAAACTTGTGTGGACACACCACCCGTCGAAGCTCCCTGGTGAAGGCGAGACACCCATTTCCCTGCACCTCCTTGCCGCTAGCGAGGGAAGTATGGTTCTGCTGCCCCGCTACAGCGATCTCTTCGACGATGCGGTCCTCCTGTTCGTGAGGGTGTGCGGCGACCACGCGAACAACCGCCGGTGGGGGAGATGATCTGACAGCTGTGGCCTGGCCGGGATTTAGCGTCACAGATGACAACAAACACAGCCACTTTTTGTTGAGACTCCAAGTGCAGAGTGTTGTAGCAAGCTTCTTTTCCCCACAAGGGTGAATCGAGGGTTTATATCGAACTCTAGGGGAATTGGTTGTGGAAGGATGTTTGTCTTCTCCTCTTCAAGCAACCTGTAAAGTAAAATAATTTGTTTTGTGTCCCCAACTCCACCAAGTGGTTGTCAAGCACAAGGTTTTGTATTAATAATATGAAATTAAATACAAAATAAACTAAAGTAAATAAAGTAAAGTAATGCAAACTAGATGATATGGAAGATAGTAGAGTTGTTTTTGGGTTTGTATGAGTGATTACAAGTAGAGAAAGTATTTTTGTATTTTCGAAATAATAAATTGCAGAAATTATAAAAGATAGTAGATGCAAAGGAAAGGTGTTTATTATGATAAAAATTGGACCAGGACTCATGGGTTCACTTGTCTACTCTCTTTTTAAGTTGTAGTGATCACAAAACAATTCATCAATGATAAAGATTCATGCAAATTCTATAAATGCTTGATAATAGGAATTAATATGGGCATGAATTCTAACATTAAGATGGAATACATCTCTCTCTTATACTCCTCAATAAAGGGAAATCTCCATGCAATCTTGATTTAAGAACAAACCAGAGTATAGCTTTAAGCAATATTATATGTTGTTTGAAATACAAATATGCTACCTTGATTTAACAAGTTCATTACACTGTCACGTGATAACTGTAGCACATTATTTCACTTTCCCCCTAGTGAGACAGCAAAAGAAAGGTAAAAACCAAAGTATATCCTTAATATTATGTGTCATAATTCAATCTCCACCCCCATGTTACTCCATCTAACACACACTTCTCCCCATACAAGTTCTTGCATACAAGTTGGATCAAAACTAGAAATGAAGAACGGGGTGCATGATATGCATCTATTTAAACATCTTACACAAAATAGATTCCAATCTCAAATATCAAATCATAGAACAAAGATCCACCACATAGGAAATACAAATATGACCATAATCATTTTGGGCAGCTCATATGGTACTAGATCTATGAGGAACAAGAGAGAGATAGATCAAGCTACTACCATGAACCAATATCCCGGAGGTGGACTACTCCCTCTTCAACATGGTGATGAAGCCAGAGATGTTGGAGATGGTGGAGATCTCCCTAGAGGTGGCTTTGGCGGAGTTTCCCCTCCAATCTTTCCTAGATCTTGTGCTGCTTTTGTCTCTAGTGGCTCCTTGTTGCTTCTCGTTGCTTCTGTCTCGAGGATGCCCCGGGTTGTCCTTATATAGGGGTTTTTAGGTCAATAGAACTCTATGGGTGAAAGAATCAAGGTGATTGGATGATCGAGGAGGGAAAGAGCATGGGTGGCGCACCCACCAGGCCTAGGCGTGCCACCTGGGTTGTTTTGGCCATCCTTGCCCTCCTTATGAGATTCCAGTGCTCCAGATGCTTCTCGTGGATAAATATTGGTATTCCAAAAAGTGCAGGTACATTTGACTTTGTTTAGGTCCTAAAACATCAAAAACATTGAAAATAGGGTTTTTCTGCCCTACATGGTTATAACCAAAATAAAGGGAATCATCGGTAAATCCCCAAAAATCAATATAAAACAGGGATATAATATTATATATGATGCAAATATGTGGGAAAACATGTTAACAAACTACAAAGTTCATGTACGCATTTTACATGCATCAACATCCCAAGCTTAACCTATGATCGTCGTCGAGCATGAAGGTGATAAAACTAAACATGTACTTTGGAGTTTGTTATCTTTGCTTCCTTCATTATCATGTACAGTTCATAGGCTCAATTCCTTTTAATGAAACATAATATGCAAGTGTACTATCAATTTGTATATTTTACACATCCATAAATATTCTAAACAATAAGTGATGGTGTGATAAAACAAATGATGAACAAAATAAACTTTCAAGCACACTTTGATGAACCTATAGAATAAGAGACTCTTTCCATGACTGGATTGGTATTTTCATGCCTTTATTTTTTGGCTACTTCTTACTTTCATGCCCTTGATTAGAAGACTCACTTCTTAGTTTTATGTCTTCCCTTGAGATGTTTTGCATCTCGTACCAAAAGTAAGAATTGAATACATATGTTAATCCTCCATAAAGAATAAAAATAGAATTTTGAGCTATGTAGTTCATGTCAATAATAATAATAAGGATGGGTTTCCCAGTATCTTTTTATTTCACTTTGTTTTAAAGATCCATATGGTTTATGTGCTAAACATCTTACAGTTTTATTGTTTCATGCACCTAGTCTATGATCTTGCACTCCTCATGCTACTCAACTTAGGCCTATCATTGTATAATCATGTTGGTATTGTGAAACCGCATCACTGAAGTACCTCTTGTCCCTATGTAGCTATATGCCCCTTGGCATTTATTTATTTTTTGATTATTTATCATATAAGATAATATAATTCCTTGATTGTGTTCAAGGTTGGAGGGGCAGTATCTCTACTCCAGAATAGTTGCTAGTAATATTTTCATTATTAAGATTATGGTTGCAATGGTGATTTTCAATATAAGGTAATTGCAAACCTATATATAGTTTCTAGCAAGTGCAAAATTCTCTTCTATGGTTAACATAGGCGAGTTCAAGAATGATATATGACTCTTAGTCATATGGGTATCGTCATAGGAAGCAATTTTATCATTTATATCTTCATTTGTTATACATGGATGGTTATCAAGAAGCATAGGACCATCATCTAAAGCATTTTCATATAGCATATCTAAACAAAATACCTCGTTATCATCAATAATTTTAGTAGTAGCATTATTAGTAGTCAAAGGTGCACCATTAGTTTCATCATAATAGGAAGGGTTCACATAAATAACCATTTGACTTTCAATTCGCCCACAATAAATGCATGGATTTTTAGTTGGACAATTATCATAGCATGGGTTATCATAGATGAGAAATGAGTTTTGAGTTTGAGTTTTTCTATCATTTGTTGATTGTGAAGGTGGAAGATCCCACTCTTCCCCAAGCTTAGATTGGACTTCACACACTTGTTCTTCCAAGCTTATGTTTTCATTATCTTTTTCTTGCAATATATTAGTACTTTTCATGGAAGCAAGATTTCTTTCTTTATATTTAATAACATAAGCATTATCACTAAATTCTTCATTGCAAATTTTAAGGATAATATCTATGGGTTCTTTCATTACACGAGCATCATTACTTGTTTCAAATTTTCCATTTATAAGAGAGTCTAGCTCATGGGCTCCCACATAGGCAATATATTTTTCAACTTGTTCTATATCACGACATAAAAATTTACACTCTTGGTAAGAAGAAATAATAGGATCACTATTATGCTTACATTGATAGTGAGAGTGTTTATAGTCTTTTTTTAGTGCAACAAGTTATATCATGTGATTCACAAAAGTAAATAGCAAATTGATTGAGATCTATAAGCAATTAATCCATTCTATTTCCTTCTTCGGTTGATCTATATTCATAGTAGGCTTCCAACATTTTGACATGACCTATATGTATGTGGATTCCAAGTTTCTCCATATTTTAGCATGCATATTTAGAGGTTATACTAATTTTTATGTGTTTTTGTGTTTTAAAGAAAACTTAAAAAGACTAAAAACAATACAAAATAAAATACTTAAAAAATCTAAAAGGAGAAGAAAAAGCTCAAAGTGGTGCAACCTCCCCAAGCTTGGGTTGTTGCACAAGTTGATGAAGATGACGTGCCAGAAAATAGGCAGTTGTCATGGGTGTTACCTTGCTCTTCAAACTTGATGAGGATGTAGTTGTGATGTACCTTCGCCAATTCCCCGGCAACAGGGCCATAAAATAGTCTTGATGGCAACAAACGCATCCACTTTTCGTTTGGACTTCAAGTGCAGAGTGTTGTAGCAAGCTTCTTTTTCCCACAAGGGTGACTCGAGGGTTTATATCGACTTCTCAGGGATTTGGTTGTGGAAGGATGTTTGTCTTCTCCTCTGCAAGCAACCTGAAAGTAAAATAATTTGTCTTGTTCCCCCAACTCCACCAAGTGGTTATCAAGCACAAGGTTTCGTATTAGTAATATGAATAAACTAAAGTAAATAAAATAAATTAATGCAAACTAGATGATATGGAAGATAGTAGAGTTTTTTTTGGGTTTGTATGAGTGATTACAAGTAGAGAAAGTATTTTTGTATTTTCGAAATAATAAATTGCAGAAATTATAAAAGATAGTAGATGCAAAGGAAAGGTGTCTATTATGACAAAAATCAGACCGGAATTCATGGGTTCACTTGTCTACTCTCTTTTTAAGTTGTAGTGATCACAAAACAATTCATCAATGATAAAGATTCATGGAAATTCTACAAGTGCTTGATAAAAGGAATTAATATGGGCATCACATTCTACTATTGAGATGGAATACATATCTCTCTTATACTCCTCAAGAAAGGGAAATATCCATGCAATCTTGAGGTGTACTACTCCCTCTTCATCATGGTGATGAAGCCAGAGATGTTGGAGAGGGTGGAGATCTCCCCGGAGGTGGCTCTAGTGGAGTTCCCCCTCTAATATTTGCTGGATCTGGTGGTGTTTTTGTCTCTGGTAGCTCATCATTGCTTCTGCCTCGAGGACGTGCCGGGGGTCCTTATATAGGGGTTTTTAGGTCAAGAGAACTCCGTGGGCAAAAGAATTATGACGATTGGACTGTCTAGGAGGGAAAGAGCATGAGTGGTGCGCCCACCGGGATTGGGCATGCTACCTAGGCTCTTTTATCCCTCCTGGCCCTCCTGGTGAGATTCCAGTGCTCCAGATGCTTCTCTTGGATAAATATTGGCATTCCCAAACGTGCATGCCCATTTGACTTTGTTTAGGTCCTAAAACATCAAAAACATTGAAAACATGGTTTTTCTGCCCTACAGGGTTATAACCAAAATAAAGGGGATCATTGGTAAATCCCCAAAAATAATATGACGCAGGGATATAACATTATATATGATGCAAATATGTGGGAAAACATGTTAACAAACTACAAATTTCATGTATGTATTTTACATGCATCAGTCACCGGTCTTAGGGACCCCACCAGAGCCCCAGGGCGGCTATTGGCTGACAACCCTGGGATCCTGTTCTCGTCCTTAGCCCCCGGGTCCTAGGGGTCGGGGATGGAAATGTCAAGGAGCTCGGTGAGCCGCTCGCACAAGTTCACCTGGCCTGGCTCTGCCAAAGGGTGGTTGAGAAAATCCTTCACTATGCGCTTAGCGACCTCCAGAGTAGGCTGGTCGGGGTGGCCGTGAGTGGATGTCATGCGAGAGAGTGAGGTGTTGTCTTGAGAGGAGAGTCGCGGTTCCCATTACGGGCGGAAGGAGGAGCCCTGCTCGTCCTCCGTCCAAGCTATCGGCTCAACGGCACCACGTCGTGGGGTAGGCTCAGTCTTTGCACGGTTTGCAGCGCGACAGAGAGCGTGCTTGGCCCATGTCTCGGTGCGAGCCAACATGCCGATGGAGTTCGTAGAAGCCTTAGAAACTCGCCTCAGCCCCCTACTCGGCATGCCAAATGTCGTACAAAGTGTCCCACGAAGGAACAAGGGGTCCAAGCTTCTCGGTTAGGGGGCTAAACACGTGTTCCGAGCTACTCAGTGATGCGAAGGTGGCGGCACACGAACATGACAGAGAGGTTGACACATGGGTCTTTTACCCAGGTTCGGGACCCTCGTTAGGAGGTAAAGCCCCTACTCCTTGGTTGTATTGCTCGCTTATGCTTCGCAAGGGTACAATGGTGAGTCTATGTCTAGGGTTGCATATCTTAGGGATCAACCTCTTCCAAGGTAGGAGAAGGCATTCTTATATAGGGTGGCCAGGCCTCTTTCCCCCAAATGTTTGGCAGGAAGGGTCTCCACAATGCCTGTCTTGGAGGACTCGGTCCACTAGTCTACTTTGGTTGGACTCGGTTCATCCTCCTGGGCACCCTCTGGTCCTTGGTAAGGTAGGAGTACCTGATGCCATCCTCCACCACCCGATGTATCCCCTATCCCCTTAGCACCGAAATGGCAAGGGACGACTTCTCTTCCCCAGTGACGACTGCACCGTCTTTACACCAGAAGGGACGGTCCACCCCTTCCTTTCCCACGTGGTCCACCTTGCACTGGCCATCCCTGCAGGGATTTGTCCTCTTCCTTCCTTTTCCCCTGCAATTACAAACATCAACCTAGGGTGCGCTCCAAGTATCCGAGGCATGTTCAGAGAACCCAAGCAAGTCCATACTCCCCCCTCATGAGGGGGAACCTAGCAAGGTTTTTGCGGAGGTAGCAGCCCTGGGCTTCCCTCTTGAGGCCGCTTGCTATCGCGCCTTCCCCTTCGGGGGGAGGCGCGGCTCGACAAGTGGGCCCGTCGACCATAGGATCATGGTACCCCGGGTGCCAAGACTCTGACTAATACCTAGAACATAACATTGTGTCACCATCAACATGATGTTATGGCCCATAAGACAAAGAGATCATGATGGAGTGAAATCTCTCAGCTGAAGAAGAACAAAGGGAACAAGGAACACACACACAACTGACTCTAGAGAACTTGACACTAGGTCAACTAGTTGAGAATCTACATGCCTAAAAGACACCTAGGCTTTGAAATGACGAGATAGGAAAGCTTTTCCAAATCAACACAAGGTAGCATGACCCAGAGTTAGAGAAAAACTGGATAAGGAGAAATACAAGCATACTAGAGGTTTCACAAATAATTTTCAACTTTCAAATAGTTTTCACAAATTCTAGACTCAACATCGACTAGTGGAAAGGTTTTCCTACAGTCGGTACTGCTCTGATACCAAAACCTATGACACCCCCGATATCAGGGCTAAACAAATTCTAGACCTTAGCCTGACATAAGCTTAACCTAGAGCTCGAGGATATCAGTGAAGAATCGGTAACACAACAGTGACCCTACAACACAAAAGAGGTACATAAAACTCATACCTGAGCAGACAACCAAAATATTACAAGCAAAGGTCACTGACCACAATCATCAAACAATAGAAGGAAAATTACACTATTAAGTATAGCATACTTAAAAAATGGCCTAAGAGGCCTTAACCATAACGATGGCGTCCAAATCCATAAATTTGAGGCTGCCGACCGGGAACCCCAAGATACTCATCGATGTTGCACAAAACTCATCTTTAGAGAAACACTTACTCTCCTACAAAAGTATCAACAAAGCAAGGCTGAGTACATGGTGTACTCAGCAAGACTTATGGCTGGTGGGGTTACTTTGCATAAAGCTATCTTTGTTTATAAAATAGGGAGGAAAATAGTATTGACTAAACAAATCATTTTAAAAGGGGTAAGAGAGCGATATATCTAGCTTTGATCATATTTGATTTCCACTGAATTTTTATTAGCTGAACCTACCAACTAGGACCACCCCCTCTATCCCCGAGGAAGCATCCTTAGAACAAACTTCACTTTACTTTACTTGCCATGTTTTACAATTAGGTTATACTTTTCTATGATCTTTGAATCCGTTCCCAAGTCATCCATAACCATGGACAAGGCTTTTTGAAAAGATTAATACCCTACAGGGGTGTATAACCTTACCCACACATACCAACCTGCTCTTAATGCCAGTACATTAGCTAGCTTCCTTGGAAGGCCGACAGAGTGAGATTGACCACGACCTTTACCTTGCTTTCACCGAGACCATGAGTCACTCTCTAGAGAGATGTCGCCGTAATGGGTAAAGTACTGAAGCCGGTCCCTGGAGATGTGTGTAGGGACCAAGATTATGGAGGTCGTGCTTCTCTTGTTCCCAGCCACGCTTACCTACCAGTTATGAATGCACCTCTTTCACCGCCTTCGAGAACAACCAGACTACATATGTAGAATGGAACACCCAAACTATGCGACTCATGGAATCAACTAGGCAAGTTAGTTGGTCGAGGGGGTTTCTTGTCCCCCGTGTGGCTGTACGCTCATTTTGGTTCAAGAGTCAAGAACTCGGATCCTAGTGGTGGCAAGTATGGGACTACGTAAACCACAACCCACCATGGCCCCCATACAAGCCTTACAATGTTTAACTTTCATCTCTGATCATACCAGGTCATCCTGTACAACTTGGTTCATTCGTAGCTCTAATTCATCAACCAGATGGACCAGCGGTAATAGCTAAGAATGGCTAAGCACAATGGATATTAGCTCTAGCGATGCTTCACAAGCCAAACCCTAGTTATGCTAGGAGCAGTGGATTAGGGAGTATAGGCAAAGGGGAACATGCATCAGATAAAAGACCATAGAAGAATCGTATGCACATGGAATGAATGAAATACTTTGAAACCATAAGATTATATCATGTGTGGGGATATGCTTGCCTTTGCCTGTCGATACCCAACTAAAGATCTCCGGAAGCCTTGTACTTGACTTGTTCGTCGATAACCTTCTATGTTGTTGATCGTGATCTTCGATCCCGGGCTCGATCTCTTGCTCAGATCAACTCCGAGATCTATCGAGAAGAAGAAGATGAAACACCAAAAAGGAAAGCAACAATCAATACATGGCACCGATGCAATGCTCAAGCAAGTATGATGATATGACAAGTTAAAGGGTGCTAAAATATAACCCTAAGCATGGTCATCAATTTAATTGGGGTCGAAACGCCCTAGAGATGGTATTTCCGGAGAAACCCAAATGCTCCTACGAGGTTGCTATTTTTTGTCCTAACAAAATTCTTAATCAAAGTTGTTTATCAATGCATGATTACAATTCTATTGTGTAGATATCATATTTCTGAACATTTTGATATATTATTCATATTTTTCTGACTTATAAATAATTAGTGATGAGTTTTTCCCAATTTAAATCCATTTTAAATCATTTTTAAAACAATTATTATTTTTGGATTATATTAAAATATTTATCCACCTGGCCCCATGTTGGGGATGTACTTTCTGGGTATCCGCACTGTGCCTCACTAACCAAGGTGGCCCACTTTTGGTTAGAGCTTTGCTTTACAGGCGGCCCAGTCAGGGAGAAGAGACGTAGTCTAGTCCGGCTACGAGAGGCCCAGAAGACTTACCGACATAGGCCTGTTATGTTACTTGTAATTCAAGATGTACTCTGTAACCGACTCTTAGTTGTAGCCTGATAGGTCTCTCCTGTAACCCTAGGCCAGATATCTATATAAGCCGTCATAGGGAAAGCCTTTAGGGCACCCTGACAATAGTCTACAATCTCAACTCACAAAGGCGAAACCCTTGTAACCCATATTCCGGCTCTGCCATATTACTGGATTGCTAGAAGGAGTAGGATCTGTCCAAAGCTGGCGGATTCCAACATGGGTAAACTTGTGTGCTCACCGTCCTAGAACACTGTATGTCTCACATCCCTATCTTCCACATACCTCGAGGACCCCCTCATGGCATACTTTTCATCAATCCGACGATAGTTGGTGCCCACCGTGGGGCAAGTGAGCTTTGGATCTTCGTTCCGAGAGGAATCTGCAAGAATCGGAATCGGCGAGACCATCGCTGTCGGTCGATTCCTCTACGCAAAGACGTCCCTCTCACCCACCCCAGCTAGGAAGGTCGTGACTTCCTACACCATCATGTATTTTGGCGAGATCGATGTGTACATCGGATTCACTAAACCTGCCCCACCCACCCCAACGGTGATGGTAGAGGAAGACGAAATGTCTGGGTCCACTTTGTCCGCAGAGGCGGCAGAGCTCCGGATCTCAGAAACCCTAATCCCACCCAGCCTGCACCTGTTTTGGAGATAGTGGAGAAAGTAAACCTGAGTCGAATCTAGAGTGGATCTCTATAGCGAGGCCGAATCCCAGATCGATCTATCCGCTGAGATCGAAATCCAAGAGGAGCAAGACAACAACCTTGGTTATGGCTCTGCTAAAGCCGCAACATACCAACCTTTCCTAAGGCATACGTTGAGGCGCATGATGCTGCAAGGCGCAAACGTGGATGAGGTTCTCGAGACCATCAGAATTTTCGAGGAAGCCCACGAGGAAAGCCGCAACTACCTCGGGACTCACGCGTCGCACTTTGTCGGATATGTTGGATCCGGATCCAGCTCCGCTGATTCTGGAGACAATGAACATTTGGTGTTGGAGGCGATCGGCACAAACACTGACTTACCGGCATCTTTGGATGACTCGATGACATCAGCAGATTTCTGAAAGTTCTCTGCGGAATATGAAGAGGAGTTTAAATCCAAAGCTACAGAAGAAGGAGAAGCCATGGACGAAGGATCCGGAGAAAACTCTCTCAAAGCATAGGATGACATGGATCTCGGAGACAACCTCGACGTCCAGATGTCCGAAAGTACCGATCAGAGCTTAACTCCGGGAAACGGATCCAAAGCCATCTTTGCTACCGGCGCTGCAAAGAAGGCAAAGAAGAAGAACAAGAAGAACAAGACCCCGACAAAAGAACTTCCAACAGAGGAAGTGATTGCCGAGGAATATGAGGAAGACTCGGATGGAGCACTTATCCTAGAAGAGCCCAAAGAAGCTTCAGCGGATGGACACGTGGTCACTGCAGGTGCCCGTAAACTCATCGATGCTGCGTTAACTACACCTATCCCTACAGTTGTAGAACTTACTGCTGAAGAGCTAGAAGAAAGGGCTCAGGCCCTAGAAGCACATCGCCAAGTACTCCTGGATGAAGCCAACAACGTCGAGGAACAGAAGAAGCGCATAGATACTGCGGAGAAGTATATATCTCTGTAGCATCAGAAGACCCGAAAACGACACACACATGATAATCAATTTCCAGGAGTCCACAAGGTTGTCTTTGAGGGAGACCCATGGACGCCTCAACTCGATAGCAAGGGAGATCTGGTGTACCCAGCACCAGTACAAAACACTGCCACAACTCAAGATATCATGGCAAATAATCCAGGCCCAGAACAAGTCCGATTGGGCATAAAGCTACTCACCAAGGGTCTGGAACATCAGAAGGTCGCGAAATCCGGGAGCGGAAAACTGGTCTCTCAATCTGACCAATTTCGCACGGATCCGGCCTGGAATGACATAAGTCACCAACGGATTCCGCAACAGCATCACCGTTCCGACCATCGGGAAGACAACGACTCAAGAACCGGACCTTCAGGGCAGCGCCACAGAACCGCACGTGACTGGCGCAACGTTGCTCCAGTCGTGGAGCAAGAAGCAATTGCTGCACCGTGTCCGAGAAATCCTCCCTGGCGAGAGTCGAACGATCACAGGGAAGAAGATAAAGAGAAATGTTGGACGGAGGACCGTCAAAGAATGCCACCTCCTAGACACACAAGCCGTCTGGTTGAACCGCGTCATGTTGGGAGTGACGGACGAAGGAACAACGGACACCGTGCTGAGTGAAGCCTACAGGGGGCTCGTTGCAATGAAGACCCTCCCCGGAACCAGAATAATGATGCTCCGGATGGAGGCCGGTGATCAGCCAGAAAGAATCCACCTGCTCCACCCTCTCCACCAAGCAGCCATCATAACGACTCTCAAGGAGGCCAAGGAGGGCGTCGTGGTGGAGGAGGTGGTGGTAGAAGACGAAGTCCGGCTCGAAGGCACCGCAGCTATAGCGAACAACCAAGAAGGCATTCCCTGTCACCAAGTGATGTGAGACACCGGATCAACTCTAACATAGAGGCATGGCGCTACGAGAATGATGATATATACGTGGGTCCAAAATGCTTTGGACCACAAATTCGACAAAAAACACTTCCCGAAAGGATTTGCTATCTCAAGACGCATCCAAGCCTACGATGGTGTGGCCTAGCCAGATACTTGGGTCTAGGATTTTTTCCAGGCTTGCTGCATCACCAAAGGCGGAAACAGCTTGGTCGCAACCCGATATCTCCCACTTATGTTGCGGAAGACGGTATGATCATGGATCAATGAACTTCCGAAGAACACCATCCACAACTGGTATGACATGCAAAGCGTGTTCTTTCAGAAATTCGAAGGCACATATCGGAGGCCCTGTACGGTAGGAGACCTAGGGTGTTGCACCCAAAAAGCCGGAGAAACTTGCCGAGATTACCTCGGACGATGGATCGACACCAAGAACTTGTGTGAAGTAGTAAATGATCAAACTATGATTGAAGGTTTCATTGTAGGACTCCCAATTGGTTCACTACGCCACCACTTAAAGTGTGATAAGGTCACGGATTTGGGAGAGATGATAGAAACAACGAGCAAGTATGCAGATGCTAACGACGACATAGAGGGATTACTGAATGCCCTAGCTGTGCCACAGTCGGCAAAACAACCAAAGTAACAAGCTGAGAAGCGCAAGAACACCTCAGAAGAAAAACCCAACGCGGAAACGGCAGTTGTCACTGCTACTTTCGGGTCTGGAGGACGAGGAGGGCGCGGTGCTGGCCACGGACGCGGTCGTGGGACATCGAGAGTCCACGGTAGAGGAGACCAACAACCCGGCAAAACCTATTCCTGGGCCGACATTGCCAATAACCCATGTGTGCATCACCTAGATGCTAGTGGGGGCTCGTCACACACAAACGCCGAGTGTCGTTACAATGACAGCATCAAGAAAGACGATATCGCTGGCTACAGGGCTAAGCGGAAGAAGGGAAAGAAGAATCCCGAAAATGAGAAGGAGACCAAGGAAGATTCTGACATGGAGGAAGCTGACCCTTCAAATACCAAGTCGTTTGGAAAGAAGAACTTCCCAACGAAGAAAGACACTTACATCACCTTCCTTGGATCTCAACCAGCTAAGGTCAAGAAAGCAGTTTTGCATGAGCTCAACGCAACTGTTCCGGCTGTCCCACAATTTTTGGATTAGTCGGAAGTGGCAATCACCTTTGACCATGCGGATCCTCCGATTAAGTTGCATAGGCGAGGAAAATACGCCTTAGTCGTCAACCCACTTATTGATGCCTATGGTTGCTACATTGCAAATGTATCTATAATTTTTGATGTTCCATGCTTGGTTTTTATCTACTTTCTTATGTTTTGTTCCAACTTTGGAGTACTTTAACACACTTTCTGGGACTAACCTATTAACAAGATGCCACAGTGCCAGTTGCCTGTTTTATGCTATTTTTGGTTCCAGGAAGTCAGAAAATGAATATTCTTGGAATTGGACGACACAAAAGCCAAGGTTGATATTTTACCGGAAGATTCACGGAGCCAGAAGACGAGACGGAGAGGGGCCACAAGGCGGCCACACCATGTGGTGGCGCGCGCTAGCCCTAGCCACGCCACCAGGTGGCGTGGGCCCCCTGGCCGTCCACCGACCTTGCCTCTTCGCCTATAAGAAGCCTCCCGATGCATAAACCCTAAATAATCAAGCCTCCAGCCACGAAAAGTTCCGCAGCGCCGCCGCCACCGAAGGGGAGATTCGGGGGACAGAAAGTCTCTGTTCCAGCACCCTGCCGGGACGGGGAAGTGCCCCCGGAGCCATCTCCATCGATCTCCACCACCATCTCCATCACCATTGCTGATTCCCATGATGAGGAGGGAGTAGTTCTCTCTAGAGGCTAAGGGTTCTACCGGTAGCTATGTGTTCATCTCTCTCTCTATGCATGATCATATTGTTATCATGAGCTTTGTAATCTAGCAGATCTACCTTGCTACTCAAGTGCTTTAATAGATCTCTGCTCTCCCCATGTGTGTGAAAGTGCCAGCATGCACACCATGGTGGCACTTAGGCTAGAGATTCCAAATACTTGTTATAAGTTATATTTGGAGTTGGATGTCTTTATGAAATTGTGGTGTTTGTTGGACTCATCTAGTACTCAAGGTGACAGTGTGGGGTTATCTAGATGGGAAAGGCTTACTTTGAGGTGTGCTGTTATAGCCTTACCAGGGATTAGAGTGTCCAACCGAAGAGTAGTTAAGAGTAGTATCATAAAGAGAAGATATTTATATGAGAGTGTTCACTAGTGAAAGTATGATCCCTAGGCCTTGTTTCTAAGCATTGATACACCGTTTGCAACTAGATCTGTTACATGGTTGCTTGCTTTCAGGTTTATTTCAGTTTGCTTTTAGTTTCTTTCACGCCATCAAGCTATTTTCTATCATTGTTACCACTTATAATTATCCATACCACTTGTATTTCACTATCTCTTCGCCGAACTAGTGCACCTATACACCTGACAAGTGTATTTGGTGTGTTGGGGACACAAGAGACTTCTTGTATCTTGATTGCATGGATTCTTCAGAGGGAATACCTTTGACCACTTCCTCCCTGAGTTCGATAAACCTTGGGTGATCCACTTAAGGGAAAACTTGCTGCTATTCTACAAACATCTATACTTGGAGGCCCAACAACTGTCTACAAGAATAGAAGTGCGTAGACATCAAGCTATTTTCTGGCGCCGTTGCCAGGGAGGTAAGGTAAAAGGTACTCACATCCTCTGGTGTGAGTGCTCGAAGTTATTTCCTTTAGATTCTGCAATTTTGTCTTTTTGTTTCTTGTTTTCACTAGTTAGGCTTAATGGAAAAGAACAACAAAATTTAGAGAGCTTTATAGTATTTATCTTGAGTTAGGACATGAAGTGTTTGAAGAGAAAAAAAAACCTATGGAACTTTATTTTCATGCTAATAGCAATGTTGTTAGTATGAACTCTTTGGACACCATTATTGCTAATGCTATGGAAAAGTCTAAGCTTGGGGAAGCTAGTTTTTATGAAAATGATCTTTTTAGTTCCCCAGCTTTGGAAGATAGCTATTCTATTGCTTATGATGATACAAAACCTCCAATAAATGATGATTACAATGATGAGTATGATATTTTCAGTCCACCTACTATTGAAGAGAAAATTAATTATGACTACAATATGCCTCCTATATTTGATGATTATGGTGATGAGACTAATAATGATAGCTATTTTGTTGAATTTTCTCCCACTTCAATTAATAAGAATGACTATGCTTATGTGGGGAGTATTGATTATTTTATGAATGTAGCTCATTATAAGAATGTTTTATGTGATAGTTATATTGTTAATTTTATTCATGATACTACTGAAAGTTATTACGAGAGAGGGAAACATAGTTCTATGCATCTCAATAATATTAAGTTTCCCCTCTTTATGTTGGAAATTTTGAAGTTGCACTTGTTTTGCTATCCTATGCTTGTTGCTTTATGCTTTCATGACTTATTTCTTTACAAGATTCCTATGCATAGGAAGTGGGTTAGACTTAAATGTTATTTGAATTTGCTTCTTGATGCTCTCCATTACTTGAATTCATATTTCTTATGTGAGCATCTTCTCAAACTATCATGCCTAACTTAAAGGCGTTAAAGAAAAGTACTTATTAGGAGATAACCCAAAAGTTTTAGATGAGTCTTGGAAGTTATTACTTCAGTAATAACCTCTCCTTATCCTTTTTATTTGCTTTTTGTGCCAAGAGTAACCTCTAATGGGAGAGAAGTAATGATTGGGAAAGTTATTGTCCCGAAACAGATTTCTGTGCTTCACCGCAAATATTCGTGTAAAATCTCTGAACGTCTTTTTAAGGCGTGAATTTTTGTGCTTCTGCCCCAGGTTGTTATCTAACTTTCGTTAGTTCAACACTTTTTGATTGGAGCAACCGAAGGTCTTATAAAAATTCGTCTTTACCTCCTGGTCTGTTTTGACAGATTTCTGCCATTATTTGCATTTGCTTCTTGTTGGTTCCTTTTTAAGTTCTTTTGGGGAATTGAGCTTTTTGAGGGAAGTGCTACAGTAGCTAGTGTTGTAATGGAAGTTTTATTTTCTGTTAGAACTGAACCTAAAAGACCTATTATCTTGAGTTTACTAGTGTTGCTAATAAAGATTGTGTGAAGTTTTGTATGAAGCAAAGATTTTAGGTGTATGGAAGGAATGAGTAATGAGTAATGAGATGAAGGATGGACTAAATCTCAAGCTTGGGGATGCCACGCGTGTCAGCCCAAGAAATATCCAAGAAGTACAAGCGTCAAAGCTTCGGGATGCACAAGACATCCCCTTCTTCATCAATAAAAATCCTAGGTTTCTTCCAAACGCTTCATTTTTATTGTTTCATGCACAGTTGTGTTGTTCTTGGAGCGTCTTCTTTTTCGTTTTTGTTTTGGTTTTTCATTTGCTTGGTTTTCTTAGTTTTCTGAATAAATTGGTTGGACCCCCTCTTTCATACATTGGTTTTCAAATAGTTTGGTTTGGATTGGAAAAGAGTAGGAAAGTTCATGCTGAAGTGGTAAAGAGAGCTTGTTTTTGACTGTGGCCTATGCTTTGCCATGCCATGCTCGATATTTTTTTGGCTTTATGCTTAGTATTCTTTGCTGTAGCATGACTTGTTATAAACAATTGAGATTGCTTAATGTGCCTTGGATGAATCATGTGTTGTTTTAGCATATTAAAGCATAGTATAGTGGTATTCTCCTTTGATGCTTTATTTGGGTTGACTTGGTGCATGCTCACACCATGTTATGACTATCTCAAGTCACCATAGCCTTTATGATCCTTTAGTTTTCAACTTGTAGTATCACTTTATGCTTTGATCAATGATGTTTTGTCGCTCTGCATGATTATGGCCATTATTTCTCTCTTAGTTTGTCGCTCCCAGTCTTTTGCTAGCCTCCACCACCAAGTATGAGTTCCACTCATGCATCCAACTCCCTAAACCAAGTTATTCCAAAGAGTCCACCATACCTACCTACTAGATTATGCTATTCCAAGTATATTCATGCTTTTGTTTACCTTCCAAATTAAACTTGTTATCAGAAAACTAGTGATTATAGCTCTCACAAACTTGATGGCACACTTTACTTTCTACATTTAATAAACTTGAACCATTGGGTCCTTCTTTGTTGCGTATATGCTTGCGCTTTATAAATTGAAGTTAGCATAACCATGTATCATGGGTAACGCTTTCAACATTGCACATGTACTTTGTACCCCGTTGATATCATGTTCTTTTTCTTATGGATCCCGACGGTGTGAAATAATAGTGGAACTTGTAAGATCATGGAGTTTGTATGTGTGTTAGAGAAACGCCTGGGCCGCTAGCCTAAGCCATGCCTAATCATGATGGAAACTTGCAGCATAACCATAATGAGCACTCTATGAAGCATCCTCAATAAAAACCTATGCAAATAGCAAATAAAAAGATCGCTGAGATGCTCATTGTCTACTTGCCTTGTCATTTTGATTATGGGATAGCTCCTGTATCATCTGCAAGGGGTACCCCGTTGCCGGTTCTTTATGATACACATGTACTTACAATGACAAGATCTTACTTGTGACTAAAGTTGAGTAGCATGAGGTTCGGTCTTTGTAAGTAAGTGGCATAAGATTTCGGTTTATAACTTGTGAAGCATATCCTCTTAGTTGTGTCACTTTAACCTTAATCACCTTAAAGATGCTTATGATAGGGGCAATGAGAGCTGAAAGCAAATAAGTACCATAATTTTTGGAAGCTCTTTATAAGACTTGAATCCCTACTTCCTTCAATGAAGGCCTTTCTTCCACCATTATATTGAGTCCCCACCTTCTATCTTTATGCACCTACTTTGAGAGCATAGTGGCCATTCTTAGTTTTATGTGCATTGTACCAAGACTAGTTGATTGATGCATAACTTGATATTGCTTGTTCTAAACTATTGTATCTAGTCACTCTTATGAACTATGAAGGTGTCCTATGCATTTATATTTGCTACTCTATGAGGGACAAGCTGAATGCTATTATGCTATGTTTTCTTTATGTGAAACAAACAAACGTCTTGCAAAGCATTGTTATTCAAGAATATTTTGTTTATGCCTTTTCTGTTGCATCATAGTTTCTTTGTCTTATTGCTAGAACTTTGTCTTTCATGTTATGATTGAAGTACTATGATCCCAGCTTTGAATGTTTTACAAATACTTTGATCAAGTCTTTGATGGTGCATGTCACCTCAAAAATTATGCTTTCTTTTTATCACTTACCTACTCGAGGACGAGCAGGAGTTAAGCTTGGGGATGTTGATACATTGCAAATGTATCTATAATTTTTGATGTTCCATGCTTGGTTTTTATCTACTTTCTTATGTTTTGTTCCAACTTTGGAGTACTTTAACACACTTTCTGGGACTAACCTATTAACAAGATGCCACAGTGCCAGTTGCCTGTTTTATGCTATTTTTGGTTCCAGGAAGTCAGAAAATGAATATTCTTGGAATTGGACGACAGAAAAGCCAAAGTTGATATTTTACCGGAAGACTCACGGAGCCAGAAGACGAGACGGAGAGGGGCCACAGGGCGGCCACACCATGTGGTGGCGCGCGCTAGCCCTAGCCACGCCACCAGGTGGCGTGGGCCCCCTGGCCGTCCACCGACCTTGCCTCTTCGCCTATAAGAAGCCTCCCGACGCATAAACCCTAAATAATCAAGCCTCCAGCCACGAAAAGTTCCGCAGCGCCGCCGCCACCGAAGGGGAGATTCGGGGGACAGAAAGTCTCTGTTCCGGCACCCTGCCGGGACGGGGAAGTGCCCCCGGAGCCATCTCCATCGATCTCCACCACCATCTCCATCACCATTGTTGATTCCCATGATGAGGAGGGAGTAGTTCTCTCTCGAGGCTAAGGGTTCTACCGGTAGCTATGTGTTCATCTCTCTCTCTATGCATGATCATATTGTTATCATGAGCTTTGTAATCTAGCAGATCTACCTTGCTACTCAAGTGCTTTAATAGATCTCTGCTCTCCCCATGTGTGTGAAAGTGACAGCGTGCACAGCATGGTGGCACTTAGGCTAGAGATTCCAAATACTTGTTATAAGTTATATTTGGAGTTGGATGTCTTTATGAAATTGTGGTGTTTGTTGGACTCATCTAGTACTCAAGGTGACAGTGTGGGGTTATCTAGATGGGAAAGGCTTACTTTGAGGTGTGCTTTTATAGCCCTACCATGGATTAGAGTGTCCAACCAGAGAGTAGTTAAGAGTAGTATCATAAAGAGAAGATATTTATATGAGAGTGTTCACTAGTGAAAGTATGATCCCTAGGCCTTTTTCTAAGCATTGATACACCGTTTGCAACTAGATCTGTTACATGGTTGCTTGCTTTCAGGTTTATTTCAGTTTGCCTTTAGTTTCTTTCACGCCATCAAGCTATTTTCTATCACCGTTACCACTTATAATTATCCATACCACTTGTATTTCACTATCTCTTCGCCGAACTAGTGCACCTATACACCTGACAAGTGTATTTGGTGTGTTGGGGACACAAGAGACTTCTTGTATCTTGATTGCATGGTTTCTTGAGAGGGAATACCTTTAACCACTTCCTCCTTGAGTTCGATAAACCTTGGGTGATCCACTTAAGGGAAAACTTGCTGCTGTTCTACAAACCTCTGCACTTGGAGGCCCAACAACTGTCTACAAGAATAGAAGTGAGTACACATCAATGGTTTCTCCAAGACTCTCATGGACGGCGGCAGCAGCATCAATATTATGTATGTCGAAACACTACACCGGATGCGGATCTTGGGGACACAGCTGAATCATAGCTCTATGATCTTTCACGATGTTGTCCAAGGAAGACAAGCAAATTCCCTAGGAGCAATCACTCTAGATGTTACCTTTGGAACTCCAAAGAAGAATCGGACGGAGGCACTTTCCTTTGAAGTGGTCCCGTTCAAGACCGCATACCATGCTATATTCGGACGTCCGGCTTACTGTGCTTTTATGGCTCGTCCATGTTACTTTTACAATATGATGAAAATTCCAGGTCCCAAAGGTGTGATCACCATCAGGGGAGACCTGAAGAAGGCATGAGAGTGCGAGGACGTAAATGCCGCCTTTGCTGAAGTCGTGCTGCATGCCCAGGAGTACCAGGAGATCAAGAAGAACATTGATCCGTCCGAGATGTCCGCGATGAAGAAGGACGTGACAAAGCCGAATCCAGAGTTCAAGGCATCGGAAGAGACGAAGAAGACGCCATTGGAGGATGATGACCCCTCTAAGGTGACCCAGATAGGTGTAGGCCTAGATAGCACATAGGAAAGTGCGCTCGTCAAGTTCCTCCAAGCAAATCAAGATATCTTCGCATGGCAGCCATCTAACATGACCAAAGTACCTAGGGAACTTGACGAGCACTCTCTAAATGTACACCCGAACGCTAAACCCGTCAAACAATCCCTACGATGTTTTTGCGATGAAAAGTGTAAGTCAATAGCTAAGGAACTAGCCCGGCTAAAAAGGACACCACTGATTTAAGGATGTGTGTTGATTATACTACCTTGAACAAGGTTTGTCCCAAAGGTCCATTCGCTCTGCCTAGAATTGATCAAGTTATTGATTCTATGGCAGGCTCAGAACTCCTATGTTTTCTCGACGCATATTCCGGTTATCACCAAATCCGGATGAAGGAATCAGACAAAGTCAAAACTTCATTCATAACCCCCTTCAGAACCTTCTGTTTCGTTATGATGCCCTTTGGGCTAAAAACCACAGGAGCTACGAATCAGTGCACTATGCAGCGTTGCCTCCACGACAAAATCGGACGCAATGTACATGCATATGTGGACGACATTGCGGTGATGTCCAAAAATAAGGAAACCTAAATTTCCGACCTGGAGGAAACATTTGCCAACTTACGAAAATAGAATATAATTCTTAACCCGAAGAAGTGTTTCTTTGGAATACCAGCCGGAAAATTGTTAGGTTTCATCATGCTCAAAGAGGCATAGAGGTGAACTGAGACAAGATTAAGGCTATACTCAATATTTCTAGGCCGACTCGCTTGAAGGACGTTGAAAGACTAACTGGTTGCATTGCTGCAATCAGTCGATCTGTAAGCCGCTCGGTGAAAGAGCTACACCACTCTACAAGCTCCTAAAAAGACCAAAAAGTTTGTTTGGACTGACGAAGCTGAGGCTGCACTACAAGACTTGAAAGCAGTACTCTCATCTGCTCCTATCCTTGTAGCATCGGAACCACGAGAACCGATGTTGCTCTATCTCGCCACGACAAATATAGTCGTTAGTGTCGTCATGGTGGTGGAGAGACCAGAGGAAAAACAGGAACACCCGGTGTAGCGTCCGACTTACTACCTCAACGAGGTCTTAACGGAATCAAAGCAGCGGTATCCACACTATCAAAAGATGGCTTATGGTGTGTTTGTCGGATCCCATAAGTTACAGCATTATTTTCAGGAGCATCTAGTTACCGTGTTGAGCACAGCTCCCATGAGAGATATAATCAACAACATCGATGCTACAGGACGTGTCGCAAAATGGGGCATAGAGCTTTCAGCTTTCGACATTGAGTACAAATCTCGTACAACAATCAAATCCCAAATCCTCGCTGACTTTGTCTCTGATTGGACAGAGACAACAGAGAATATGACCCTCCTAGAATCGGAATACTAGACCTTACACTTTGACAGGTCTAAGGTGCTCGGGGGCTGGCGTGGTGCTCAAATCACCCCAAGGAGATAAACTTTTCTATCTATTGCAGATCCACTTCACGGTGACGAATAACATTGCCGAATATGAAGCAATACTGCATGGAATCCGGATTTCTAAGGATATCGGCATCTGATATTTAATGTGTTATGGAGATTCAGATCTTTTAGCTCAACAAGTGTCGAATATCTGTAATGCAAATAAGCACATGGCAGCATATAGCACATGGCAGCATATAGAGTTGTTGTGGACGAACTATCTAAATTGTTTGAAGGGTTTGAGGTTCAACACATCCCTCAAACAGAACATGAGGAAGAAGATGCACTATCTCGTAAAGGCTCTGCACGGAAAAAGGTCCCGGATGGCACTTTTTTAGAGCACCTCAAAGTTCCCTCTATAAAAGGAGTATACGAGGAATATCCAACCAAATCCGCTCACCTTTAGTAGCAATTCGGGCTATAATTTCTAGCTGGACTCAACCCTACATTGATTACTTGGTAGATGGCAAATTAACTGAAGACGAGGTTCTGCGCCAGCAGATCATCCGATGAGCAAAAGCCTATACTATTATTAATGGTGAGCTCTATAAGAAGAGTGTGTCTGGGGTATTTCAACGCTGTGTATCTCCGGAAGGAGTGGAAATCTTACAAGAAATCCACGAAGGCGAATGCGGTCACCATGCTGCTGCCAAATCTTTAGTGGCAAAAGCTTTTCGACACGGTTTTTTTCTGGCTTATAGCCAAGGCAGACGCCAAACGGCTGGTCAAGATGTGCAAAGGCTGCCAAAAGTACGCCAAGCAAGCTCATGTTCCGGCTGATGAGCTGCGAACAATACCTATATCATGGCCTTTCACGGTCTGGGGGCTTGACATGGTAGGACCGTTTAAACGAGCTCCAAGTGGATTTACTCATCTCTTAGTGATGGTGGATAAATTCACAAAATGGATTGAGGCTAAACCCATCACCAGTTATGATGGAGCAATAGCCAGAAGATTTTTCGGGGATGTGATAATCCGATACGGTTATCCACATAGCATTATTACGGACAACGGGAGTGACTTTTCTATGGGAGAGCTTGCCAAATTCTGCGATGAACAAAATATCCGGCTTGACATTGCGTCAGTCGCACATCCATAGGCTAATGGACAAGTCGAAAGAGCAAATTGTTTAATCATACAAGGCCTAAAACCAAGACTCGAAGCACCACTACAACATGGTGCGGGGGCTTGGGCAGAGGAATTACCTTCTGTGATATGGAGTTTACGAACAACTCCGAACAGGTCAACTACATATACACCTTTCTTCTTGGTCTTATGGTGCAGAAGTAGTTCTTCCTACTGATTTGATTCATACTTCTCCCCGAGTTGTTGCGTATATTGAAGAGGATGCCGAAATCTGTCGACAAAATGATCTCGGTTTAATCGAAGAAGTTTGCATCATTGCTGAGATGAGATGAATAGCCTATCAACAGAAGTTACGCAAGTATCATAGCCAGAGAGTCAGAAACTGGTATTTCAATAAGGGCGATTTGGTTCTCCGGCTTGTGCAGAAAAGAAAGCACAAACTTTCCCCAGTATGGCAAGGGCCCTTTTTAGTTAGCCGACTATTGAACAATGGTTCTTACTATCTAACTGATATGCGGCCAGTCAACGAAAGACCTGCTACTCAGAAAAGAAAGAGAGCTGGAGGCAGTACAGAACCAGAAGAATTAGACAGGCTGTGGAATATTGCTCAGCTACGTCCCTTTTATTCTTAATTTATCTTTCTTTGTAATCATATATGTGTACATGTTCAATGCGAAATAAAGTGTTGGTTGGCTCATTTTTTCTGAGAAGTTTTATATTACCATCTTATTTTTGAATGATCATGTCACAATCAAAAATCCTAGAATAGTTGAAAGTACTTTATGCTCATGTTTGTTCTAGTTAAGATTCCTGATTCTAAAAATGCTACCTTTGGGTATAAATCTAAATTTTCTAGTTTGTACTTTGGTTATTTATCTAATTGCCGGATGCGGGCATTTTCCGAGTAGTGAATTGTTGGTACCGGAAGCCGGCTTTGTTTCCGAGTTTAAACTAGTTTAGCAATTGAGCTCTATTTCTCAGCGAAGTTTCTGTGTTGAAGGTTGGCTGGCTCATGAAAGGGACAAGGAGGAAAGCCAGATAAACGATAAGTACAGGCAAAACAAAAAGTGCTTATGTAAAAATTTCAGGCACGATAAGTATAAAGCCAAAAGTGATAAATAGCAAGTAGCAAATCTTAGCATCACCAAAAGTATTAAACTACTTATTTACAACCCAAATTGTTTTCAAAATAACACAAAGTTTTTTCTGATGATCTACGATGCAGGAGGAGAGGTAGGAGCTACCGGCTCACTGGAGACATTGACCTCACCTTGATATCTCTCCGAGACGTTCAAATCCAAAACGGTTTTTTTCGTCGTCAGAGACTTCAACTCTTACTTCGACATGTGGAGGAGGCGTCTCCACGCGAGTGAAGAAAGGAGTGTTGTAGCTGGTCAAGTCAGCTACGTGACACCCATATCCGGCATAGGAGTCCATGATGGCCTTGATGTCTTGCTCCTCTTCGTCTTCATCCATAGTCGAATACCCTCTGGTTACTTGCCAGATTTCCATGCTTCCATGGTGGCTCATAACCATGGTGAGAGTGTTCTGTGCTGCGGTTCGCCCATAGCACATGTTCCAGTCCTGGATGAGCTGGGGCATCTCCTTTGCCTTGTCTCGCACTTCAAAGTCGGACATTCTATGCATGTCCAGAACCTTGAGAACTTCGCCAATATCCTCCAAGGATTGGCAGAAGTCACGAAGCAAATCACCGACTTGTGTAAGCCGGCTAGTGCGAGACTTGGTGGATGTAGAATCTAGTAAGTTCAGAGGACCTGCACATGTAATGCAAAAGGTTAGTAAATATGTCCGAATTCCAAGAGTCGGAAAAAGCAGAAAGTCAGGAAGAAGCAAACATACCGAAGATGACATCATCAACTTTGGTCTTCTCTTCCCTAAGGCTCTAGAGTTCAGCCCGGAGTGTCTCGGTGATGTCCTTCTCTCTGAACAATGCATCATTGATATCTGAGATCTTCTGATCCTGGGTCGTGATCCTTCGATCACATTCTTCGGTGGCCATAGAATAGGATTCAAGAACTTGCACAATGCTCCGTTCGTGATCCGCCTTCAACTTGTCTAGTTCCCGATGTAAGTCGGTATTCTCCACCTCTAGGGTCTTCAGATTCTCGGCTTCTTCAATCATAGCACATGATTGTTTTACCAGTGCTGTAAGAAAAAAGAGCAACAGTTGAATAAATAATTCGACTATGAAATAAAAGAGCAAGGTTCAAGGACTGAAATGTTTACCTTCAGCCTCATCCCTTGACACTTTCAACAGAGCATTTTCAAGTTGGACAGCTCTAATCTCTCTTCGCTTGTTGCAGATATTCTTCAACAATTCTTGGTTATACGAATTAACTTTCTATAAGTCAGAATACCCAGAGTCAGAAGTCTACAAAAGACTCAGGCTAATATTTTTACTAATATCAGCACGAGCCTTGGGGCTACACCAGATCATTCTTTGGCATCCTATGGAAGCATATATCCAGACTATCTATCCAACTTCATGCTTGGGGGCTAGAGGATATGATATGAAATAAAGTAAAAAAGGTGAGTTGGAATTCGACTTAGATGATGTTCATGAGTGAGCTTGCTTAAGCTCATAGTCACCTCTGTGCTAACCTTCTCGGCGAGGGTGAGTGGGATTACTGGTAGTGGTGGAAGCACACCGGCTCTTAGCCCCTTGTCGCGAAGACGGATCTACTCAAGGAGTTCAGAGTACTTGACGTCCTCCACTCCTTGTGCCTCCTCCTTGGCAGTAATGTTCCGGCTTTCCAAGCATTGCTGGGCTAGCCGTTGGATCTCCATAGATTTCCAAGTAATGCCAAGTTTCGCAAGACCCGGATTGTTGAGGAGGTTTTCAGCGAAGACCTCTGCCAAGGGATCATTTCCCGAAGTGGGTTCACCCTTATCAAAACCTGGGTCACCCATGGTGACGTCAATTTGCGAGTCGAGGATCACTGGCTATGCTTGTTGAGCCGGATCTTCTGCGATGGTCGGAGATGGAGTAATCTCCGGCACTGTAGAAGGCTGAGGGGCAGGAGTCAGAGGTGCTATGGCAGGAGAAGTCAAATTCAACTTTGACTGGCACAGGGGTTTCGACGAGCCTCCTTTCCCCTTGCCATTGGTGACCTGTTTAGCTCTGAGATAATAGAACAAAGAACATTACACCTCGGAAATAATTAAAAAATAAAATATAGAAACCTTGTGAGGAAAGTTACCTCTTCACAATGGGCACTTCTTTGGTGCCAATAGCTAGTGTCGGAGCCTTACGCTTTCAAGTAAAGGTCTCCGGTAGGGGAACCAGTTCTCCATCATCCTGAGATATCTCAGCAGGATATCCCTCGAGAAGAAAACGCTCCAACTCGGGGAGGTCAGCAAGCTGAAAAGAAGAAATATCTTAGTATTGTGAAAAGAGACAATAATGTAAAGATGAACGCATAAATCGAGTTATTGCTGGAAGCTTACTTGAACTACGGGATTATCCGCCGTATGCATGTCCAAAGACAGCTCCGGGATCTTTCTCGATCCGCTCCCTTATCAACCATCTGATTTGGGACTCATAGTCCTTTTCCGAGTAAGGACGGGAGCAGATCCAGAGAGTTTCCTTCTTGGACGTTGTGATGGAGTGCATAAGCCAGTCACGATGGTGTTGGAGAGGCTGGATCGGGCGTGCCAGCCAACAGTGAATCAAGTCGGACCCCTTAAGGCCCTTGTGCTTCATTAGATATTCAATCCGCCTCTTGGCGAGAAGCAGATCATCATTGAGAGCCGACGCATCTGCGTCCTAGGACTCTTGGGGCATGGCGGCACCATCGACAAAAGCCGGCAAAGCAGTAGCTTTGCCGGGAGGAGGAATATCCTTGTGATAGAAAAAGGTGGATGACCATTGTTTTACTGACTCGCTAGCCTTAATCCAGGGATAGACGCATTCTCTCCTAACAGAAAAGCTAAGAATCCCGGTAATGTATGGATTACCGGCAGTGATAGAGTTTCTCTAGGTATGAAAATAAAACCGGAAGAGAATGAGACTCGGCCTAATGCCGAGATACCCCTCACACAAAGAAGTATAAGAACTCATCTCTAAGATAGAGTTCGGGGGGGAGATGGTGGAGTTGAACTCCGTAGTAATCTATCACCTCAGAGAAGAAGTCTGAGCATGGAAAGCTCAAACCTCTGTCGAGGTGGGTGCCGAAGTGCACCCTCTCGTCGGCACGAGGAGAGGGGACGGTTTGGTCGTAGCCACTCGACCAGTCGCCGGCACAGAGGAGTCCTTCGTTCTCAATGATGCGAAGCTTGGCGTCGTCCAAGACACATGGGATCTATACCTCGTGGAAGCTCTCCTTCTCCATTGCCGAAGCCGTTGCTGTCGTCGCCGCCATGCCAGAAGATGAGGCATTAGCCATTTTCCGCGTGCGGGTGACCTAGGACGGGCGACGCTGGGGGATTTTGGGGGAGGAAAAGGAGCTCTGTTTCGTGGGAGGCTTTGAGAGGAAGGAAGGGACGCAAGTGCTGGCGAAGAGGAGAGGGAGAAAATCTCAACCCCTTATATCTTTCATCCATGCCAAGATTCGTCCAATATGAACAGTAACCATGACACGCATCGTGGAAGGAGCTGGGTAACCCCCACGGGATGATTATGCCGCCTATATCTACGCGCACGCATTAAAACGATGCCTCGGTTCCGCGGAAGGCGGACCCACTAACGGTCGTGTTGACTGGAATGTCTGTCAGTGACGTGACTTGACCATGGCTGGTGTCAGGTTACTTCAGAGACCAAGTTCCGGTTTAATTTGAAATTCAAGATGGAAAACCAAATAATGTATTCATAGGTCTGACTCGTTTTGAGATCCAGATCCTATCCTTTCTTTTGATGTTTCAGGAATCATTCAAGATTCTGCAAGCTGAAGATCAAGCTAGATGATGATGAAATCCGACTCTGGATCTTGGAGCCTTTCGGGGGCTGCTGTTGGGATGTACTTTCTGGGTATCCTCACTGTGCCTCACTAACCAGGGTGCCCCACTTCGGGTTAGAGCTTTGCTTCACGGGCAGCCTAGTCAGGGAGAAGAGACGGAGTCCAATTCGGCTACGGGAAGGCTCAGAAGACTTACCGACATAGGACTGTTATGTTACTTGTTGTTGGGGATATACTTTCCAGGTATCCTCATTGTACCTCACTGACTAGGGTCACCCACTTTGGGTTAGAGCTTTGCTTCACGGGCGGCCCAGTCTGGGAGAAGAAACGGAGTCCAGTCCGGCTATGGGAAGGCCCAGAATACTTACCGATGTAGGCCCATAGTGTTACTTGTAGTTCAAGATGTACTATGTAACCGACTCTTAATCGTAGCCGGATAGATCTCTACTGTAAACCCTAGGCCGGATATCTATATAACCCGTCCTAGGGTGAGCCTTTAGGGAACCCACACAATAGTCTAAAATCTCAACTCGCACAGGTGAAACCCTTGTAACCCATATTCTGGCTCTGCCGTATTACTGGATTGCTAGTAGGAGTAGGACCCATCCAAAGCCGGTGGATTCAAACCTGGGTAAACTTGTGTGCTCACCGCCCTGGAATCCCGTACGACTCACACCCCTCTCTTCCACACGCCTCGAGGACCCCCTCATGCCGTACATGTCATCAATCGGGCGATAGTTGGCGCCCACCGTGGGGCAAGTGAGCTTCGGATCTATGTTCCGAGCAGAATATGCAAGAATTGGAATCGGCGAGACTATCATCGTCGGTGGCATCCTCTACACCAGTGACGTCCCTCTCATCGTCCCCGAAAAGACTTGGATTCCGGTTAGGGAAGTCGTGACCACCTACACCATCATGTCTTTTGGTGAGATCGATGTTTACATCGGCTTCGCTGAACCTGCCCCACCCACCCCAGTAGTGATGATAGAGGCAGAAGAAATTTCTGGGTCCCCTCTGTCTGCGGAGGGGGTAGAGTTCCGGATCTCAGAAAATCCTAATCCCACCCAGCCCGCACCAGCTGCGGAGATAGTGGAGAAAGCTGAACCTGAGGAATATCTCGCAATAGAAATTGGATTTGGAGTGGATCTCCCTAGCAAAGTCAAATCCCAGATCGATCCACCTACAGAGGTCGAAATCCAGGGAGAGCAAGAACATAACTCTGGTTCCGACTTTGATGACGCTGGGACAGACATGCCTTTCCTGAGATACACATTGAGGCGCATGATGATGCAACACGCAAGTGTAGATGCAATCCTCGAGACCATCAGGCGCTTCGATGAAGCCTACTATGAAGACCTCAGTCATCTTAGGAGGCGCACATCACACTTTGTCAGATACGTTGGATCTGGATCCGGCTCTGTCGATGCTGGGGAATACGAAGACTCGGTGTTGTAGGCAATCGGAACAAGCATCAACTTACCGGCATCCTCGGATGACTCCATGACGTTGGTAGATTTCCGGAAGTTCTCCGCGTAATATGAAGAGGAGCTTAACTCCACAGCTGCTGCAGAAGGAGAAGCCATGGACAAAGGATCTGGAGAAAACTCTCCCAAAGCGCAGGACAACATGGACCTCGGAGATAATCCCGAGGACCCCATGGCCAAAAGTACCGATCAAAGTTTGACTCTAGGAAACGGGCCCAAAGCCGTCTTTGCTACCGGCGTTGCCAAGGAGGCAAAGAAGAAGAACAAGAAGAACAAAACCCCGACAAAAGATCTTCCGACAGAGGAAGTGATTGCCGAGGAATATGAGGAAGACTCGGATGGAGCGCTTATCCTAGACGAGCCCAAAGAAGAATCGGTGGATGGGCACGTGATCATTGAAGGTGCGAGTAAACTCATCGATGCTGCATTAACCACACCTATCCCTACAGCTGCAGAACCTACTGCTGAAGAACTGGATGAAAGGGCCTAGGCCCTAGAAGCGCGTCGCCAAGTACTCCTGGATGAAGCCAAAAACATCGAGGAGGAAAAGAAACGCATGGCAACTGCGGAGAAGTACATCTCTCGGCAGCATCAGAAGACCCAAAAACGTCACACGCGTGACGATCAATTCCTAGAAGTACACAAGGTTCTCTTTGAAGGAGACCAAGGGATGCCTCGTCTCGACGGCAAGGGAGATCTGGTGTATCCAACACCGGTACAAAACACTGTCGTGGCTCGAGATATCCTGTCAAATAATCCAGGCCCAGAACAGGTTCGATTGGGCATCAAGCTACTCACCAAGGGCCTGGTGCAGCAAAGGGCCGCAAAGTTCGGAAGCGGAAACCTGGTCGCCAAATCCTACCAATGTCGCACGGATCCAGCTTGGAATGACATAAGGCCCCAGCGTGCTCCGGAACAGCATTACCGTTTCGACCGTCAGGAAGATAACTACTCAAGAACCGAATCTTCAGGACAACATCACAAACTGCACGTGACTCAAGAACCGAACTTACTGCTAAGAAAGAGGCAATTGCTGCACTGTATCCGAGGAATCCTCCCTGGCGAGAGTCAAACGATCACATGGGAGAAGATAAAGAAAAACATCGGAAGGAGGACCGTCAAAGAATGCCACTTCTAAGAAACCGTCCGGCTGAGCCCCACCATGGTGGGAGTGACGGATCAAGAAACGATGGAAACCATGCCGAGACAAGCCGGCAGGGGGTTCGTTGCAATGAAGACCCTGCTCGAAACTGGAATAATGGCGCTCCGGACGGAGGCTGGCGATCAGTCGGAAACAATCCAGCTGCCCCACCCTCTCCACCAAGTAGCCATCACAACGGCTCTCAAGGAGGCCAAGGAGGACGTCGTGGTAGAGGAGGTGGTAGTAGAAGCCCAAGTCCGACTCCAAGGCACCTCAGCCATTGCCGCCACTCAGGACGACGATCTCTGTCTCCAAGTGACGCGAGACACCAGAATAATTCCAACATAGAGGTGCGGCGCTATGAAAATGATGACATATACGTGGGCCCTAAATGCTTTGGACCACGAATTCGACAAACACATTTCCCGGAAGGATTTGCTATCTCAAGACACATTCAAGCCTACGATCGTGTGGCTTGGTCAGATACTTGGCTCTAGAATTTTTTCCAGGCTTGCTGCATCGCCAAAGGCGGAAATAACTTGGTCACAACCCGATACCTCCCACCTATGTTGCGGAAGACGGCGTGATCATGGCTCAATGAACTTCCGGAGAACACCATCCACAACTGGTATGACATGCAAAGTGTGTTCTTTCGGAATTTTGAAAGCACATATCGGAGGCCCTGTACGGTAGGAGACCTACAACGTTGCACCCAGAAAGCTGGAGAAACTTGCCAAGATTATCTCCGACGATGGATCGACACCAAGAACTCATGTGAAGGAGTAAATGAACAAACTTCGATTTAAGCTTTCATTGCAGGACTCCCAATTGGTTTACTGCGTCATCGTTTGAAGTGTGACAAGGTCACTGATTTGGGAGAGATGATAGAAACAGCAAGAAAGTATGCAGATGCTGATGATGATGCAGAGGGATTACCAGCAACCTGGCAAAACCTACTCTTGGCCCGACATTGCCAATAACCCATGTGTGCATCACCTCGATGCCAATGGGGGCTCGTCTCACACAAACGCCGAGTGTCGTTTTAATGATGACATGAAGAAAGATGACACCGCTGGCTACAGGGCTAAGCGGAAGAAGGGAAAGAAGAATCCCGAAAAGGATAAAGAGACAAAAGGAAGATTTCGACATGGAGGAAGCTGATCCTTCAAATCCCAAGCCGGAGGGAAGGAAAACTTTCCCTACAAAGAAAGACACCTATGTCACCTTCCTCGGATCTCAACCAGCTAAGGTCAAGAAAGCAGGTCTGCATGAGCTCAACGCGATAGTTCCGACTGTCCCTCAGTACCTGGACTGGTCGGAAGTTGCAATCACATTTGACCGCGCTGATCATCCACCTAAATTGCACATGCGAGGAAAATATGCCTTAATCGTCAACCCACTTATTGACGGCTATGGTTTCTCCAAGACCCTCATGGATGGTGGTAGCAGCATTAATATTCTGTATGTCGAAACGCTACGCCGTATGTGAATCTCTACAGACAAGCAAATTCCCTGGGAGATATCACTTTGGATGTTACCTTTGGAACTCCATAGAACTATCGGACGGATGCACTTTCCTTCCAAGTGGTCCCGTTCAAGAGCGCATACCACGCTATATTTGGACGTCCGGCTTATTGGGCTTTTATGGCTCGTCCATGTTACATTTACAATATGATGAAAATTCCAGGTCCCAACGGCGTGATCACCTTATGGGAGACCCGAAGAAAGCACGAGAGTGCAAGGATGGAAATGCCGCCTTTGCTGAAGTCGTGCTACACGCCCAGGAGTACCAGGAGATCAAGAAGACCATCGATCCATCCGAGATGCCCGCAACGAAGAAGGAGGTAACAAAGCCGAATCCGGAGTTCAAGGCATCGGAAGAGACGAAGAAGACTCCATTAAAGGATGATGACCCCTCCAAGGTGACCCATATAGGTGTAGGCCTAGATAGCGCATAGGAAAGCGCGCTCGTCAAGTTCCTCAGAGCAAATCAAGATATCTTCACAAGGCAACCATCTGACATGACTGGAGTACCTAGGGAACTTGCCGAGCACTCTCTAAATGTAAACTCGGACGCTAAACCCGTCAAAAAGTCGCTACGACGTTTTGGCGAAGTAAAGCGTAAGGCAATAGCTAAGGAACTAGCCCGGCCCGAGTTAGCCGGATTCATAGAAGAGGTCATCCATACTGATTGGTCGGCCAACCCTGTAATGGTCCCTAAAAAGGACACCACTGATTTAAGGATGTGTGTTGATTATACTGCCTTGTACAAGGCTTGTCCCAAAGATCCGTTCGCTCTGCCTAGAATTGATCAAGTTATCAACTCTACGGCAGGTTCGGAACTCCTCTTTTTTTCGACGCATATTCCGATTATCACCAAATTCGGATGAAGGAATCGGATAAAATAAAAAATTCATTCATAACCCCCTTCAAAACCTTCTGTTTCGTTACGATGCCCTTTGGGATAAAGAACGCAGGAGCTACGTACCAGCGCACTATGTAGCGTTGCCTCCATGACCAAATCAGACGCAACATACATGCATATGTGGATGATAGTGCGGTGATGTCCAAAAAGAAGGAAACATTAATTTCTAGCTCGGAGGAAACGTTCGCAAATCTACGAAAATACAACATAATGCTTAATCTGAAGAAATGTTTCTTTGGAATCCCAGCCGGAAAATTGTTAGGTTTCATCGTGTCTCAAAGAGGCATAGAGGTAAACCGAGACAAGATCAAGGCTATACTTAATATTTCTAGGCCAACTCACCTGAAGGAGATTCAAAGACTAACTGGTTGCATTGCTGCAATCAGTCGGTTTGTAAGCCGACTCGGAGAAAGAGCCGCACCACTTTACAAGCTCCTGAAAAAGACCAAAAAATTCGTTTGGACTGATGAAGATGAAGCTGCACTACAAGATTTGAAAGAAGTACTCTCGTCTGCTCTATCCTTGTAGCACCAAAACCAAGGGAACCGATGTTGCTATATCTCGCTGCGACAAACAAAGTCGTCAGTGTCGTCATGGTAGTGGAGAGACCAGAGGCATATCAGGAACACCTGGTGCAGCGTCCGACTTACTACCTCAGTGAGGTTCTAACTGAATGAAAATAGCGATATCTGCACTATCAAAAGCTGGCTTATGGTGTGTTCTTCGCACCTCGTAAGTTACGGCATTATTTTCAGGAGCATCCAATTACCGTGGTGAGCACAACTACCATGAGAGATATAATCAATAACAATGAGGCTACAGGACGTGCTGTGTAACACCCCTAGTTTTATTAAATAGTAATTAGGGTTTGAGTATGCATAGCATGAGCATCAAATTTTCAAATGCATGTAAGAAATGGACAACACCCTAAACCCTAATCTCCCTCTCTTTTTGAAATGTATTCAATAGGGTTTTGTATTTTGAAAATTATCAAAATATGTGGATCCCAAATGGACTAAAAGGGCCCCACCAATATTTCTCTAGTTTTATAAAAGCCTCTGGTATTTTGAAAATACTCAAAATAGAAAATAAATTGAAATTACAAAAGAGAAAACAGGAAATAGAAAAAAATGTTTTATAAAAAAACCCCTGCTTCCTGTGCTAACTGGGTCGTGTCCCACTTCCTCTCCTTTCTCTCTGCCTCCACGCGCAGAGCAGCTAGAATCCGTCGCCAGCTCGCTTTTGGCCCAACTAGCCCACAGCCGGCTCGTACCGCTTTAGTGCCAAGATCAATGCCGCTGCCCGCTGGTGCCTATAAGGACCCCCGCCTCAACCCTAGAGAACCCTATCCCGCCACTCTACCTCTCCCTCTTATCCTCTCCTCCATTGCCAAAACCTAGCTCATAGGACGTCACCACCCCCTTCGTCTCCTACCGCCCCAGCACCAATCGAGGCCACCGTCGACCTCCCTCGATGCCCTTGTTCTCCTCCGCTACTACATGCAGGCCAAAGTGGCCCCAGTCCACCAAATCGCCACCTCGTTCTGCCGTCGGCCGCTGCTCTCCGACATGAATTCTGGCGCCGCCCGACCTCACCTCGCATCGCCATCACCACCATGATGCTCAGGGTGAGACCCCGATCCTCCTAGACCTTCTCCTTCTTCCCCTCTCGCTCTGTAGATCCTCCCCGACGACCACTTGTAGCCTCCGCCATCGGCCGCTGTTGTACTCGCTGCTCCGACGACCATTTCTTGGCGGTGCCACCCCTATGTGGTCCCCCTCAGTCTCCTCTCTCCAACGAGCCCACTCGCGCATCCTGTCGTCCCCCCAATCGGAAGAATCATCGTCAACCCGAGAGCTCGCCATTGATGACGTCGTGCTGACGTCAGCATGACGCAATAATCCCTTTTCCTTCTTATTTAAATGTTTCTATAATTATTTTAATAAAGATTATATGACAGGTGGGTCCCTGCTGTCAGATATTTAATCATTTCCACAATTGTTTCTGAAAAGAATAAATATATGACATGTGGGCCCATCTTGTAAAATAATTTATATATAATATCCAAAAATGTTTAATTGTTTTAATAATTATTTAAAATGGATTAAAAATGACAAAAATCATAACTAATTCATTTTAAGTCAGAAAAATACAAATAATATATCAAGATGTTTAGAAACATTAGATCTATCCAATAGACTGATATTCATGCATTGTTAAGCAACTTACATGACAAGTTTAATTAGAAGAACAATAGCAACCCCGGAGGTGACTCCGAGGTTCCCCCTTATTCTAGGGTTTGTACCCCTCGAACCCCGCTTAAATTTACTAAGCATGCTCTAGGGTGACATTTCAATAAAATTTAATATGTCATATCATCATTCTGTTTGAGCATTACACAGATGCCATGTGTTGATTGTTGTTTTCCTTTCCGGTGTTTCTGCTTCTTCTCGGTAGACCTCGGAGTCGATGTGAGCAACGAGATCGAGTCTAACATTGAAGACCGAGATCAACACCATCGAAGGTTATTGACGAATGACGCCAAGCAGATGAACCTGAAGTTCTGTATCTAAGTATCAACATGCAAAGGCAAGCAAAACCCCACACATGATAAAATCCTACGATTTCAAAGTATTTCATTCTTGCCATGTGCATACGATCCCAAAATCTTTTATCAATAGATAGAGTAATCCTATCTGATGCATATTACCTTTGTAGCTTATACTCACTGATCCACAACTCCTAGCATAATTAGGGTTTGGCTTTATGTGCTTCGCTAGAGCTGTTATATCTGTTGTGCTTAGCCAAGCTTAGCTGTTACTGCTGATCCATCCGGTTGATGAATTAGAGCTGCGAATGAACCTAGTTGGACATGATGACGTGGTTTGACCAGAGATGAAAGTTAAACATGCTAAGGCTTGTATGGGAGGCCATGATGGGTTGTGGTTTTTGCAGTCCCATACTTGCCACCACTAGGACCTGAGTTCTTGCCTCTTGAACCAAGAGGAGCGTACAACCACACGGGGGCCTGGAAACCCCCTCGACCAACTAACTTGTCTAGTAGACTCCATGAGTCACATAGTTCGGGCTTTCCATTCGACATATGCATTTTGGTCGTTCTTGAAGGAGGTGAATTCATACAGGTAGGTAAGCGTGGCAGGGAATGGGAGAGGCATGGCCTCCGTAATCTCAAACCCTGTTCATCTCTAGGGACCGGCTTCGGGATTTGACCCATTACGGCGGCATCTCCTTAGGGCGTGTTAGTGTCCACCCGCTCTCTGCCGGCCTTCCAAGGAAGAGGGCTAACAATATAAGGCATTAAGAGGAGGTTGGTACGTGTGGGTAAAGTTGTGCACCCCTGCAGAGTATTAATCTTTCGAAAAGTCGTGTCCACGGTTATGGACGACTTGGGAACGGACGTGATGATCATAGAGAACTATAACCAAATTGTAAAACTTGACACGAGATGTGGGGTGTGCTTTAGGATGCTTCCTCGGGGATCGAGGGGGTGATCCTCGTTGGTAGGTTTAGCTGATAAAGGTTTGGTGGATACCAAAGATGATCAAAGCTAGAGATAATGTTTTCTTATACCCATTCAAATGTTCTACTTATTCGAGCTTCTTCTCCCTCTTTTATAAAGAAAGTTAGCTTTATGCAAAGTAACCCCACCAGCCATAAGTCTTGAGGAGTACACCCTGTACTTAGCCTTGCTTTGTTGATACTTTTTCAGCAGGTAAGTGTTACTACAGAAGGTGAGTTTGTTACAACATCGACATCGGAGAGTAGCTTGGGGTTCCCGGTCGACAACCTGGAATCTATGGATTGGGACGTCATCATTATGGTTCAGGCCTCTTAGGCCATTTGTTAAGTTTGGTATACTTAATAACACAATTTGCCTTCAGTTGTTTGATGTTTGTGGTCAGTGACCTTTGCTTGTAATAATTTGGTTCTCTACTCAGTTATGAGCTCGCTGTAATAATCTTGGGGGTGTCAGAGGTTTTTGGTATCAGAGCAGTACCGACTATAGGAAAACCTTTCTACTGGTGGATGTTGAGTCTAGTGCTTGTGAAAACTATTTGAAAGTTGAAAATTATTTGTGAAAACTCTGGTATGCTTCTTTTTCTCCTTATGTAGTTTCATTCTAACTCTGGGTCATCTTATCTTACTTTGACTTCGATAAGTTTTGCTATCTCGTCTCGGCTCTCAAAGCTTAGGTGCCTTTCAGGCATGCGTTTCTCAGCCAGTTGACCTAGTGTTGAGTTTTCTAGAGTCAGTTGTATGTGTGTTCCTAGTTTCCCTTTGCTCTTATTCAGCTGAGAGATTCCTTTCTATCCTGATCTCTCTATCTTATGGGCCCACAACTTTATGTTGATGGTTCCACAGTATTTTGTTCTAGGCCTCGAAGTTTCCTTTCGCCTCGGGTGCCTCCTTTTTACTTGCTCGGTTACTTTAGAAGTTGTTTCTTCTCTTGGAAGCTACCTCGTGGTTACTACCTCGTAGTACCCTCTGTACTACCAAGTAGCGATTATTCCTTTTTGGGTTTTAACCCTTGGGCTTGAACCGAAGACCCCTGATCGTGCTGAATTCTGGTATTGTGAATCTGCTACATGAAGCTGACCTTTAACCCAAGATCCATTTTATTTATCCCTGTTGTTAATGTCTAAACATTACCTCAGGATGGCTATTACCTTCTAGTACAACCTTCAAGCTTGTGGTTATTGTCATGATTTAGTTGTGATAACTAAGGACTTCCCCTACCACATGCTATGGGAGATGTTCTATAATGGAACCAAATAGATCACGACAATAGTACTCCTCATGAGTCTCATTTCTATACTCGTGACTCTGCCACACCTTCCTTTCTTGCATCGGTCCTCGGAAGATTGTTGACTTATGCATGCACATCTCGGGATTACATCCTGAGCATGTTCCTTTTCCCTTCTTGTTTCCGACTTTTGTCAACTAGTTGGTAGCCAAGTAGTAAATGTGCATCGATGTCTTTCGATGAAAGATACTCTTGTGGTCTATCAGAAAAACCATCTCGAGATGTCAGGAGAAACAAACTCCAGTACCTTGTCATTTCTAGGACCAGGACAAAGTATTGTAATATGTAGATCGATAAGCATTGATTAGCTTCTAATCTGTTCTACCTTAAAGTGTCACACTCTTATATACTAAGAGGTCGTTGAATTCCATGATTCTGTTAATGAAGTGGTGCTCTTACACATATTTACCCACCCTTCCTCTGAGTTCCTATGCTCGTGAATGATGCGTGTGCGCAATAATGTGGACATCTGAGATTCTAAGCAATCATTATTGCTTTGGACTTCAACAAGGACATTTGTGTCATTCTTAGCTTGATAGTTAATTCTATCACTAGGCCAACGATGATTGTGCTACCAAGTCCGTTACTCTGGTACACCCTCTCCAGTCAAAGAGTTAGGCTCGCTCCGAAACTCTAAGACTATATCTTCTTTCCTTACCAAGCAAGTTTCCTCTCGAACTAAGTGACATATTGGTGGTTCGTTCTATTCTAGATGTCTACTGGAAGTATTATCATGTTGCCACGTCACCGTGTTTGTCAAGTTCTTGAGCAAGCTAGTTCTTTGAACAACTCCTTCTCCAAGGGTTGTAAGACAAAAGTTCTACCAGACTTGTTCCTCCTAAAGGGATGAATAGGATTGTTCATGCTGAAGAAAGATGGTGTTTCCTCCGTGGAAATGTTATGCTCCCCACCTTTGACTTGATTCGAGTTATCGTCAAATCAAACTCAGTCCTAAAGAACTATCCTGGTCGTGTATCTATTCGTGATGTTTCACCTGGGTACATCTTCATGTTCTTTGGTCTGACCAATATTGTTGTTTGTTCATACAATATGTGAGTCCCTCTTCTTGGAGTGTGTTGATAAGTTTGTTATTGAGCCCATTGATGACATCCTTATCTTCTCCATGCTAGATTGGATTCACGTGGACTAGTTGGCATTAATGTTGGAAACTTTTGAGAACCTTCTTAGAGTTATCTCGAAGTATGTGTTTTGGATGTTAGGAGTGACCTTCTCTGGTTCACGTGTAATTGCTGAAAGATGTCGCCGTGGACTCGAGAAAAGTTATCTCTGTTTCCTCGGGAAATCATTCTAAGTCAGTCAAGCATGTGCGAAGTATTCTTTATATGGTAGGTTGATTCCTTTCCATCTCGAGAACATCCTCTGAGCACGTTAAGCCATTGATGATTTGTCATGGAAGAGAAGAAGTTCTAAAAACTTCAATATTCTCCTAAATGTTTTCCCAACAATAAGGATGCATTTGTGTTTTGTTGCAACTAATTCATGTAGGAGCAATTATCTTTTGATAACTTGCTAATGCATGGCTTTTGAAACCTAGCTCATTCTTTTGGAGCTTGACATTGTAATTCATGACTTGAGAATCTAGTAACTTTATCCTTGTGGTAAATGTTGCAAACTTTCTAATTTGGACATGCTGTGTCTGAAGTATCGTTTCACCTAACCAGAGTTGAATATCAAGCAGCAACAACGGTTTTTGACCAAGGTCTCCTTGTAAACCCGGAAGGTTGATGTGATGGTTGACACAATTAGCTGGAAGACCTCTTGTCACATTCTCTTGAATCAGCAATAACAACCACTCCTCATGAGGCATCTACTATGATTTGTTATAGGAGTTGTACTTATGGTTTCCTTTGTATCCGATGTCTGACCTTTATTTGATGTCCGCTTCTCGAACATCAAGGAGAACATTTAAAGTAGTGTTGCTAAATGTCTCTCGGTCGATCCTCTAGACCCTTTTATGTTGGCAAGCATTTCGTTGTGCCAAGTAACTGAAGTCCGAGAATGAAGTTTCTTTTTCCTCGTGTCATCAGGAATCTTCTTATATATTCATCTTAGTGGTGTAAAGTGATATCATGGTCGCTGGCAATGATTTTGATAGACCTGGATGAATAAAGAGTTTCCTTTGATCCCTCTAACGTGTTCGAAGAGCTACTATTGTTTTGATAACCAGAAGTTCCTCGTGTTACATGTTCCTTGTGACTCTTACGAGTACTTGCCACAAAACAACCTTTTTGTCTCTACCATCTGCTGAACCAAAGAGTGATCCTTCTATATCAAACGTAGTTCAACAACTTGGTTATCTATATCTCTGTATCCCTGGAAGCTCTACTTAAGCCATCTAGTAGAGTTTCATTTCTCAAAGTCTGTCATCATGTTCTTTTTGTTGTAAGCTTTCCACTTCAGAAGATTAAGCTCTTGTGTAACTCCATGGTCTCAATCCTTATGAAGACCAGCTATCTAACAACTTGAATACCTTCTACTTTTGTTTCCTCTTTTACCTTGACGTGTTTCATGCTCGTTGTCTCCAGAGATGTTCGTGCAACATCTATCCACGAGTTGACCATGAGATACTATGTTTGTGGTTTTGTGGCCTTTCCTCTATTCTTTAACGTGTGCAGCAACCTTGAAGGACATGAAGGGCTTCATTCATTCAGTAATGGTGGCATGGATCAACCTCTTCGAAGAGATCGCTGAAGTTTAGTGTAACCCTGTTCCTTCTATCTTCCTACCTAGGAATCTCGGGACGAGATTATGTTAAGGGGGATAGAATTGTAACACTCCTAGTTTTATTAAATAGTAATTAGGGTTTGAGTGTGCATAACATGAGCATCATATTTTAAACTGCATGCAAGAAATGGACAAAACCCAAAACCCTAATCTCCCTCTCTATTTGAAATGTATTCAAAAGAGTTTTGTATTTTGAAAATTATCAAAATATGTGGATCCCAAATGGACTAAAAGGGCCCTACCAATATTTCTGTAGTTTTACAAAAGCCTCTGGTATTTCGAAAATAATCAAAACAGAAAATAAATTGAAATTACAAAAGAGAAAACAGGAAACAAAAAAAGGTTTTATAAAAAAACCCTGCTTCCTATGCTAACTGGGCCGCATCCCACTTCCTCTCCTTTCTCTCTGCCTCTGCACGCACAGCAGCTAGAATCCGCCGCGAGCTAGCTTTTGGCCCAACCGTCCCATAGCCAGCCCGTACCGCTTTAGGTCCACCTTTCTCCTTCATCCTCGTCAACAAAGACACGAAGCTGCTGCCTGGCAGCTCCTCTGCCGCCGGCCAGCGGAGCGATGCGCGCTGAGCGCCAAGATCAAGGCCGCCGTCCGCCGGTGCCTATAAGGACCCCGCCTCAACCCTGGAGAACCCTAGCCCGCCACTCTACCTCTCCCTCTTATCCTCTCCTAAATGGCCGAAACCTAGCTCGTAGGACATCACCGCCCCCTTGGTCTCCGACCGCCCTAGCACCAATCGAGGCCACCGTCGAGTTCCCCTTGATGTCCTTGTTCTCCTCCGCTACTACATGGAAGCTGAAGTGGCCCTAGTCCACCGAATCGCCACCTCGTTCTGCCACCGGCCGCTGCTCTCCGACACGAATTCCGGAGCCACGCGACCTCACCTCGCATCGCCGTCACCACCGCCATGCTCACGGTGAGACCCCGGTCCTCCTGGACCTTCTCCTTCTTCCCCTCTCACTCTGTAGCTCCTCCCTGACGACCACCTGCAGCCTCCCCTGTCGGCCGCCGTTGTACTCGCTGCTCCGATGACCATTTCTTGGCGGTGCCACCACTATATGGTCTGCCTCGGTCTCCTCTCTCTAACGAGCCCACTCGCGCATCTTGGCGTGCCCCCAATCAGCAGAATCATCGTCAACCTGAGAGCTTGCCATTGATGATGTCGTGCTGACTACAGCATGACGCAATAATCCCTTTTCCTTTTTGTTTAAATGTTTCTGTAATTATTTTAATAAAGATTATACGACAGGTGGGTCCCTTTTGTCAGATATTTAATCATTTCCAAAATTGTTTCTGAAATGAATAAATATATGACATGTGGGCCCAGGTTGTAAAATAATTTATATATAATATCCAAAAATGTTTAATTGTTTTAATAATTATTTAAAATGGATTAAAAATGACAAAAATCATAACTAATTCATTTTAAGTCATAAAAATACAAATAATATATCAAAATGTTCAGAAAATGAGATCTATCCAATAGACTCATAATCATGCATTGTTAAGAAACTTACATGACAAGTTTAATTAGAAGAACAATATCAACCCCGTAGGTGACTCCGACGTTCCTCCTATTCTAGGGTTTGTACCCCTTGGACCCTGCTTAAATTTGCTAAGCATGCTCTAGGGTGATATTTCAATAAAATTTAATATGTCATATGATCATTTTGTTTGAGCATTGCATAGCTGCCATGTGTTGATTGTTGTTTTCCTTTCCGGTGTTTCTGCTTTTTCTCGGTAGACCTCGGAGTCGATGTGAGCAACGAGATCGAGTCCAACATTGAATACCTAGATCAACACCATGGAAGGTTATCGACGAATGACGCCAAGCAGATGAACCTGAAGTTCTGTATCTGAGTATCAACAGGCAAAGGCAAGCAAAACCCCACACATGATAAAATCCTACGATTTCAAAGTATTTCATTCTTGCCATGTGCATACGACCCCATAATCTTTTATCAATAGATAGAGTAATCCTATATGATGCATATTACGTTTGTAGCCTATACTCACTGATCCACTGCTCCTAGCATAACTAGGGTTTGTCTTTATGTGCTTCGCTAGAGCTGTTATATCTGTTGTGGTTAGCCAAGCTTAGCTGTTACTGTTGATCCATTCGGTTGATGAATCAGAGCTGCGAATGAACCTAGTTAGACAAGATGACGTGGTATGATCAGAGATGAAAGTTAAACATGCTAAGGCTTGTATGGGAGGCCATGGTGGGTTATGGTTTTTGTAGTCCCATACTTGCCACCACTAGGACCTAAGTTCTTGCCTCTTGAACCAAGACGAGCGTACAACCACACGGGGGCCTGGAAACCCCCTCGACCAACTAACTTGCTTTCCATTCGACATATGCATTCTGGTCGTTCTTGAAGGAGGTGCATTCATACAGGTAGGTAAGTGTGGCAGGGAATGGGAGAGGCACGGCCTCCGTAATCTCAAACCCTATTCAGATCTCCAGGGACCAGCTTCAGGATTTGACACGTTACAGTGACATCTCCTTAGGGCGTGACTCATGGTCTCCGCAAAAGCAAGGTAAAGGTAGTGTCCACTCGTTCTCTGCCGGCCTTCCAAGGAAGAGGGCTAACGATATCTGGCATTAAGTGGAGGTTGGTACGTGTGGGTAAAGTTGTGCACCCCTGCAGGGTATTAATCTTTTCAAAAAGCCATGCCCACAGTTATGGACGACTTGGGAACGGATGTGATGATCATAGAGAACTATAACCTAATCGTAAAACTTGACAAGAGATGTAAGGTGTGTTAAGGATGCTTCCTCAGGGATCGAGGGGGTGATCCTAGTTGGTAGGTTCTGCTGATAAAGGTTCGGTGGATACAAAAGATGATCAAAGCTAGAGATAACATTTTCTTATCCCCTTTCAAATGTTCTACTTAGTCGAGCTTCTTCTCCCTCTTTTACAAACAAAATTTAGCTTTATGCAAAGTAACCCCACCAGCCATAAGTCTTGCGGAGTACACCATGTACTCATCCTTGCTTTGTTGATACTTTTGCAGCAGGTAAGTGTTACCACAGAAGGTGAGTTTTTTACAACATCGACATCGACGAGTAGCCTGGGGTTCCTGGTCGGCACCCTGGAATCTATGGGACGTCATCGTTATGCTTCAGGCCTCTTAGGCCATTTGTTAAGTTTGCTATACTTAATAGCATAATTTGCCTTGCGTTGTTTGATGTTTGTGGTCAGTGACATCTGCTTGTAATAATTTGGTTCTCTGCTCAGTTATGAGTTTGCTGTAATATATTTTGTGTCATAGGGTCACTATAATGTTACCTATTCTCTCTTTGTACGCTTCTGAGATTTAGGTTAGGCTTATATCAGACAGAGGTCTGGGATTTGTCCAGCCTTAATCTTGCGGGTGTCACATGTCGCAAAATGGGGCATAGAGCTTTCAGCTTTCGATATTGAGTATAAACCTCGGAAAACAATCAAATCCCAAATCCTTGCTGACTTTGTTGCTGATTTGACAGAGACAAAGGAGAATATGACCCTCCCTGAGTCGGAATATTGGACCCTACATTTTGATGGATCTAACGCTCGAGGGGGCTCGGGGGCTAGCGTGGTACTCAAATCACTCCAAGGAGATAAACTTCTATATGTGTTGCAGATCCACTTCACGGCGACAAATAACATTGCTGAGTATGAAGCACTGCTGCATGGAATCCGGATTGTTAAGGATATCGGCATCCAACGTTTGATGTGTTACGGAGATTCGGATCTTGTTGCTCAACAAGTGTCAGATATTTGTAATGAAAATAAACACATGGCATCATATAAAGCTGTCGTGGATGATCTATCTAAATCGTTCGAAGGGTTTGAGGTTCAACACATCACTCGAGCAGAAAATGAGGAAGTAGATGCATTATCTTGAATAGGCTCTGCACGGAAACAGGTCCCCGATGGTGCTTGTTTAGAGCACCTCAAAGTTCCCTCTATAAAAGGAGTGGACGAGGAATATCCAACCAAATCCGACTCACCTTTAGTAACAGTTCTGGCTGTAATTCCCAGCTGGACTCAACCCTACCTTGATTACTTGGTAGATGGAAAATTACCCGAAGACGAGGTTCTGAGCCGACAGATCGTCCGATGAGCAAAATCTTATACTATAATTAGTGGTGAGCTCTATAAGCAGATTGTGTCTGTGGTCTTTCAGCGCTGTGTATCTCCGGAAGAAGGAGTGGAAATCTTAAGGGAAATCCATGAAGGCGAGTGTGGTCACCATGCTGCAGCCAAATCTTTAGTGGCAAAAGCTTTTCGACACGTTTTTTCTGGCTTACAGCCAAGGCAGATGCCGAACGGCTCGTTAAGACGTGGAAAGGTTGCCAAAACTATGCCAAGCAAGCTCATGTTTTAGCTGATCAGCTGCGAACAATACCTATAACATGGCCTTTTGTGTTCTGGGGGCTTGACATGGTAGGACCATTTAAACGGGCTCCAAGTGGATTTACTCACCTCTTAGTGATAATGGATAAATTCACCAAATGGATTGAGGCTAAACCCGTCACTAGTTGTGATGGAGCAACAGCCAGAAGATTTGTCGAGGATGTTATAATCCGATATGGTTATCCGAATATCATTATCACGGACAATGGGAGTAATTTCTCTATGGTAGAGCTTGCCGAATTCTGCAACGAGCAAAATATATGGCTTGACATTGCGTCAGTCACACATCCGTAGGCTAATGGACAAGTCGAAAGGGCAAATGGTTTAATCTTACAAGGCCTAAAACCAAGACTCGAAGCACCACTGAGACGTGCTGTGGGGGCTTTGGCAGAGGACTTACCCTCTGTAATATGGAGCTTGCGAACAACTCCGAACAGGTCAATAGGATACACACCTTTTTTCTTGGTCTATGGTGCCGAAGCAATTCTTCCTAGTGATTTGATTCATAATTCTCCTAGAGTTGCCGCCTATATCAAAGAGGATGCCGAGATTTCTCGACAAAATGATCTCGACTTAGTCGAAGAAATTCGCGTCATTGCTGAAATGAGATCAACAGCCTATCAGCGGAAGTTACGCAAGTATCATAGCCAGAGAGTCAGAAACCGGTCTTTCAATATGGGCGATTTGGTTTTCCAGCTTGTGTAGGAACGAAAGCACAAACATTCCCCAGTATGGGAAGGGACTTTTCTGGTTAGTCGAGTATTGCACAATGGTTCATACTACCTAACTGATATGCGGCCAGTCAAAGAAAGACCCGCTACTAAGAAGAGAAAGAGAGCTAGAGGCAGTACAAACCCGGAAGAATTAGACAGACCATGGAATATTGCTCAGCTACGTCCCTTTTGTTCTTAGGTTATCTTTCTTTGTAATCATATATGTGTACATGTTCAAAAAGAAATAAAGTATTGGTTGCCTCAAATTTTTCTGAGAAGGTTTTTACCATCTTATTTCCGAATGATCATGTAACAGTCGAAAATCCCAGAATACTTGAAAGTACTTTATGCTCAGTATTGTTCTAGTTTAGATTTCTGATTCTGAAAATTGCTACCTTTGGGTATAAATTTAAATTTTATAGTTTGTGTTTTGGTTATTTGTCTAATTGCCGGATGCGGGTATTTTCCGAGTAGTGAAATGTTGGTACTGGAAGCCGGCTTTGTTTCCGAGTTTAAACTGGTTTAGCAATTGAGCTCCGTTGCTCGGCAAAGTTTCGGTGCTAAAGGTTGGCCGGCTCACCAAAGGGACGAGGCGGAAAGCCAGATAAATGATAAGTGTATACAAAACACACAAGTGCTTATGCAAACATTTCAGGTACATAAACATTTAAGCCAAAAAGTGCTGAATAGAATAAATAATAACTTGGCACTAGCAAAAGTATCATATTACTTATTAACAGACCCGAACTATTTTCAGAATAATACATTGTTTTTTCTGATGACTATGATGCAGGGGGAGAGGTAGGAGCTGCTGGCTCGCTGGATACATCGCCTTGATAACATTCCAAGATGTCCAAATCCGATACGGTTTGGTCATCATCGGAAACTTCTTCTGTTTCTTCGGTAGGCGGAGGTGGCGTGTCCACGCGGGTGAAGAACGGAGTATCGTAGCTGGTGAAGTCAGCTACATGACATCTATATCCGGTGCAAGAGTCCATGATGGCCTTGATGTCCTGCTCCTGTCCATTTTCATCCACTTTGCAGTACCCTCTGGTTACTTGCCAGATTTCCATGTTTCCATGGTGGCTCATAACCATGGTGAGAGCGTTCTGCGCTGCGGTCCGCGCGTAGGACATGTTCCAGTCTTGGATGAGCTGTGTCATATCCTTGGCCTTGTCCCGCACCTGAAAGCACGACATGCTATGCATATCCGGAACCTTGAGAGCTTCACCAATATCCTCGATGGATTGGCGGAAGTCATGAAGCAAATTGCCGACTTGTCTAAGCTGGCTGGTGCGAGACTCGGAAGAGGCTGAGTCCTGTAAGATAAGAGGACCTATGCATGTAATGCAAAATGGTTAGTATAAAAAATCCGACATCGAAAAGAGTCGAAAAATGCAGAGAAGTCAGAAAGATGGAAACATACCAAGGATAACATCATCGACTTTGGTTTTCTGTTCTTGAAGACTCTAGAGTTCAGCCCGAAGTGCTTCAGAGATATCCCTCTCTCTGAATAAGTGATTTCTGAGATCCGAGATTTTCTTATCTTGGAGCGCAATCTTATGATCACGCTCCACGGTGGCCATGGAGGAGGATTCGAGAACTTGAGCAATGCTCTTCTCATGATCCGCCTTGAGCTGATGCAGCTCTTGGCGGAGATCTTTGTTTTCCACCACCAAGGACTTAAGATTCTCGACCTCTTCAATCATAGCACAGGACTGTTTCACCAGTGCTGGAATCAAAAGAACAAAAGTTGAACAAAAATTCGACTATGAAATCAAAGACAAGTTTTAAGCAATGAAATGATTACCTTTAGCCTCATCCTTGGATACTTTTAGTTGAGCATTTTCAAGCCGGAGAGCTCTGATCTCCTTCCGCTTGCTGCAAATATTTCTCAATAATTCCTGGTAATATGAATTAACTTCTGTAAGTCAGAATACCCAGAGTCAGAAGTCTACTAAAGACTCGGACTAATATTGTAACTAATATCAGCAAGAGCCTTGGGGGCTACACTAGTTCATTCTTTGGCATCCTAAGAAAGCATAAACTCGGATTGTCTATCCAACTTCATGCTTGGGGGCTAGAGGATATGATATAAAGTAACATAAAGGAAAATATGAGTTGGAATTCCGACTTACATGTTGTTCATGTGTGAGCTTGCTCAAAAACATGTTCACTTCAGTTGTAACCTTCTCGGCGAGGGTGAGCGGGATCACTGGTGGAGGTGGTACCACGCCAACTCTCAGTCCCTCGTCGCGAAGGCAGACTTGTTCAAGAAGTTCGGAGTACTTAACGTCCTCCGCTTCTTGTGCCTCTTCTTTAGCAGTAATGGTCCAGCTGTCTAGACATTGCTGGGCCAACCGCTGGATTTCCTCCGCAGACTTCCGAGAAAGGCCAAGTTTGGCAAGTCCTAGATTGTTGAGGAGATTGTCGGCGAAGATTTCTACTGAGGGATCATTACTTGAAGAGGGTTCACCCTTATCAGTGCCTAAGTCACCCATGGTGACGTCGGCTTGCGATTTAAGGATCACTGGCTCTACTGAAGGAACCGGATCTTCTACAACGATCGGAGATGGAGTAATCTCCGGCGCTGCAGAAGGTTGAGGGGTAGGAGTCGGAGGAACCACGACAGGAGAAGCCAAAGTTAGATTCGACTGGCGCAGGGGCTTGGTAGTAAGTCCCTTCCCCTTGCCCTTGACGAGCTGTTTAGCTCTGAGAATGTAATATAACAAAGAGCATTACATCTCAGAAAGAACTGCAAACATAGTACAAAGGAGGAAATTGTGAGGAAAGTTACCTCTTCACAATGGGCACATCCTTTGTGCCGATAGCCACTTTTGGAGCTTTACACTTCCGAGGAACAACATCCGGCAGTGGAACTAATTCCTCCTCCTGAGAAAATTCAGGAGGATATCCCTCGATGGGAGCAAACTCCGACTCGGGGAGGTCGGCAAGCTGAAAATAAGATAGTATCTAAATATTGAAAAATAATATATAGATGAGCACAGAAAAGGGGTTGTTGCTGAAGCTTACCAGCACAACGGGATCTTCTGCTATATGCATGTCCAGGGACACCTCCGGAATCTTCCTCTCGATCCGCTCCCTTATCAGCCACTTAATCTGGCTTACATAATCTTTTGTCGTGTAAGCTTTGGGGCGGATGAGGAGGGAATCCTTGTTTGACGACGTGATGGAGTGCATCAGTCGATCTCCGTGATGTTGGAGAGGCTGGATCCAGCGTGACACCCAACATTGGACCAAGTCAGACCCTCTCGGGCCCTTGTGCTTCATCAGATATTCGATCCGCCTCTTGGCGAGAAGTAGATCGTCACTGAGAGCCGGAAAGACATCATCCCAGGATTCTTGGGGCGTGGCGGCTCCATCGATGAAAGCCGGCAAAGCAGTAGCTTTGCCGGGAGTGGGAATGTCCTTGTTCTAGAAAAAGTGGCTAACCATTGTTTGATCGACTCGCTGGCAATGATCCGAGGATAAACGCGCTCTTGCCTAACCGACAAACTAATAGTGTCGATAATGTAAGGATTACCGGCAGTGATGCAATTCCTCCGGACCAAGAAGTAGTACCGGAAGAGAGTGAGGCTCGGCCTAATGCCGAGATACCCCTCGCACAAGGATGCGTACGCACTCATCTCTAAGATGGATTTCGGGGGGAGATGATGGAGTTGAACTCCATAGTGATTAATAACCTCAGAAAAGAAATCCGAGGGAGGAAAACTCAGACCTCTGTCCAGGTGAGTGCCGAAGTGCACTCGCTCGTCGTCGCGAGGGTTGGGGATGGTTTCGCCGAAGCCGCTCCGCTAGTCGCCGGCGCGGAGGAGCCCTTCTTCTTCTACGCCGTGGAGCTTGGCATCGTCGAGGACACACGGGATCTAGACCCCGCGATTGCTCTCTTTCTCCGCTGCCGTTGTCGTTGTTGTCGCTACCGTACCAGAAGACGAAGCTGAGGCCATTTTCTGTGTGCGCGATAGTGACCTTAGATGGGCGGCGCTAGGAATTTCTGGGGGCGAGGAAGCTCTGTGTGCGTAGGAGGAGTAGAGGAGAAAGAAACGACGCTCGGAACATGTGAAGAAGATGAGGAAAAGAAATCCTCACTCCTTATAGCCACTAGCCGCGCCAAGGTTCGTGCAAACGTTACAGTAAACATGCCACGCATCGTGGAAGGGACTGGGAAGCCCCCACATGATGATTATGCCACCTCGATCTCCACACACGCATTGAACGGCGCCTCGGTTCCAGGAAAGGCGGACCCACCAATGGTCGTGCTGACAAGAAATGTCTGTTAGTGACGTGACTTGACCATGGCTGGTGTCAGATGACGTCAGAGACCAAGTTCGGGCTTAGTTTGAATTTCGAGCTGGAAATCCAAATAACATATTTATAGGTCCGACTCGTTTTTGTGACCCGGATCGTATCTTTTCTTTTGCAAGTTTCAGGAACCCTTCAAGATTCTGCAAGTGGAAGATCAAGCTAGACGATGATGAATCCAACTTTGGATCTTGGAGGCCTCCGGGGGCTGCTGTTGGGGATATACTTTTCGGGTATCCTCACTGTACCTCACTGACCAGGGTGGCCCACTTCAGGTTAGAGCTTTGCTTCACGGGAGGCCTAGTCAGGTAGAAGAAATGGAGTCTAGTCCTGCTTCGGGAAGGCCCAGAAGACTTACCGACATAGGCCCATAGTGTTACTTGTAGTTCAAGATGTACTCTGTAACTGACTCTTAGTCGTAGCCGGATAGATCTCTGCTATAAACCCTAGGCCGGATATCTATATAAGCCGTCCTAGGGTGAGCCTTTAGGGCACCCTCACAATAGTCTACAATCTCAACTCGCACAGGAGAAACCCTTGTAACCCATATTCTGGCTCTGCCGTATTACTGGATTGCTCGCAGGAGTAGGATCCATCCAAAGCTGATGCATTCAAACCTGGGTAAACTTGTGTGTCACCATCCCAGAACCCCGTATGAATCACACCCCTCTCTTCCACACGCCTCGAGGACCCCCTCATGGCTTACATGTCATCAATCCGACGACACTTGTAGTTCAAGATGGACATTATAACTGACTCTTAGTCATAGAAGGATAGGTCTATCCTGTAAACCCTAGGCCGGATATCTATATAAGCCATCCTAGGGAAAGCCTTTAAGGCACCCTGACAATAGTCTACAATCTCAACTCACACAGGTGAAACCCTTGTAACCCATATTCCGGCTCTGCCGTATTACTGGATTGTTAGAAGGAGTAGGATCCATCCAAAGCCAGTGGATTCGAACCTTGGTAAACTTGTGTGCTCACCATCCCGGAACACAGTACGTCACACACCCCTCTCTTCCACACGCCTCGAGGACCCCCTCATGGCGTACCTGTCATCAATCGAACGACACCCCACATATAAGATTTTTTTTAATTACTAAAAAAATTCTGGAAAAGATTAAAAACCTGACAACGTGGACCCACCTGGGATTTTTATTTTCTAGAAAAGAATTAGAAATACATTAATAAAAGAGAAGGGTTTATGACCTCTTGCTGACGTCAGCAATGCAGGATTTCCACTGCCGATCAAGGATCTCTCAATCCTTTGCGTGTGGGGCAGCGAGAGCAAGGTCATTAGACGTGGGCTTGTGCGCTAATCATATTAGTGGTGGTGCCGCTCTCGGATGGTTGCTAAAGCAACGACAACGACGATGTGCAGCGGTGGCAGCGATAGACGGTCATCAACAACGTGCTATGGAGCAAGAGGAGGCAAGGGGAGAAGCTCCACGAGGACCAGCAGCTCACCAGGACCATAGTGGAGGTGTCGGTGAGGCCGGGGGAAGCTGTGCATTGGCAAATCGACGACGTGGCTACGGTGGCCGACGAAATGGCGAGCTCGATTCCGGGTGATTAAAGGCACGCATGCTTGCGTGGTTGGTCGGAGACGAATGAGGACAGCGAGTCAAACCTCCTAGGACGGACTAGGAGGCTCGGGAAGGCTGAAGATGGTGAGATGGTGCGGCACCAACTAGAGCTAGGGTTAGGGTTTTCGTGCGAGAAAGTGAGAAAGAGGGAAGACTAATGGCTAGTGTTCTCGGTGGCTGCGATGGGGTCTCTTGCAGGCATCGGCGGGAAGCGGTGTGAAACTTGGCGCATGTTGGTGGCGGAGGAGCGGCCAACGAGCTGCTTGCTCGATTGTCCAACAAGGAAGACGACGATGGACAGCTGCAAAGCGGTACGGGGCCGGGGTGGGCTGCACTTGGGATAGTGTGAGCCACAGGAAAGGTCGCTACAGGCAAGGGAGAGCTGGGCAATGGCCTGGTAGCTGGGTTCTCTATTTTTTCTTGAAAAAAAATCCTTTTCCCTTTTTTGTTTTCTATTTTCCATTTGTATTTTCAAACTCTTTTTTGTTTTAAATAGTTTGAAAATACCAGAGGTTTTCTTAAAACTATTGAAATATTGTGGGGCCCTTTTAGTCCATTTGGGATCCATGTATTTTGTGTTTTTCCAAATATTTTCAAAACCATTTGAATTGATTTTCAAAGAGGGAGGGGAGTTAGGGTTTTGCATTTATTCTTTTTTTAGCAAAAATAATGATGCTCATGAATGCAGTGAAACCTTCATTATGCTATTTAATAAAACTGGAGTGTTACAAAAAGAAACGGATTTTTTTGTTTGGGACGGATAGATCCTGATGGCATACAAATTCATGACACTTTTCTTGTGATCTTGTCTTTACAATATCCATTGGTGTATCCACCCGTTCTTCTCTTCTCTGAAGGATCTGTAAGTTAAACTCTTGAAAAATAAATGTCCAACAGATCATTCTTGGCTTAATGTTAGTTCTTTCAAGGTTTTCTTTTAAGCCATTACGATCAGTATGCAATCTTACTTTGGAATCAATTATGTAAGATCTAAACTTATCACAAGAGAAAACAATAGTGAAGAGTTCTTTTTCTGCCATGGGATAATTCTTTTTGAGCACCATTCAAGGTGTGACTAGCATGATGAATGATATTAAGTTCATCACCATCATGATGGCGAAGTATAGCTCCCAATGCCTCGTGACTAGCTTCACAAAACAAGTCAAAAGGCATTTTTCCAGTGCGGTGGTTTAATGATAGGGCCATTAAGAATGGCTTGTTTTAATATGGTGAATGTTGTAAGACAATTTTCATCAAAATAAAAATTATAGCATCCTTTTGTAGAATGTTAGTTAAAGGTCTAGCAACTTTAGAGAAGTTCTTAATAAACCTTCTATTAAATCCTATATTACCTAATCTTCTTATACCTTTTACATCGTGAGGAGGGGGAGCCTTGTATTTCTTCTATCTTGCCTTATTGACTTCTATGCCTTTATCTGAGATCTTATGACCAAGTACTATCCCTTCTTGAACCATGAAGTGGCACATCTCCCAATTCAATACTAGGCTCGTATCTTCGCATCTCTGCAAAAATTTGTGAACATTATGGAGATAATGGTTAAATGAAGTTCCATAGACTAAGAAATTGTCCATGAATACTTCCATAATATTTTCAACATAATCAGAAAATATAGCAGTCATACACCGTTGGAAGGTGGCAGGAGCATTACACAGGCCAAAAGCCATGCGGCGATAGGCATACAAACCAAACAAAGATGTGAATGTTATTTTTAATTGGTTATCAGGATGGAAAACTATTTGATAAAAACCAGAGTAACCATCCAAGTAACAAAAATGTGAGTGCAGAGCAAGTCTCTCCAAAATTTGGTCGATAAATGGCAAAGGGTAATGATCCTTTTGAGTTTCCTTATTAAGTTTTATATAGTCAATACACATCCTATGATCAATAATAGTTCGAGTAGGGACTAACGCAATATGTTCATTCGGGACAATAGTGAACCCACCTTTCTTTGGAACCCAATGAACATAACTTACCCAATCACTTTCCTTAACATGGAAGATTACCCCTACATCTAATAGGTGGATTACCTCCTTTCTCACCTCCTCTTTCATATGAGGTTTGAGCCATCTTAGAGAATCCGCAACTGCCTGAGCTCCTTCTTCCATAAGTGTTCTATGGGTGGCTATTGAGGGACTAATCCCTTTCAAGTCATCCATTGAATAATCCAGAGCCTTTCGGTGCATTTTAAGACTATTATTAAATTCTCCTCTTCCTTTTCTACAAGCTTAGAGATTATAATAACAGGATATTTATTAGTGTCATCAAGGAACCTGTATTTTAGTTCTTTAGGAAGGGCTTTGAGTGTAGGGGGTGGAAGCTCCTCATCACCCTTTCTTATGGGTATCTCATAGATTTGATTCATTTCGGAATCAACTATAGGAGACGAATTAAGATATTCATAAATTTCCATTTTGTCTATGTCTTCAGGAAGATTATCATTCTCAACTAGGCATGTTTCTAACTTAACATTGGGAGTGTCAATAAACACAACGACAAGACTAGTAATGTTACCTTCTTCTTCTTGATCTTTCTCATTTTATTCAAACTCCTCAATAGTTAGCCTGTGATGAAATTTAGAGAAATGGAAATTCATTTTATCCTCGTCAAATTTGAGAGATACTGTCTCCTTATTGCAATCAATGTTTGCCCTGCAGTGTTCAGAAAAGTTCTTCCAAAAATAATTGGACAATAAACATCAGTAGGCATATCAATGAGCAAAAAAAATTAATAGGGTACTTGTAAGGTCTAATAGAAAATGGAACATCTCTAATTATTCCCATAGGAATTCTGAGTGTCTTATCTACTAGCATAATTTTCATATCAATATCCTCTAATTTAGCTGGAATGAGTTCATTTTGGATTTTCAAGTAAAAATTATAAGGGATAACAATAATAGTTGTTCCAATCTCACTGAGGCCATAATAAGAAGATTCACCAAAGGTGCAAGGAAGAATAGGGTTACCAACATATTTAGCTTTTACCTTTATTTTAATGAATTGAGAAGCTTCGGTGTCTAGCTCGATTACATTGCAATGTGCAAAAATGGTTAATATATCTTCTCTAGTTGGCTGACCCATTGCTTGCATGCCCTCTTGAATAAATTCTTCTATTTTTCCTCTTCCTCTAGCTTATTGAGGATCATTATTTCCTATTCCATCTGTTCTTCAAGTTGTTGGGCAAGTATATGTTTTCTCTTCGTCCTTGGAAAAGGAAGGGGTTCAACATAAGGTGCTTCTTTATTTAATGGCTATACAGGGGCCATAATTTCTATCTTGACATCTTCAACTTGCTTAGGTGGTGGAGTATATTGAAGCCAATATTTCTTTGGAGCTTCAATGTGTTCTGTAAAAGATTGGAGGATTTGGAGAATAAGAAGTTCATTAGCAGTTTCCTCAACCTTACCGGATTCCTTATAAGCATTGAGACAATCATATTCAATTTCTATCCCTTCTTCGCCACCTAAATCAGATCCCCAAGTTTCTCTATTGCAACGAATTCATTCTAAGAGTTCCCAAGCTTTAGATATAGTTAAGTCCATAAAGAACCTCTAGAATTAGTGTCAAGTTCCCACTTAATGTCTTGATTAGGTCCTCCATAGAAAATATGTAGAACATACCATTTAGGTAAATCATGCTGGGACATCTATCAAGGATGGATTTATACCTTTTGAAGGCTCTTACCAAACCTTCTCCTCGGTGGTTCTTGAAATTCGTGATTGCCCTCCTTACTTCAGCAATCTTTACCTTGGGAAAGAATTGAAATACAAATTCTCCTTTGAGATTTTCCCAAGTGTCAATTTTCTATGCCGGGCAAATTCTATACCAAGCTAAAGTAGTTTTGTTTAGAGATTGGCTAAATAATTTAAGTTTTAATTCATCATCAGAATAGCCTCTCAATTTAAGCATCGAACATAACTCGGTAAAATGCATTAAGTGAGTGTAAGGATCCTCATCTAGATCTTCTCTTTCAAAAGTTTTGTCCTTGATAATAGCTACAAAACAAGAGTTAACCTCAAATTTTGGTTCGCTCCCACTCGAGAATTCCTTAACGAGTCCTCTATTAAAATTCAAGAGGTATTTAGTTGCGTTAAGATGATTCATCAGCCCGAGTGTAGTCATGGTGCTCACCTAAAACTAGTAAAAAAAGTAAACAATTAGTAAGATTAGCAACTAAGAGCAAAGACCAAAAGCACTTAGCTCCCCAGCAATAGCGCCAGAAAATAGCTTGATGACTACAAGAGCACATATCGATTGTAGCTAGTTTCAAAATAAGAGTATCAAACCCACAGAGATCTATTTAGTTAAGGTCTTTGTGCCCCTCATTACTATCTACCAAAGGATACTTGTAAGCTGTCTTTGATTTCAAGTAAAGGGTGTTTGAAAGGTGTTGTAAAAGTGCGCAAGAAAGTAATCAAAGTAAGGAAAGTAAACAAGTAATTAAAGCATTGGGAAATAGTGTTGGAATCAATAAGGCTAAAGCGTTCTCGAGGATGTAGGATACACAACTAGCATATGGTAATTATTCATGATTAGGATAATCTATTTCTTATGTCATGACATGTGTGGAGAGAGCTCAATAATAAGATGTTCAGTACAAGACTCGTGAGCAGCAGCTTCTTGAATCAGTTATTGAGGTCATCTCTAAATAACGACTGCGATTGTCTTGAGAGTTACCTTTGAAGATACTTAACCCCATAGATGGTTTGATAGACTTGACGACACTCTCAAAAGGATTTGTTTGATTAAATGAAGTCTAGAGGTAATTTTGATGAATGTCAAAGCTAACCTTGTGGATCAAACCATGGTACTATTTAAAGAGTTCTATGTATTTCATGCACACCTTTGGATGCCAATTACTCAGCTGAACAACGAACTATCTATGGTACAACCTGTGATTTCGGCTATGAGTTAACGACATGGGTGGCATAAATGTCACCATAATGGGCAAAAGTATTGGTACTCTCGAAGTTTGTGTGAACCATTGTTTAAAAGTATCACTCAATGATCCTTTTTGAGAATTATCCTTGAAATAAGGAAAAAATATATATATGAAGATCCACATAACAAGTCATTGGCATGGTCTCATTACTACTTTATGAATTTTCTTGAAAGACAATGTTTGGAATAGAAGTGTTTTGATAGCCTTGATTTACTGATGTGGGTGTCAATAAGACACTTCACTATTATGCTACTTAGGACATGAACTCTCTTACTCAATTTTGCTATAATAAAACATCCTAGTGTTCCTTGGCAAGGTGAGAGTTAACTAGAGGAATTGGATTGATTGTTAGACTTCTAGTTATTTATACTTATATTAAACTCTACTTTGATTGTCTTGATTTACCAAAGCTTGTATATTGTTCTTGTCATCTCTATAACTTGGATGATCCTTTCAAATGGATGAAGTGATGGACGCATATGACCGCCAACCGTAAGTGAATTCATATTCTCGTTCTTTCAAGTTTAAACACGGAATTCCTTATAGTTCTTTTGTTTCTTCTTCCTCGAGGGCAATCAAGGTTTGATCTTTGGGGAGGTTGATGGCTCTAAAAATAGCCATCTTTTATCACATTTGAACATTGTTTTTTGTCAAGCAATTTACAAGAATCTCTCTATCCTTGCCACTAATGACTAATTATTGCAAATATATGCAAACCATTGCTTTCAATTGTGTTGTGTAGGAAATCACACTTTTTAATGCGAAATCAGGAGTCATAAATGAAGATTCTAAGGAAGTCCACACGACCAAGTAATTCTGGAGCAATTACCAGGCGTTAGCAGCCGTAATGACCAATGGTACGGGCAGGGCCCGGCCGTACGGTCCACCCATACGATGTGGCGGTGGCTTCATCTCATCAAACCCTACAACTTTTGTGAAGACACCTATATATTTCGAGGTCCCAGCTGCCGCATAGAGGGCCGCCATTCTAAGATTGCATCACAACACCACCAAAGGAGATCCACACCATAGTTCATCCCCTCCATCTTCTGTCCTCTCCATTAGCCATAGACATTACTTAGATCTTGAGATCTCCTTGTGATTCGACGACGATTGTAAGAATATTTGATTGCAATCTAATTATTTTGCACAATGTTTTCTATCCTTGATCTTATTGTTATGATTGAGTACTCCTCTCGGGCTGCGGGTTGGGGAGAAACCTCAGAGAAATTATGTGCATCTAATCTATGGGAGTATTGTGTATTGTTTGAATGAGGGATTTGTATCTTTTGGTTCTTTGTCTCCTGGCTCGATCTTTGGACTTGTAGGTACCCAAGACTCCCGAGATCAATAAAGGCTTGAGGTGAGATACTTGGCTAGTGACGATCTCATAGGACCCAATGATATAAAGGGTTGTATGTTCTTCGCTTAGCAAACCACTCGGGATCAACAACAACATCTCTTCTTAAGGCTTTGATCTATGTTTTTCACTTAATAACTATTTGTAGCCCGATGCTTTGTGGTGTAATTGGTTGGATTAAAAAACTACTGATATGCATGTGGCTCGCAGGGGATTTAGTATATTAGGATGTGTTGCCCACAAAAGATTATCTCTATTAAAACATTACACTTCTTTTATCCCATATAATGTGCAGTTGCAGGTGGATCTTCAACCCTAGCCTATCACCATCCATTGAATCAACCCATGATATAAAGTAAACTATATTGGTCAGGTAAACAAAGGTAAAACAAAAAAACAAAATCTTGTAGATGTGTCCTTTTTAATTCCTTTTAGAATTGTTTCCCAAGGTTCGATTAAAACTAGGTCTACTAGGGAAAACGAGTGTTATATTACATCCATGAATCCGGATCGAAGGTATCAAACCTTTTTCTAGCACCGTTACCAGGGAAGCAATTCGCTATCCTGGTGAGGTCACTAGAGTCCTTGTTTTTAGTTTTATTTTTGTTTATAGTTTTTTCTTGTTATTAGTTTACTTTCTTGTTATCTATTTGAAAACCCAAAAAAATACTTACTTGTTTCCTTTACTTTAAAAAAATACCAAAAACAGAAGATCCATGGCTCAAAAGAAACTTGGGGAGTATGCTACTCCTACTGTTCGTGCACCTATTACTTAGCCCGTTATTGATGCAGAAGCATATGAAATTAAGCCTAATTTTTAAGTTTAGTTCCACAGAACCAATTTGGAGGCTCGTCTTCTAAGGATTCAGGTTTGCACTTAAATACTTTTACTGAAATTTGTGACATGATGCGTATTAAGGATGTTGATCCAAATGCTATTAAATTATGCTTGTTTCATTTCTATCTAAGAGGAAAAGCTAAGTACTGGTTGCTATCTCTACCTAAGGGCACTCTTACATCTTGGGAGGAATGCATAATCTTTTTATGACTAATTTCCCCCCTAGCTAAGACTATGCAACTAAGATCGAACATTACAAGTATTAGACAAGAAGATCGCGAGCCACTAGCGCTTACATGGGAAAGGATGAAAGAAGTCATACTAAACTGTCCTAGTCATGGGATGGAAGAGTGGCTTATATTGCATTTATTTTATAATGGCCTTCACCCAATGTCTAAGACTATGTTAGATACTGTAGCAGGAGGAACAATCATGGGAAAGCAAGTGAGTTTTGCAAAGAAATTACTTGATGATATGCAAAACAACAATGCCCAATGGCATGTGGAAAGAACCTCAAAAAGGGTGAATTCAATCACCAAGGTAAACAATGAAGAGCTTACTACTAAGGTAGATGAGTTACTCAACATAGTAAAGGACAAGGAAGATACCCAAATTAATGCTATCACTACCGATGTTAACAATGTTAATTTTATAGCTCGTACTCCTTATAATCCTGCTTGGAAGAACCAAAATTTTGCTTCTAATGTTCAAAAGCATTATTCTAATCCTGTAGGAGCTCCTTACAATATTTATGATAATCATAATGGACCAAATCATGGCAATCTATTGTTTGAACATACTGTTAGAACTTTTATGCAAGCTCAAACTAAGAAAAATGATATGCTTATTAAAATCACGGATAACCATGAGAGTAGTATTGGTAAATTATCTAATCAATTTGTTGCAATTATAAATGATGTGCATGCTCTACATGAAAGGATCAAGACCATGGAGGCACAATTGGGCAAGGTAGCCGAGAGCCAAGCTCTCATATTGGAAAAATTCGCTGGAAACCCCGAGTCAAATCCAATAGAAGACCTCAAGAAGATGCGGGTGGAAATGAATGAAGATAAGCCTAAAGAGTTAGACTATAGCAACGCACCAACACCTGAATACACCGTGGAAGATCTATTAAAGATGATCATCATAAAGAATCCCGGTCTAGAACAAGGTAAAGATGCTACATACCAACAATTTATACAACAAGTAGCATCTAAAGTTCGAGAATTAGAAATGGAGTATAAAATACTAGCTAATAAGCTTCCTACTAAGCTAGATGATTATTTGAGCCTACTATTAAAATGAAAATTGGTGTTAATGAGATATCTGGACTTTGTAATCTTGGTACAAGTGTCTCAACAATCTCCAAGAGTCTATTTGACAAGTTAAACTTGGGGCCTTTTGAAACCACTGAGATGATACTCCATCTTGCCGATTCAACTTATAAACAAGCTGTTGGGATAAAAGAAAACATACTTGTTGTTGGGGATATACTTTTCGGGCATCCTCACTGTGCCTCACTAACCAGTGTGGCCCACTTCGGGTTATAGCTTTGCTTCACGGGCGACCCAGTTAGGGACAAGAGATGGAGTCTAGTTCGGCAATGGGAAGGCCCAGAAGACTTACCAACATAGGCTTGTTATGTTACTTGTAGTTCAAGTTGTTCTCTGTAACCGACTCTTAGTCATGGACGGATAGGTCTCTCTTGTAAACCCTAGGCTCGATATCTATATAAGACGTCCCCGGGTACGCCTTTATGGAACACGACAATAGTCTACAATCTCAACTCGCATAGGTGAAACCCTTGTAACCCATATTCCAGCTCTGCTGTATTACTGGATTGCTAGCAGGAGTAGGATCCGTCCAAAGGCTGCGGATTCGAACCTGGGTAAACTTGTGTGCTCACCGTCCCAGAATACCATACATCTCACACCCCTCTCTTCCTCACGCCTCGAGGACCCCCTCATGGCGTACTTTTCATCAATCAGACGACAGTTGGCGCCCACCGTGGGGCAAGTGAGCTTCGGATCTATGTTCCGAGCGGAATCTACAAGAATCGGAATCGGCGAGACAATCGCCATCGGCCGCGTCCTCCACGCCAGCGACATCCCTCTCATCATTCTCGACGAGACCTGGATTCCGGCTAGGGAGGCCGTGACTGCCTACACCATCATGTCTTTTGGCGAGATCGATGTTTACATTGGTTTCACTAAACCTGCCCCACCCACCCCAGCGGTGATGATAGAGGCAGAAGAAGCTTCTGGGTCCACTTTATATGCGGAGGCAGCAGAGTTCCGGATCTCAAAAAACCATAAACACACCCAGCCCGCACCTATTGCGGAGATAGTGGAGAAAGATGAACCTAAAGCAGATCTTACGGTGCAAGTCGAATCTGGAGTGGATGTCCCTAGCGAGGCCGAATCCCAGATCGATTTACCCACCGAGGTCATAATCCAGGAGGAGCAAGACAACAACTTTCGTTCCAGCTCTACCAATACCGGAACAAATCAACCCTTCCGGAGGCATACGTTGAGGCGCATGACGATGAAAGGCGCAAACGTGGATGAGGTTCTTAAGACCATTAGAATTTTCGAGGAAGCCCACGAAAAAAGATGCAACTACCTCAGGACACATGCGTCGCACTTCGTCGGATATGTTGGATCCGGATCTGGCTCTACCAATGCTGGAGACAACGAGGACTCTGTGCTGGAGGCGATCAGAACAAGCACCGACTTACCGGCATCTTCGGATGATTCCATGACGTTGGTGGATTTCCGAAAGTTCTCCGCCGAATACGAAGAGGAGTTTAACTCCAAAGCTGCAGAAGAAGGAGAAGCCATGGATGAAGGATCCGTAGAAAACTCTCCCAAAGTGCAGGAAGACATGGATCTCGGAGATAATCCTGACGTCCAGATGTCCGAAAGTAGCGACCAGAGCTTGACTCCGGGAAATGGACCCAAAGCCATCTTTGCTACCGGTGCTGCCAAGAAGGCAAAGAAGAAGAACAAGAAGAACAAGACCCTAGCAAAAGACCCTCTAGCGGAGGAAGTGGTTGATGAGGAGTATGAAGAAGACTCGGATGGAGCACTAGTCCCAGACGAGCCCAAAGAAGCTTTGGTGGATGGACACGGTGTCACTACTGGTGCTCATAAACTCATCAATGCTGCGTTAACTATGCCTATCCCTACAGCTGCAGAACTTACTGCTGAAGAGTTGGAATACAGGGCTCAAGCCCTGGAAGCGCGTCGCCAAGTACTGCTGGATGAAGCCAACAACATTGACAATGAGAAGAAGTGCATAGCTACTGCGGAGAATTTCATCTCTCTACAACATTTGAAGACCCGGAAACGCCACATGCGGGCCGACAAATTTCCGGAAGTCCACAAGGTTCTCTTAGAGGGAGACCCAAGGATGCCTCGTCTCAACAGCAAGGGAGATCTGGTGTACCCAACACCATTACAAAACACGCCGTGGCATGAGATATCTTGGCAAATAACCCAGGCCTAGATCAGATCCGGTTGGGCATAAAGCTACTCACCAATGGCCTAGAGCAACAAAAGGTTGCGAAATCCAGAAGTGGAAAACTGGTCTTTCAATCTGACCAATGTTGCACGGATCCAGCCTGGAATGATATTAGACCTCAATGGATTCTGAAACAGAATTACCGTTCCGACCGTCGAGAAGATAACTACTCAAGAATCGGATCTTCAGGGCAACGGCACAAAATCGCGTGTGACTAGAGCAATGTTACCCTAGCCGCGGAGCGACACGCAGTTGCAACACTGTATCCGAGAAACCCTCCCCTGCGAGAGTCGAACAATCACAGAGAAGAAGACAAAGAGAAGCATAGGGAGGAGGACCATCAAAGGATGCCACCTCCTAGACATGCAAGTCGTCCGGCTGAACCCCATCGCGGCGGGAGTGATGGACGAAGGAACGACGGACACCATGCCGATTCAAGCCGACAGGGGGCTCATCGCAATGAAGACCCTCCTCGGAACCGGAATAATGACGCTCCCGATGGAGGCCGTCGATCAGCCAGAAATAATCCACCTACACCACCCTCTCTGCTAAGCAGCCATCACAACGGCTCTCAAGGAGGCCAAGGAGGGCGTCATGGCAGAGGAGGTGGTTGCAGAAGCAGAAGTCCGTCTCCAAGGAACCGTTGCTATAGCGAACAACCAAGACGGTGTTCCCTATCATAAGCGAGACAACAGATCAACTCTAACATAGGGTCGCGACGCTACGAGTCAGATAATACCTACGTGGGTCCAAAATTCTTCGGACCGCATATTCGACAAAAAAACTTCCCAAATGGATTTGCTATCTAAAGACACATCCAACCCTATGACGGTGTGGCCCGGCCAGATACTTGGCTTCAGGATTTTTTCTAGGCTTGCCGCATCGCCAAAGGCGGAAAAAGCTTGGTCACGACCCAATATCTCCCACTTATACTGCGGAAGACGGCACGATCATGGCTCAATGAACTTCCGGAGAATACCATCCACAACTGGTACGTCATGCAAAGCGCATTCTTTTGGAATTTCGAAGGCACATATCGGAGGCCCTGTATGGTAGGAGACCTTCAACATTGCACCCAAAAAGTCGAAGAAACTTGCCGAGATTACCTCGGATGATGGATCGACACCAAGAACTCCTCTGAAGGAGTAAATGATCAAACTGCGGTTGAAGCTTTCATTGCAGGACTCCCAATTGGTTTAGTATGTCACCACTTGAAGTGCGAAAAGGTCACTGATCTAGGAGAGATGATAGAAACGGCTATGACGATGCAGAGAGATTACTGAACGCCCTAGCTGTCCCACAGTAGACAAAACAACCAAATCAACAAGCTCAAAAGTGCAAAAATACCTCGGAAGAAAAACCCAACATGGAAACGGCAGTGGTCACTGCTACTTTCAGGTCTAGAGGACGAGGACGGAACATAGGCGGCCACGGACGCGGTCGTGGGACGTCAAGATTCCAGGGTAGAGGAGACCAGCAGCCTAGCAAAACCTACTCCTGGGCCGACATTGCCAATAACCCGTGTGTGTGCATCACTTAGATGCCAACGGGGGCTCATCCCACACAAATACTGAGTGTTGTTTCAACGACGACATCAAGAAAGACGATACCACAGGCTACAGGGCTAACCAGAAGAAGGGAAAGAAGAATCCCGAAAAAGAAAAGGAGACCAAGGAAGATTCTGACATGGAGGAAGCTGACCCTTCAAATCCCAAGCCGGATGGAAAGAAGAACTTCCCAACGAAGAAAGACAGTTATGTCACTTTCCTTGAGTCTCAACCAGCTAAGGTCAAGAAGGTAGTTTTGCATGAGCTCAACACAACTATTCCAGCTGTCCCACAATTCTTGGACTGGTCGGAAGTGGCAATCACCTTTGACCATGCTGATCATCCGCCTAAGTTGCATAGGCGAGGAAAATACGCCTTAGCCGTCAATCCACTTATTAACGGCTATGGTTTCTCCAAGACTCTCATGGACGGCAGCAGCAACATCAATATTCTGTATGTCGAAACTCTACGTTGGATGTGGATCTAGGAGACATAGCTGAATGACAGCTTCGTGATCTATCACGAAGTTGTCACAGGAAGACAAGCAAATTCCCTAGGAGAGATCACTTTGGATGTTACCTTTGGAACACCAAAGAACTATTTGACGGAAGCACTTTCCTTCAAAGTGGTCCCATTCAAGAATGCATACCATGCTATATTTAGACGTCCGGCTTACTGGGCTTTTATGGCCCGTCCGTGTTCCATTTACAATATGATGAAAATTCCAGGTCCCAAAGGCGTGATCACCATCAGGGGAGACCCGAAGAAGGTGCGAGAGTGCGAGGACGGAAATGTCGCCTTTGCTGAAGTTGTGCTGCATGCCCAGGAGTACCAGGAGATCAAGAAGACCATCGATCCGTCCGAGATGCCCGTGACAAAGAAGGAGTTGACAAAGCCGACTCCGGAGTTCAAGGCATCAGAAGAGACAAAGAAGATGCCGTTGAAGGATGATGACCCCTCCAAGGTGACCTAGATAGGTGTAGGTATAGATAGCGCATAGGAAAGTGTGCTTGTCAAGTTCCTCTAAGCAAATCAAGATATCTTCGCATGGCAGCCATCTGACATGATCGGAGTACCTAGGGAATTTGCCGAGCACTCTCTAAATGTACACCCAAACGCTAAACCCGTCAAACAGTCCTTACGATGTTTCGACGATGAAAAGTGAAAAGAAATAGCTAAGGAACTAGCTTGGCTCGAGTTAGCCGGATTCATAGAAGAGGTCATCCACACTGAGTGGTCAGCCAATCCTGTAATGGTCCCTAAAAAGGACACCACTGATTTAAGGATGTGTGTTGATTATTCTGCCTTGAACAAGGCTTGTCCCAAAGATCCGTTCGCGCTTCCTAGAATTGATCAAGTTATTGATTCTACGGCAGGCTCGGAACTCCTATGTTTTCTCGACGCATATTCCGGTTATCACCAAATTCGGATGAAGGAATCAGACAAAGTCAAAACTTCATTCATAACCCCCTTCGGAACCTTCTGTTTTGTTATGATGCCCTTTGGGCTCAAGAACGCGGGAGCTACGTACTAGTGCACTATGCAGCGTTGCCTCCACGATCAAATCTGACGCAATGTACATGCATATGTGGACGACATTGCGGTGATGTCAAAAAAGAAGGAAACCTTAATTTCTGACTTGGAGGAAACATTCACCAATCTACGCAAATACAACATAATGCTTTACCCGAAGAAATGTTTCTTTGGAATACTAGCCGAGAAATTATTAGGTTTCACTGTGTCTCTAAGAGGCATAGAGGTGAACCGAGACAAGATTAAGGCTATACTCAATATTTCCAGGCCGACTTGCCTGAAGGATGTTCAAATACTAACTGGTTTCATTGTTGTAGTCAGTTGGTTTGTAAGCTGACTTGGTGAAAGAGCCGCACCACTCTACAAGCTCCTGAAAAAGACCAAAAAGTTCGTTTGGACCGATGAAGCTGGAGCTACACTACAAGACATGAAAACCGTACTCTCATCTGCTCCTATCCTTGCGACGCCGGAACCTTGGGAATCGATGCTTCTCTATCTTACTGCCACAAACAGAGTCATCAGTGTTGTTATGGCTGTGGCGAGACCAGAGGAAAAATAGGAACACCCAGTGCAGCGTTCGACTTATTACCTCAGCGAGGTCCTAACTAAATCAAAGCAGCGATATCCGCACTATCAAAAGATGGCTTACAGTGTGTTCTTCACATCCCGGAAGTTAGGACATTATTTTCAGGAACACCCAACTACGATGGTGAGCACAACTCCCATGAGAGATATAATCAACAACAACGATGCTACCGGACGTGTCGCAAAATGGGGCATAGAGCTCTCAGCTTTCGACATTGAGTATAAACCTCGCACATCAATCAAATCACAAATCCTCGCTGAATTTGTCGCTGATTGGACAGAGACAACAGAGAATATGACCCTTATAGAGTCGGAATAATGGACCTTACATTTTGACGGGTCTAAGGCGCTCGAGGGCTCAAGGGCTGGCATGGTGCTCAAGGCACCACAAGGAGATAAAATTTTCTATGTGTTGCAGATCCACTTCACGACAACAAATAACATTGCCGAATATGAAGCACTGCTGCATGGAATCTTCATTTCTAAGGATATCGGCATCCGATGTTTGATGTGTTATGGGGATTCAGATCTTGTTGCCCAACAAGTGTCGGATATCTGTAATGCAAATAAGCACATGGAAACATATAGAGAAGTCGTGGATGAACTATCCAAATCGTTTGAAGGGTTTTAGGTTCAACACATCCCTCGAACAGAAAATGAGGAAGCAGATGCGTTATATCGAGTAGGCTCTGTACGGAAAAATGTCACGGATGGTGCTTTTTTAGAGAACCTCAAAGTTCCCTCAATAAAAGGAGTAAATGAGGAATATCCGACCAAATCCGACTCACCTTTAGTGGCAGTTCTGGATGTAATTCCAAGATGGACCCAACCCTACCTTGATTTCTTGGTAGATGGAAAATTACCCGAAAGACGAGGTTCTGAGCCGGCAGATCGTCCGACGAGCAAAAACCTATACAATCATAAATGGTGAGCTCTATAAGGGGAGTGTGTCGTGGGTCTTTCAGCGCTGTGTATCTTTGAAAGAAGGAGTGGAAATCTTACAAGAGATCCACGAAGATGAATGCGGCCAACATGTTGCAACCAAATCTTTAGTGGGAAAAGCTTTCCGACACGGATTTTTCTGGCTTACAGCCAAGGCAGATGTCGAACGACTGGTTAAGATGTGCAAAGGCTACTAAAAGTACGCCAAACAAGCTCATGTTCCAGGTGATCAGCTGCAAACAATACCTATACCATGGCCTTTTACGGTCTGGGGGCTTGACATGGTAGGACCGTTTAAACGGGCTCCAAGTGGATTTACTCATCTCTTAGTGATGGTGGATAAATTCACTAAATGGATTGAGGCTAAACCCGTCACCAGTTGTGATGGAGCAACAACCAGAAGATTTTTCAGGGATGTCATAATCTGATACGGTTATCCACATAGCATTATCATGGACAACAGGAGTAACTTTTCTACGGGAGAGCTTGCCAAATTCTGTGATGAGCAAAACATCCGGCTTGACATTGTGTCAGTCACACATCCACATGCTAATGGACAAGTCGAAAGAGCAAATGGTTTAATCCTACAAGGCCTAAAACCAAGACTTGAAGAACCACTATGACGTGCTGCGGGGGCTTGGGCAGAGAAATTACCTTCTGTGATATGAAGTTTACGAACAACAAACAGGACAACCGGATACACACCTTTCTTCTTGGTCTATGGTGCAGAAGCAGTTCTTCCTAGTGATTTGATTCATACTTCTCCCCGAGTTGCTACGTATATTGAAGAGGATGCCAAAATTTCTTGACAAAATGATCTTGATTTAACCGAAGAAGTTCGCGTCGTTGCTAAGATGAGATCACCAGCCTATCAGCAGAAGTTATGCAAGTATCATAGCAAGAGAGTCAGAAATCGGTCTTTCAATAAGGGCGGTTTGGTTCTCCAGCTTGTGAAGAAAAGAAAGCACAAACTTTCCCCAATATGGGAAGGGCCTTTTTTAGTTAGCCGAGTATTGCACAATGGTTCTTACTATCTAACTAATATGCGGCCAGTCAAAGAAAGACCTGCTACTAAGAAAAGAAACAGAGCTGGAGGCAGTATAGACCCGGAAGAATTAGACAGACCATGGAATATTTCTCAGCTACGTCCCTTTTATTCTTAAATTTTCTTTCTTTGTAATCATATAGGTGTAATGTTGAATGAGAAATAAAGTATTGGTTGCCTCAATTTTTCTAAGAAGTTTTATATTACCATCTTATTTCTGAATGATCATGTCACAGTCGAAAATCTGAGAATACATGAAAGTACTTTATGATCATGTTTGTTCTGGTTAAGATTTCTGATTCTAAAAATGCTACCTTTGGGTATAAATCTAAATTTTTTAGTTTGTACTTTGGTTATTTATCTGATTACCGGATGCGGGCATTTTTCGAGTAGTGAATAGTTGGTACTGGAAGCCGGTTTTGTTTCCGAGTTTAAACTGGTTTAGCAATTGAGCTCTGTTGCTTGGCAAAGTTTCCGTGTTGAAGGTTGGCCGGCTGACGAAAGGGACGAGGCGGAAAGCCAGATAAACGATAAGTATAGACAAAAACATAAGTGCTTATGTAAACATTTTAGGCACATAAACTAAAGCCAAAAGTGCTAAATAGCAGTAGCAAATCTTAGCACTAGCAAAAGTATTACACTACTTATTAACAACCCGAACTGTTTAAGAATAACACAATGTTTTTTATGATACTCTACAATGCAGGGAAGAGGTAGGAGTTGCCAGATCACTAGAGACATGGACTTCGCCTTGATATCTTTCCAAGACGTTTAAAGCCGAAACGGTTTGTTTGTCGTCAGAGCCTTCAGTTGTTTCCTCGGCGGGCGGGGGAGGCGTCTCCACGCGAGTGAAGAAGGGAATGTCATAGCTGGTTAGATCAGCTATGTGACTTCCGTATCTGGCGCAGGAGTCCATGATGGCCTTGATGTTCTGATCTTGTCCGTCTTCATCCACTTTACAGTACCCTCTGGTTACTTGCTAGATTTACATGTTTCCATGGTGGCTCATAACCATGGTGGGAGCGTATTGTGCTACGGTCCGTGCATAGGACATGTTCCAGTCCTAGATGAGCTGGGGAATCTCCTTGGCCTTGTCTCGCACATCAAAGTCGGACATTCAGTTCATGTCCGGGACCTTGAGTACTCCACCAATATCCTCCAAAGATTTGCGGAAATCGTGAAGCAAATCACCGACTTGTGTAAGCCGGCTGGTGCGAGACTCGGTGGAGGAAGAATCCAGTAAGTTCAGAGGACCTGTGCATAGAATGCAAAGGTTAGTATATATATCAGAACTCCTAGAGTCGGAAAAATAGAAAATCAGAAAGTAGGAAACATATCGAAGATGACATCGTCAACTTTGGTCTTCTATGCCCTAAGGCTCTGGAGTTCAGCCCGAAGTGCTTTGGAAATGTCCTTCTCTTGAAATAAAGCATCATTGATATCCAAGATCTTTTGGCCCTGGGCCGCGATCCTTCGATGACGTTCTTCGGTGGCCATAGAAGAGGATTCGAGGACCTGAGCAATGCTCTGCTCGTGATCCATCTTCAATTTGTCCGGCGCCTGATGTAAGTCGGTGTTCTCCAGTCCAGGGTCTTAAGATTCTTAGCTTCTTCAATCATGGCACATGATTGTTTGACCAGTGTTGTAAAACGATGATGAACAATAGTTGATTAAATAATTCGACTATGAAAGAAAGAGAAAGGTTAAGGACTAAAATATTTACCTTTAGCCTCGTCCCTTGACACCTTTAACTGAGGATTTTCAAGCCAGAGAGCTCCGATCTCTCTCCATTGTTGCAGATATTCTTCAATAATTCCTGATTATACGAATCAACTTTCTGTAAGTCGGAATACCCGGAGTCAGAAGTCTACTAAAGACTCGGGCTAATATTTTTACTAATATCAGCACCAGCCTTGGGGGCTACACTAGTTCATTCTTTTGCATCCTATGAAAGCATAAACCCGGATTGTCTATCCAACTTCATGCTTGGGGGCTAGAGGATATGATATGAAACAAAGTAAAAAAAGTTGAGTTGGAAATTCGACTTACATGATGTTCATGACTAAGCTTGCTTATGCTCATGGTCACCTTGGTGCTAACCTTCTCGGCGAGGTTCTGCGGTATTACCGGTGGAGGAGGAACCACACCGGCTCTCAGCCTCTCGTCGCGAAGACGGATTTGCTCAAGAAGCTCGGAGTACTTGACGTGTTCTGCTTCTTATACCTCCGCCTCGGTAGTGATGTTCCGGCTTTCCAAGCATTGTTGGGCCAGCCGTTGGTTTTCCTCTGTAGATTTCCGAGTAATGCCATGTTTGGCAAGACCCGGAGTGCTGAGGAGGTTTTCCGCAAAAACCTCTACCAAGGGATCATTACCCATTGAAGGCTCACCCTTATAAACTACCGAGTCACCCATGGTGACGTCGGTCTGTGAACCAAGGTTCGCTAGATTGGAGTGAGGAGTCGGAGGTGCTACGGCAGGAGAAGTCAAATTCAGCTTTGACTGGCGCAGGGGATTTGATGAGCCTCTTTTCCCCTTGCCCATGGTGAGCTGTTTAGCTCTGAGGAGGTAATAGAACAAAGATCGTTACACCTCAGAAAGAATTAAGAGATAAAATACAGATACCTTGTGAGGAAAGTTACCTCTTCACAATGGGCACTTCCTTTATACCAATGGAAACTATCGGAGCCTTACGCTTTCAGGTAAGGGTCTCCGGTAATGGAACCAATTCTCCATCATCCTGAGAAATCTCAAGAGGATATCCCTCGAGAGGAGCAAGCTCCAACTCGGGGAGGTCAGCAAGCTGAAAAGAAGAAATATCTCAGGATTGCGGAAAAGAAACAATAATGTATAGATGAACACATAATTCGAGTTTTTGCTAGAAACTTACTGGTACCACAGGATCATCAGCCGTATGCATGTCCAAGGATAGCTCCAGGATTTTCCTCTCGATCTGCTCCATTATCAACCATCTGATTTGGGACTCATAGTCCTTTTCCGAGTAAGGACAAGAGCAGATCGAAAGAGAGTCCTTCTTGGATGCCGTGATGGAGTGCATAAGCCGGTCACCATGGAGCTGGTACATCCTTAGGATAGCCATTGTTTCATCGACTCACTAGCCTTAATCCGAGGATAGATACGTTCTCTCCTAACAGAAAAGCTAAGAGTCCCGGTAATGTAAGGATTACCAGTGGTGATAGAGTTTCTCCGGGTATGAAAGTAATACCGAAAGAGTATGAGACTCGGCCTAATGCCGAGATACCCCTCGCACAAAGAGGCATAAGCACTCATCTCTAAGAGAGAGTTTAGAGGGAGATGGTGGAGTTGAATTCCGTAATAATCTATAACCATAGAGAAGAAATCTAAGGGTGGAAATCTCAAACCTTTGTCGAGGTGGGTACCGAAATGCACCCGCTCGCCGGTGTTGGGAGTGGGATCGGTTTGTCCATAGCCGCTCCACCAGTCCCCGGCGTGAAGGAGCCCTTCATTCTTGACGACGCAAAGCTTGGCGTCATCCAGGACACAGGGGATCTAGACCCCACGGAAACTCTCCTTCTCCGCTGCCGGCACCATCGCTACTATCGCCGCCGTGCCAGAAGATGAGGCATCAGCCATTTTCTAGGCACCGGTGACTTAGGATGGGCGGCATTGGGGGATTTTCAGGGAGGCCGAGGAGATCTATTCGTGGGAGGCGTCGAGAGGAAGGAAGGAGCGCAAGTGCTGTTGGAGAGGAGAGGGAGAAATCTTAACCCCTTATATCCTTCATCTGCGCCAAGATTCGTGCAATGTAAATAGTAACCGTGACACGTGTCGTGGAAGGAGTTGGGTAACCCCCACGCGATGATTACGCCGCCTCGATCTCCGTGCACTCAGTAAAACAATGCCTCGGTTCCGCTAAGGCGGACCCACCAATGGTCGTGTAGACGGGAATGACTGTCAGTGATGTGACTTGACCTTGACTAGTGTCAGGTTATGTCAGAGGCGAAGTTCTGGCTTAGTTTGAATTTCAAGCTGGAAACCTGAATAATGTATTCATAGGTACGTCTCGTTTTGAGACCCAGATCCTATCCTTTCTTTTGAAGTTTCAGGAATCCTTCAAGATTCTACAAGCTGAAGATCAAGGTAGACGATGATGAAATCCGACTCTGGATCTTGGAGGCTTCCGGGGGCTACTGTTGGGGATATACTTTTCGGGTATCCTCATTGTGCATCAGTGACCAGGGTGTCCCACTTCAGGTTAGAGCTTTGCTTCACGGGCGGCCTAGTCAGGGAGAAGAGACGGAGTCCAGTCCGACTACGGGAAGGCCCAGAAGACTTATCGACATGAGCATGTTCTGTTACTTATAGTTCAAGTTGTACTCTGTAACCGACTCTTAGTCGTAGCTGGATAAGTATCTCCTGTAAAACCTAGGCCGGATATCTATATAAGCCATCCTAGGGTACACCTTTAGGGCACATGACAATAGTCTACAATATCAACTCTCACAGACGAAACCATTGTAATGCATATTCCGTCTCTGCCGTATGACTAGATTGCTAGCAGGAGTAGGAACCATCCAAAGCCGGCGAATTCGAACATGGGAAAACTTGTGTGCTCACCGTCTCCGAATACCGTACGTCTCACACACTGACATGGATATACCCTACAGGTACTCGAGCTTGGTATATACGGTCCAAATATGTACAGGCCCACGGTGTCGCCAAGGCCCGGATGAAAGGACTCAAGTAACTTGCGGACTCCCGATTGCTTGAAGAACAAGAAGAAGCTAAAGATAGAAAGTTTGAAAGGGAAAAACCCTAACTTGTAACCGACTCGACCTGCTACCCGAGACCTAGCCTATCTATATAAAGGCTAGGAGGAGGCGGCGAGGAGGACACACGCAACCCTAGTTTCCACAACCCTCGCCAGATTGCATCTGCGCACCATTGTAACTTTCGACTCCTTCAATAATTCCACAAGCAGACAAGCAGGAGTAGGAACCTCAACGAGGCCTGAACCTGGGTAAATATTTGTCCCCTGTGTGCTTGTTTGCTAGCCGATAGATGTCTCCAGCGCTCTCTCCTTCTCCAAAACCCAAGTCAATAACAATGGGCATTGATGAGTTAAACCCTCGTCAATTGGCGCCGTCTGTCGGAACTGGGAGTGCTGATGTTGCGGCTTCTTCGGCCCCATCAACTGCGATCTACAACTCCGCAACAGCGGAGATTTGTCAGCTCTTCGGCGCGTTTGACTTCACCATCCACACGCCGGCCACCCGCCCGGCCTTCGAGTCCGTGGGCGACGGAATGAGCCTGGCGATTGGGAGCTTCCGCTTCCAAGTTGGTCAGATGGACACACTTTGCATGCCTGATCAGCCGACAACACCGGCGATTGCCCCAGCATCATGGTTCCCTCGATCGATCGGCACCCTCAGCGAGCTCAACGCCCCAACGACAGTCGAAAACACGTTCAGCGACAGCAGTTGCAATTCTGATCTGAGCGATCTGGCCACTAAAGATGGAACCTACGGTTCCGGATCTGAGAGTTGTGGAAGCAACAGCTTCCCCAATCACTTCATGTGCACCGTCATCAATGCAGGCGACACCTCCTCCAATCGCGACAATGGTGGCAACCCTGGCAATGGCACCGATCCACCCAACGTCGGCAACGGTGGCAATGGTGGCAACAGCGGTAACGGTGGCAATCGCGCCCCCGTCAACAATGGAGGATCAGCCGAACCTCCATCCATAATAAATGAGCAAACCGGCGAACGCGTCGTGATCAAGCTCAACGTGCAAGAATGGGCTCGCTGCAACGCGGCCCTGCGAGGCGCCCCTTTACCCTTTGGATCCCCGCAAGAACTGCTAATGGGCTATCACTGGCTCCTAAAGGAAGAATTCAAGCGCCAGGTGCAAACCATTGCGCAACTCGAAGCACGTAAAAAGGCAGCGGACGAATCGAGCCTTCGTCGCGCTGGGCTCTCCTCCTACGGAGGATCCTCCTCAAGGGGCAACGAGTACCTCGCCAAGAAGAGGCAATCGTGGATGGATCATCTTACCGAGCAAGAACGCATAGAGGCCGCAAAAGTCCTCGACTTCGGCTCTATGACAGTCGACACGAGGGGCAACGTGGTCCCGAGGACGCTGCAGGCCGTGGTAACAGCAGCCACCATGTACCTCCTTAATAACCAGCTGCCAGCTGGAGATCCCCGAACTACCATGCACTGATCTACGGTCGCGGGCTTGGGATTAATCGAGGCCGCCCTCGACAAGGAGCCAACACCTAACCCAAAAAAGGGAAAAGCGCTAGCAAAACGCCACTCCTCGCCCTCATCCAGCGACGACCTGTCTCGGCGCCGCCGCTCACGGCGACATGATCGTGACTATGATGCGCGCGACGACCTCACGCAGCGCAAGATCGACAAGTCAAGGGCACGACGTGCTCGGTCGACTGACATGGAAGAGGAAGATGGAGAGCTCTGCGGCGTAAGATTCTTCAGCAGATCAATTAGGCAAAAGCGAATGCCTAAAGGGTTTAAACTCCCATCGGAGAACCCGAAATATGACGGTCTACAGGACCCCAAGATCTGGCTAGAGGATCACATCTCCTCCGTTAGACACCACGGAGGCAGTCGAAGCACTGCCATGCAATGCTTGCAGCTACAGCTGCAGGGCGCCGCACAGGCATGGCTGCATAACCTCCCACGCGGATCCATTCGCAGTTGGGACGAGCTGGTTTACAGCTTCGTGCGCAAATTTAAGGGCACGTACAAACGGCCCGCATCAATCGAAGAGCTGAGATGCTGTCAGCAAAGATCTGGCGAATCGCTGCGCTCCTACATCCAAAGGTGGTCCATCATCAAGAACTCCGGGGAAAACATCTCGGAAGACCGCGCGATTGATGCATTCAACGGTGGCGTCCGCCGCCTAGAGCGCAGGGAAGAGTTGGGCCGCTCAAAGCCCCAGACCATCGACCACCTGATGGAGATTGCGAATCGGTGGGCCGATGGAGAAGATTCGGTGAAGAATCGCGCTCACTCCGACGAGGAGGCAGAACTCGAGCGCAGACGCGACCGCCGAGGCAAGCGCCGCATGCGCATCTACGATGATCGCGACGATGTCAAAATGGTCGCCGGCAACGCCGATAGAAGCGACGATAACCGCAACAACGAATACCGTAGCAGCGGATATCGCGACTCCGGGAAAACCACGCAAGTATGGCAACGCCGCACTCGCGATGAGGCACAAGCTGTCCGGGCCATGCACGGTACACTTCTACATCGACAAGCATGATGGCAAGAGAAAGTCCAGCCACCTCGTCAAAGACTGCCGTGAATTCCTCAAGCTACACGAGGGATTGGTTCGGATGAACCGCAATGCAGTCGAAAGAGGCTACGGAGCCGCTCCAGGCGCCGTGGCACATGGCGCACCACCACCACCACCTGGGCCACCCCCGAACGGAGCCGAAGCGGACCAGCACCACGGAGGAGAACCGTACCCACGGGCCATGGGTACCATGATGATCCAAAAAGGATGCCCCTCCAACAGGGTGTAGAAGGCCATCACTCGCCAAGTCAACTTGGCCACGCACTCGCCACCATCCACCACTGAGTACCTCAGTGGGAACGAGTCGTGCATCACCTTTGACAAACGCGACCACCCGCCTCAGATACCTTGTCCAGGTCATTGCCCCCTCGTACTCGAGGCGCAAATTGGAGGTTTTGACATGAGTCGCGTCTTCATGGACGGTGGAAGCGGCATCAACCTCATATTCGCGAGTACCTTGCGAGCAATGAGGATCCCTCTAACCTGCCTGGAGGCATCGGACACAACGTTCCACGGCATCGTCCCAGGGAAAGGCGTATACCCCCTAGGCAAAATCAATCTCGACGTCATCTTCGGCACGCCGAAGAACTTCCGGCGCGAGCGCATCGACTTTGAGGTCGTCGACTGGCCCTCACAATACGATTGCATCCTTGGGCGCGTCGCATTCGCTAGGTTCATGGTAGTGCCCCACTACGCCTACCTGCAGATGAAAATGCCAGGTCCCAATGGCGTCATCACGATCAACGGGAGCTTTGAGCAATCTGACAGTTGCGACAGGGAATTCAATAGAATCTCCCAGTCCTTCGGCATGCAGGAAGAACTCGCGAGATTGAAAGAGACGACAGACAACAGTCTACCTCCCCCGAGCAGGCCAAGCTCACCTGATCTCTCCTTCGACTCATCTGTGCACACAAAGAAAGTGCAGGTCCATCCATCGGATCCCGCCAAGACGGACCTCATCGCCAACAACTTGAGTCCCGCATAGGAACTCGCGCTCGTCGAATTCCTCTGTGAGCATTGGGAAATTTTTGCCTGGTGTCCTGCGGACATGCCAGGAGTTCCCAGGGAATTCGCCGAGCACGCACTCAACGTTAACCCCGACGCAAGGCCACTCAAGCAAACAATTAGGTGACTGTCTGAGCCACGAGCACAGGCAGTCGGAATGGAGATCAACAGACTCCTTGAGGCCAAGTTCATACGCGAGATCAAGGAAAGCACATGGCTCGCCAATATGGTGCTGGTACCAAAAAAAGGTCAGGAATATCCTGCGGATGTGCGTGGACTTCACTTCTCTGAACAAGCACTGCCCAAAGCATCACTTCCCGCAGCCACAGATCACCCAGATCATAGACTCCACCGCGGGATGCGAGCGCCTCTGCTTCCTCGACGCCTACTCTGGCTATAATCAAATCCGAATGAAGGAGGAAGATCAAGAGAAAACAGCATTTAGAACACCTTTTGGTGTGTTCTGCTACAACACAATGCCCTTCGGGCTAAAAAACGCGGGAGCCACCTACCAGCGGTGCATGCAGGCTTGCCTCAAGGAACAACTGGGTCGCAACATCCAAGTCTATGTCGACGACATAGTAATCAAGACCAAGAAGGAAGCCTCTCTAATCGTCGATTTGCGCGAAACCTTCGCCAACCTCGACCGCTACCAGATCAAGCTCAATCCGGACAAATGCGCCTTCGGCGTACCATCTGGGCAGCTACTCAGGTATCTCATCTCCGCGAGGGGAATCGAGGCAAACCCGAAGAAGATAAAAGCCATACTGGCCATGGAGAAGCCGAAGAACATAAGAGGTGTCCAGCAACTGGCTAGACGAATCGTGGCCCTCAGTCGATTTATCAGTCGGATGGGTGAAAAGGCACTGCCCTTCTACTAGCTCCTCCGCAAAGTTGAAAAATTCGAGTGGACCAATGAAGCGCAAGAAGCATTCGAAGATCTCAAGCGCCTGCTATCCACTTCGCTAGTACTGGTGACTCCATGAGAAAGGGAACCACTATTGCTGTACATCTCCACCACCAACTAGGTGGTCAACACAGTGCTCGTCGTCGAATGGGCTGAGGAAAACAAGGTCCATGGCGTACAACGCCCGGTATACTACCTCCGCGAGGTCCTCACGCCAACAAAACAGCGGTACCCGCACTACCAGAAGCTGGCGTACGGCGTCTTTATGACTGCTCGGCGACTACGCCACTACTTCCAGGAACACCCAATCATGGTAGTCAACGACGCCTCGTTGGGACATATCCTGAATAACCCTGACGCCACGGGGCGAGTTCCGCTTTGGGGAATAGAGCTGTCTCCACGAGACATCACATACGAAAAACGCGACGCAATCAAGTCGCAAGTTCTCTCTGACTTCCTCGTGCACTGGATGGAGAACTAGCTCCCGGACAAGCCAGATATGTCCTACCTCTGGACAATGCACTTCGATGGGTCCAAGCGGAAAGACGGAGTAGGCGCAGGTGTCATACTGACATCACCTCAAGGGGACAAGCTGAAATATATCCTACGAATGCAGTTCACCGCCTCAAACAACGAGGCTGAATACGAGGCCCTATTGCACGGGATGAGAATGGCAAAAGCTTGCGGTGCCAAGAGGCTCATCATATATGGCGACTCCAAGCTGGTCATCAACCAAACAATGCATGAGTGCGACGCACTAAACGACAACTTGATCGCATACGGCGACCTCTACGATACACTCGAAGGAGACTTTGATGGTTGCGAGCTGCGACACGTAGGTCGCGAAAGCAACGAAGAGGCGGACGCACTCGCCAACATAGTCTCTACCTACGCCCCCATACCACCTGGGGTATTTCTCGAGCGCATATGCGAACGCTCCATCAAGCCAAAGGCCACAGAGAAGAAAACAAGCGCAGCAACGGACTCGGGGGCTACACCACCCAATGGGACAATGGCACTCGATGACTTGGAGCTGGACACAGGACTCGAGGGACCAATGAGCGTCATGATGATCGAGCAATCCTAGACGAAGCCGTACATCATTTACCTCCTCACCAAGAGACTACCGGACGATCCGACAGATACACGGCACATCGTGCAACGATCCAAAGCATTCGCTGTTATCAACGGCGAACTATATAAGCGCAGCATCACAGGAGTACTCCAACGATGCGTTTCCATGGCCGATGGAAAAGCAGTTCTCTGCGACATCCATGAAGGGACCTGCGGGCACCACGCCGGCAGTCGCGCCCTCGTTGCCAAAGCTCTACGAGCTGGATTCTACTATCCTACGGCCATGCGAGGCGCCAAAGACATCGTCCAAAAATGCAACGCTTGCCAGCGATTTGCGGACAAGCCGCACGCACCGGGCGCAGAGCTACGGCCAATCCCATTGGCCTGGCCCTTCGCGCAATGGGGGATCGACATGGTCGTCAAGCTTCCAAGGTCCTCGCGAGGAGGCTACGTCTACCTCTTGGTCGCAGTCGACAAATTCACCAAGTGGATTGAGGCCATGCCAGTAACCAACCAATCCGCGCACAGCGCAGTCAAATTCTTTGAGCCCATCGTCTACCGCTTCGGGGTGCCACACAGCATCATCACCAACAACGGGACGAACTTCACATCTAAGGAGTTCCAAGAATTCTGCGAGAACCTAGGGATCAACATCAGCTACACCTCAGTAGCGCATCCACAGACCAACGGTTAGGTGGAAAAGGCAAACGGGCTCGTCTTCAGCGGCATCAAGAAGCGACTGCTTCGGCCACTCGAACAAGCTGCGGGTTGCTGGCCGGACGAACTACAATCTGTACTCTGGAGCCTACATACAACTCCAAACAGCGCCACGGGCTACACGCCATTTTTTATGGTGCACGGAGCAGAGGCAGTGCTACCAGCTGAGGTACGGTACAAGGCGCCGTGTGTGGTCGCCTACAGCGAACAAGAGTCATCCCTTGCACTCGAAGATTCCGTCGACCTCCTTGACGAAGCGAGGGAAATCGCCGCGGAAAGATCAACGATCTACCAGCAAAACCTGCGCAACTACCACAGTAGAAGGCTTCGCCCCAGATCCTTCGTCGAAGGCGACCTGGTCCTGCAACTGAAGCAGCATGGGCATCTCAAGCTCGAGTCTCCCTGGGAAGGACCGTACGTGGTTACAGAAGTAATCCCAGGTGGCGCCTATCGCCTTCAAGATTTAGAGACAGGAGTCACATACTCCAGCCCCTGGAACGTCGCACAGCTGCGACGCTTCTACCCTTGGTCGTTTTTTCTTTTACTTAGCCAAGGCTACTTAGCCACACATTGTACCTCGCACTGTTCTTCGAATAAATAAAAGCTAAGTGCTCCAAAACTCCGTGTTCTCCTTTACTTTTTCAATTTATATACTCGGGGGCTGCGCCACCCTGTACACATCCGTTCTTCGAACCAATAACGCGATATCCTGAGTAGATGGCACATCAATCGAACCCCTTAACACAAACTCAACCCAACTGCAACGCACCTGATAGGTTGACAAGGGACTGAGATAAAACATGGCCAGGCTAACGGAAAGGACTCGCATAGTGCAACGCACCTCACGCTAACAAAGCTCTTTATACACATTCGACAATAAATTATCTACAACATCTATATGAACTTTACAACACAAGTACACTTATGTGCAGGATACAAACTTGGCTACTATTGCAGCAGAAGAACGTTGTTTTGTTCCTCGAAGAAGTCGACGATCTCCTCTGCTGGACGGTCCACCGCCTGATAGTGCGGCACCATATTCCAAGCAGATCCTGCTAGTGGTGCAGGCGGCCCAGACGCAATGGCGGCAACATCCACGTCAGGCCTGTGGAATCGCACCATTGAGAGGGCAGCCTTGGCACCAGCCACCAACTGTTGCCTCACGCACTCGCGAACTGCGGACAGATCTTGAAATTTGGCAAGGAGAGCCAGCAGGCTTGATGGAGTGTCATCCAGCGGGAACATCGCCCGATAAATGTTCTTCAAGCATGACTGCGACTTCTTCAGAAAGAGCAGCACTCGCGACGCACGATCCTGCAGGGTCGCCAGCGCAGTCGCACGATCATGGTCTACCCAGAAGTATCCACTCTCTTGAAGTTGCTCCTGGGTGAGATCATGAAGGCGAATGGCAATTCTATCCTTCTCCTCCGGCGGATGGCGCGCGCTAACAACTACACGAAGCAGCACCAATAGCATGAGTACAACGTACGACTGTGAGTAACTATAAAGGAAAAGATGAGAATAAGCAAACTAACACTTGAACTGGACGCCCAGCTGCGTCACCTCGCCAAGCATATATTGCTCGCGGGTGGCGGCTTTTTCCGCCTTCGACTTCCACACGTCTGCGCTACCGCGGAGCACGGGCAACTCACGCTCCAGCTGCTTCACGCGATCACGAAGTCGCGAAAGCAAGGATAGCTCCTCTACCCTGGAGCGCGGCGGTGCCACTGTATCATCAAGAGATGGCGAGTCCTGGGTTCCCCTCACGGGATCACTTGATGTACCCTACCACAAGTCAAGATAGAGGCAAATAAGGCGACCAAATCAACACAAAGGCAAAAGGAACAGATGCATTCAGGATCAGCATAAGTATTCACAGACACACTCGCCAGCAGGCTTGTTCTTAAACCAAAAGGACAATTAATCAACTATTACAAAAGCTAACTACAAAGCAGCTGGCTTCTTCGACTTCGACGGCTTCGGGGGCTTCATCAAGTCCGTGGCAGTGTCAGACGCCACTGACTTTCCGCCGGCCCTTGAGGCCGAAGCTTTCGCCGCCTTCTTAGCTCATTGGAGCTCCTCCGAGTACTTCGCAATAGTATTTATCAAGTGATGCCCATATTTGGCACAGGCAGTCGCAAAAGGAACGAAGACTACCTGCTGACCATCCGCGCCAACAGGCATTGCCTTCGACATCGTGGAAGGATCGATCTCAGCTCCGTGGGCCTGCACCATCACGAGTGACATAGACGCGCCAGCCGCGCGGAGGGAGTTCTTGTGGGTGGAAGGCACACCACCGGCGAGTGACTCCACCAGCTCGTCCATATTATCGATCAGCTCTGCCTTTGGCATCAACTCCTCCCGGAGGCGACTGAGGGCGACCTTGGCCTTGGAAAGTGTATCTTGGACGGCGGTGCTACGGTCCTCGACTGTAGACACCGCGCCTGCCAGAGCGTCATCGCGACAAAGGGCCTGCGGGTCAAAGCTCAAATCGCCAGCATCTGTACGGGAACCCACACATGGATCAAAACTTTAGCGCCACCAGCAAAAACACTAGATGCAAAGAAGGACAGCAATAATATCAAAGCGCAAATGTACCTTAGAGGGCCTTGGCGATTGAGAACAGTTCCTCTTTGAACAACATTTCCTTGGCCACAAAGGAGGCACGCAGATCCTCTTCGCGCTTTCGTGCCTCGTCACGAGCCGCGATTGCCTTGTCGCGACCCTTCACAACTGCGGCAAGTGTTTTCTCCAAGGTGGCGACGTTACGCAGTAAGGCATTATGTTCAGCTACACGACAATCAAAAGTTCATTATCAGTCAACTATATCAAAAGGAGAAGACGAAAAAGAATAAGCATAGAACACTCACTCTCAACCACGCGATGATGCGTCTCCAGCATTGCATGCTGGCGGCCCATCGCCATCTCCTGCTCTACCAAGTGCACGGCTTCCTTTACAAGGAGCTGTCGCACAAACAAGGAATCAGCGGAGGCAATAGATAACGTCGACTTCAACACTAAAAATAAGAAAAGCTATACTTACATGGTCCTCCAGTGACTCCGAACATGTTTGCTGTACCGACATCCGAGCAACCATTCGATGCTCCCCTAGGTGAGGAGAGCTGGAAGAATTGTGCCCGGAGTGGGCCGCCACCGGAGGGGAAGGAGCGCGCTCGACCTCTTCCTTGGCCCTTGAGGTCACGACTCCTGACTCCTTCAAAAACTCGACGTCGCCAGAAGATGACGACGCCTCTTGACTACAAGACAACACCCACCTTGAGAATGGACAAATTAACAAGCCAACAAGAAGATAACAGAGAAGAACAAATGAACTCGAAAACTTACCAGTCAAACTTGTCAAAATCAAACATGGCCTCCACCGAATCCGACGAAGACTCCTTCGGCAATCGCATCTTCTTGCGAGAAGATGGTGCCACAGCCCTCACAGGAATGATAGGAATTGGCGACTCCATGCCAACGGCCGTACCTTCTGGAGTCGAAGGAGACGACACGTCAGAATCCTCGCTGCGCGAACGCTTGCAAGTATCTGGACTCTCAGACTCGGGGGCTTCCTCTTCCACATCTAAAGGGACAGTCGATTCAGACTCGTCCTCTTCCAAAGCTTCGCGAGGAATAATCCCCTCAGGGAGAGGGGGCATACAAGGCGACACCGCCCAATCCTGCATACAGACAACGAAGATCAGCAAAAAGAACAAGTAAGTAACAGAAAAGCAATCAAGAAAATAAGCTACTGCGTAGCACAACTGTACCTCAGGAGGAGGATTCGAAGCATCAAAGGGAGGAACAACTGGCTCACTAGGAAGGACATCCTTGCCAGTGTACTTCGTGACCAGTCGAACCCTCTTATCCACCTCACTCGCGGACATGCCATCGGCAGACACGTGAGTGGCATCATCAGCGCCAGCCCATTGAAACATGGGGTGGACTCTGGCTTGAAGGGGCTGGACGCGACGCCGCAGCCAAGTTCGGATAAGGGCGCAACCTCCCTCTTCTTTGCCTATGCGACTCTCGAGGTCGCAGACGCGTTGATACAGCACGTCTGTCTCCGCGAGTTTGCCAGGCATAACTACGTCCTTTCAGGAACGCATCTTCTTGCATGGAGTCGCGGGATCGAAGGGCGCGAGTCCAAAGTGCTCATCTTTGGCCTTATGATCACGGATATAGAACCATTTGTCCCTCCATCCCTGGACGGACTTCGTGAGCTTGATATCAAAGTAGGTGCCGGATGGGTCAACGTGGATTCCGCAACCACCTACGTCGTAAACTAAAGAGCCAGATGCGGACTGGCGCTTCAATTTAAAGATGCGCTTGAAAAGACCAAAGTGTGGCTTGATTCCGAGCCAGCACTCGCAAAGATAGATGAAGCAAGAGATGTGGAGGATCCAATTACGGGACAGCTGATGGAGCTGGAGCCCGTAGAAACAAAGAAGACCCCTAAGAAAGGGGTGAAGAGGCAAGGAAAGACCGTGAATGATGAATGCAAGAAACATCACTCGAAAACCAGCGGGAAGAGCAGGAATGGTCTCACCGCTGGGGACGCGTGCATCGGCGATTGTTGCGGAGATCACTCCGTCTTGGCGAAGAAGATGGAGATCAGATGCCTTGATGATGGAAGGTGCCACGCACCATTTGTAACGCGGGTGTCCGCGACCTTCTTCTTCCCACCGCGGCGGTACTAGTGCCCGCAGCGGCGGAGCCGCCCTTCTTCTTCGCCGCGGCAACAGTGGCCGCGGAGTCAGCGGCATCGCTTCCCTTCTTCTTCCCCATTGCACGATGGCGATGTGAGCAAAGGAAGTAGCTCGGGAACGAGCAGAGCTGGTCCAGTGTCATGGAAGAGACGGGCGTAGGAGAAAGCAGAGGAGCAGAAGCAATGGCGATGGCAACAAGGAAGAAAGAGCACAGATGGGAAAATTACCGCCGTGGCGTCGCTACTTAACCCCTAGAAGATGCAATCCAACGGCTCAGAAAAACCCTATTGGACGCGTGGCACACATCGTGTTGGACACGCGAAGAAGGGGAAGCGCGAACCGTCCCTCCACTACTCTCATTACGCACGGAATCAAGGAGGCGCAGTTAAAATAAGGATTACGCATGCCCAGTCAAATCAAAGTCAGGAAGTGGGACCCACCGTTCGTCACGTCCCGTCAAACTCGCTCACGCGGGCAACTGAGGTCATACAAGCGTCAGCACTGATGTCATCAAAGCTACGCAGTGGAAAATTCGACTACTTTAGTCCTTGCTGGAGTCTTCGACTCCACCAAGCACTCGGGGGCTACTCCCATAGGGAGCGCTGGCCGCGCACCCTACGATTTTCTTTTCTTTTCGCAGGAACAAGGACAATCAAAACAAAAACCCAACCACTCGAAATACAGTTCGACCATGGACATGAGTTACTCCCATAGGGAGCGCCGGAAGCAAATTCGACTGAAACAAACAACCAAAAGACGACAGCAGTCGCAAAAGGTATTTAGTCCCTGCCTGAGTCTTCGACTCAACCAGGAACTCAGGGGCTACTCCCATAGGGAGCGCTGGTCGCGCACCCTATGATTGTTAATACAGAAAACTGTGTGTTGATAACATCCGCACTCGAAGCTTATGGCGACACCACCTCATAATTTCCCTACAAAGAGACTATGTCTCCTGGGTCGCCCGAATCGTCTGCATGATGATAAATTTCGGATGCCGCGCTTACAGCGTGAAGGTAAGACCTGAATAAGGCCTAGCAACGCATTTAGCTGCACACTACCAGAAATATATCCGTGCCTATAGGCACGATGAACATGCCTTGACGGACGCATCGAGTGCTCACACCCGTATAACTAGAATTCGACTCCTGTAAGACCTCCGCGGCCTGAGTCGAATTACACTAGCACTTTTCCGGATTCGAGTCCGGGGACTCGAGTTCGAGTAGATTGTGTTGTTTCACCCTAAGGTGGTTAATTGATACCGGTACTTCGGTTATATCAGGCACGTACATCAACAATCCCTATGACACAAATAAAAGCAGTCGAAATGTACTCAATCAAGCACTCGAAGACTTCAAAAAGTCCCCAGTCGAATCTGCGATTCCACTGGACACTCGGGGGCTACTGACATGGGTATACCCTATAGGTACTCGAGCTTGGTATATATGGTCCAAATATGTACAGGCCCACGGTGTCGCCAAGGCCCGGATGAAAGGACTCAAGTAACCTGCGGATTCTCGATTGCTTGAAGAACAAGAAGAAGGTAAAGATAGAATGTTTGAAAGGGAAAAACCCTAACTTGTAACCGACTCGACCTACTACCCGAGACCTAGCCTATCTATATAAAGGCTAGGAGGGGGCGGCGAGGAGGACACACGCAACCCTAGTTTCCACAACCCTCGCCAGATTGCATCTGCGCACCATTGTAACTTTCGACTCCTTCGATAATTCCACGAGCAGACAAGCAGGAGTAAGGACCTCTACGAGGCCTGAACCTGGGTAAATCTTTGTCCCCTGTGTGCTTGTTTGCTAGCCGATAGATGTCTCCAGTGCTCCCTCCTTCTCCAAAACCCAAGTCCATAACAATGGGCATTGATGAGTTAAACCCTCGTCACACCCCTCTCTCCCGCACACCTCGAGGACCCCCTCATTGTGTACTTGTGATCAATCCAATGACAGTTGGCGCCCACCATGCGGCAAGTGAGCTTCGGATCTATGTTCTGAGCAGAATCTGCAAGAATCAGAATTGGCGAGACCATCACCGTCGGTCGCGCCCTCTACGCCAGCGATGTCCCTCTCATCATTCTTGACGAGACCTAGATTCTGGCTAGGGAGGCCATGACTGCCTACACCATCATGTCCTTTGGCGAGATCGATGTTTACATCGGTTTCGCTGAACCTTCCCCACCCACCCCAGCGGTGATGATAGAGGCAGAAGAAGTTTCTGGGTCCACTTTGTCCATAGAAGCGATAGATTTCTGGATCTTGGAAAACCCTAATCCCACCCAGCCAGCACCTATCGCGGAGATAGTGGAGAAAGCTGAGCCAGAAGCAGATCTTGTGGTGCAAGTCGAATCTGGAGTGGATCTCCCTAGCGAGGCCGAATCCCAGATCGATCTGCCCATTGAGGTCGAAATCCAGGAGGATCAAGAGAGCAACTTAGGTTCCAGATTTGCCAATGCTGGAACAGATCAACCCTTCCTAAGGGACATGTTGAGGCGCATAATGCTGCAAGGTGCATGCCTGGATGAGGTTCTTGAGACCATTAGGCGTTTCGAGGAAGCCCACGAGGAAAGCCGCAACTACCTCAGGACGCACGTGTCGCACTTTGTCGGATATGTTGGATCCGGATCTGGCTCTGCCGATGCTGGAGACAACAAAGACTTGGTACTGGAGGCGATCGAAACAAACACTAACTTATCGGCATCTTCGGATGATTCCATGATGTCGGCAGATTTCCAAAAGTTCTCTACGGAATATGAAGAGGAGTTCAACTCCAAAGCTGTAGAAGAAGGAGAAGCCATGGATGACAGATCCAGAGAAACTCTCCCAAAGCGCCGGATGCCATGAATCTCGGAGATAATCCCGACGTCCAGCTGTCCGAATGTACCGATCAGAGCTTGACTCTGGGAAACGGACCCAAAGCCATCTTTGCTACCGGTGAGGCCAAGAAGGCAAAGAAGAGGAACAAGAAGAACAAGACCCCAGCAAAAGATCCTCAAGCAGAGGAAGTGGTTATCGAGGAATATGAAGAAGACTCGGATGGAGTACTAATCCCAAATGATCCAAAAGAAACTTTGGTGGACGGATACGTGGTTACCGCTGGTGCCCGTAAACTCATCGATGCTACGTTAACTACGCCTATCCCTATAGCTGCATAGCTTACATCTCTAGAATTGGAACAAAGGGATCAAGCCCTAGAAGCGCATCGTCAAGTACTCCTTCATGAGGCTAACAACCTTATTAAATAGAAGAAGCGCATTGCATCTGCGGGGCAATTCAACTCCCTGCAGCATCAGAAGACCCAGAACGGCCTCGTGCGGGCTAACAGAAATCCGGAAGTCCACAAGACCCTCTTTGAGGGAGATGATGTCGTCAAAGGAGAACCTCGGCTGGATAGAATGGGAGATCTGGTGTATTGCATGCTAGTGGAAAACACTGCTACAACTCGAGATATCCTAGCAAACAATCCAAACCCAGATCATGTCCGGTTGGGCGTGAAGCTGCTCACCAAGGGTCTGGAGCAACAGAGGTTCGTGAAATCCGAAAGCAGAAAACTGGTCTCTCAATCAGACCAATGTTGCGCGGATCTGGCCTGGAATGACATTAGGCCCCAGCGGGTCCCGGAACAGCATTACCGTTCCAACCATCGAGAAGTTAACTACTCAAGAACCAGATCTTCAAGGCAACTGAAGGGAATATGCCCGAGAGGCAATAATAATGTGGTTATTATCGTATTCCATGTTTATGATAAATGTTTATTTTGCATGCTATAATTGTATTAATTGGAAACATTAATACATGTGTGTTTAATAAACAAAATACAAAGTTCCTAGTACTGCCTCTCATATAAACTAGCTTGTTGATTAACAAGATGATCAAGGTTTCCTGATCATGGACATTGGATGTTGTTAATAATGAGGTCACAACATTGGTGGAATGATGTGATGGACATTCATCCGAAGTATAGCATTACGATCAAAGTCATTATGTTTATATTGCTATAACATCATACAAAGTAATCTTAGTCCTTAGACCATGAGATAATGTTAATTGCTGACACCGGAAGAGTATCTTTCATAACATCAAACATCACACCATAACAAGGTGACTATAAAGGTGGGTTCAGTGCTACAAAGGTGTTATGTTGAGGCTCATGGATCAAGAGTGGGATTTTTCAATCCCGATGACGGATAGATATACTCTGGGCCCTCTCGGTGATAACACATTAAGATAGCTTGCAAGCAAGTGATGTGATCACTAGAATGTTATATCACGGGAACGAGAAAAGAGTGCATGTCGACAACGAGATCAAACTAGGTATGGAGATACCAATGATCAAATCTCGGACATGTAATATATCACGATACAAAAGGATTTAGTTACTAGCATTAAATGTTCTCACGATCCCATAAGTCATCGTTGAATGTGTGGGAGTCAGTACGGATCTCCAGGTCCTGCTGCTGATTATTGATCGGAGAGGGGTCTCGATCATGTCTGCATTATTCGCGAACCATAGGGTGACACACTTAAGGGATACCGACACTATTTGGAGCAAATATGTTTCAGATAAAGATTTAAGAAAGTGCTAGAATTATTTCAATAGAAGCCGAAACTATTTCAGGTGAAATTGTTGAAATTGATTCTGCATGTAATATTGAAATGTTGCAAGGGGTGTTATGTGAATGTTTTTTAATTAAAGTAATTAACAAAATTGTGAATAAAATTAATAAAATAGTTTTATTAAATGAGAGAGCATTAAATTTGGAGAAATTTAATGCATTTAAAGTGGAGACTTGAAAAGAGAATGTGAAGGGGCAAATTTATGTGGAGGGAGTTACCACCACATGAATGAGGAGGTGAGGGGTCACCCCTTGGGTGCCGGCCATGGGGAGGGGCACTCCCTCCTCCTATAAAAGGCCCCCTCTCACACCTTCACACTCACACCTCCTCGTGAAGGATCTCTCTCCCCCTCTAGTATTATTCCCCCATGGTCTCGGATTAGCGAGATACATGTTCTCGGTGGCTTTATCTGGAAAGGAGTTGCTATTTCCGCTGCTTTGCTGGAGCGAGGGACGAAGGTTGTTGGGGGGTACCGGACATGTGTGTAATCACGGATGCACCGCTACTTTGCGGTGCTGGACTTGGTGGTGCTGGACTTGCTGGAGCTGGATCTGATGGACTTGCTGGAGCCAGACCTGCTGGACTTCATTACGATCTTGAGATCGGCAAGTGTATGACTACATCATCCACAAGTTCCAACTTGTTAACAAAGCTTTGTTGTCTTCGAGGGTAAGTTCTCCATGGATGTATATCCACCCGTTGCTTGTATCTAGTAGATAGATCTTGGCGTATAGCTCCCATCATAGGAATTTTATTGTTTTCTATGTTGTGAACCAAACAGTGGTATCAGAGCCTGATCTATGCGTAGGTGCTTTGCACGGGTAGTACACATATGTTTATATATGGCCGATGATGATCATGTTATTACTTCTTTCATGTATTTTTGATATTGGTGGCATAGTGGGATGAAGCGGCCCGGACCAACCTTACATGTCATCGCACATGAGACCGGTTCCACGACTGACATGCAACTAGTTTTGCATAAGTGGCTGGCATGTGTCTGTCTCTCCTACTATAGTCAATATTTGATTTACAACGAGTTGCTAATAACTTAATTATCATCGTTGTGGTTCCATGTTCGTAGGTAAGAATGGTTCTATCTTTGAAAGCCCTAAGCCACGTAAAACTTGCAATTGATAAATTAGTGGCATCTATTTTAGATTGTTGATGGGCTTGTGTCATGATATGGTAATGATGTAAGGTGATGTATGGTAGATACTCTTACAACACACTTAACGTGTAAGTTCCATAGACCTTGGCCTTACACACAAAGGAATGATAGAGATCATACCACGATGCATATGATAGTGATCAAATGCAAGAACCATATCATTTCACTTTACACATATGATGTTTGCATCTTATATTGTTAGTTTGGTATTTTTAGAAGCATTATAAGATGATCCCTCATTTAAATATCAAGATAAAATGTGTTCTTCCTTAAGTATGCACCGTTCTATGGATCGTGCTTCGAGACATCACGTGATGATCGGGTGTACTTGACTCTGCGCTTTCATACAATGGGTGTAAGACGGTTTTACACACGCGAGTACTAAGGTTCTTACTTGGGGAGCCTAGCATGTATAGAAAAGGCCTCGGAACACGGACCAAAAGGTTAAGAATGAGTCATATAGTTGATATGATGCTCATATTGATGCTCACCTTTGAAGCTACACCGACTCACGTGATGATCGGACTTGGTGTAGTGGATTTGGTTCATGTAATCACCAAAAAGGAACGAGGGATGTCGTTTTTGAGTGGGAGTTCATTTCTAGTTTGGATTAGTCAGACTCAATTTGTCATAAACTAAATCAAAGTGAATTTTCATAATTTGTTGTAGTCATTGGCATCTGTTACTACCTTATGCTTAGTTTTAATTGAGATAATAGAACTATAGAATATTGGATATTTACTTTACGAACTGGTATCGGATTGTTTTGAATGTAAATTTAAAGTTTATAAGTCCTTTTGCAAAATTTCAGCAAACTCTATTTACTCCATGAAGTTTAATAAGTAGTACTAAATCAAGAGTAAGAATTCCAATGTTAGTATCTAAAGTATCATGTTTTCCTGCATGATTATTGATATTCAAAAGTTGTTTTAATATCAAGATTATGTAGGAGCTGAAAATTGTTTCACAAACCATCATGTGTGAAAGATATTGTGATATCTGAAACAATGTTTTTGGTTGCATTATGATAGAGTATAATTTAGAAAAATACATGTTCTCATATTGTATGAGAATTTGTGAAGGATGGAGATGCTAAGCATTCGGATCTCCCAAAAAGGTTTTGGGAATTAACATTTTACCCGCGATTCTTCCTTACAGGCTATAGTAGCTTGATCATGAAAGTTGTCATGATAAGGATGAATAGAAGATGTAAGTTAAATGTTTACTACACTAATAGATTACTAAAGAATGGATTTTTGAAAGAACACCAAACATTTGATGATGGTTATCCACTTCAAAGTGCAAGTCCAAAGGTATTAGTATTTGACTATATACACTTTGTACGATGTGTCATGTGAATGACACCACTATTGATGTTGATAGATCCTTTTAAAAGAAAAGGAATTGCTGAAAGAGAATCTATCAAATATTTGGCAGAAAAGAAAAACATTGGAGATGTCTAACTTAGGTATATAGAAGATATACATGTTATGGTTGTATTCCTTCCTTGTTAAACAATGTGGTTCTTAGGTATTGGATACCGGTATTGGATACCGGTATTGGATACCCAATTGGTTGGTGTGAAGTGTCATACAGAACAACACAATTCATGAACTACAACGACCTAAGTAACTGGGAAAAGAATAAGTGATGATGTTCCGGTATTATGAGAACAACAAATAAAGTGTTATTCTGTTTTTCGTTGTCGTTAAACCTAGCCTTCAAGATTTCTTTTAATAATTTTTATTTTGTTCCCGTATTATGAGAACAATGGTTATTCAAATAATTACCGTATTCCATAAAGGATGGATGAACTTTTACAAGTCTAGTGGGAGAAATCACATCCATAAACATTATTGCTAATATGTCGCAAGACAAATGATTGAAAGATCACTTATGAAGTGACATCGCTGTTTAAATTATATTGGAAAGAAATATGAAGAAACTCCATGTTGATGGATTTTTGGAGTCTCTGATTTTGATCAATTGACGCTTGTGAAACTTTCCTCGAGATAATTGAAACTCCGTTCATAGGCCAAAGAGGAACGGATGACTAGCTTATTGGAAATTGTACATGCTAATGTGCGTAGTCCATTATGTGTAGCCATATGCGATGGATCTTTTTGCTTCATATGCTTTCTCCAGAAATTTGAGTGAATATATTTATATATTTACTTAATAAGGAAGAAGTATGAAACATTTGAAAATTGTTCAAAGACTTTCACGATGAAGTGGAAAATCATTGTAACAAGAAAATAAAGATTTTATGATTCGATCATAATGGAAGATATTTGAGTTACATGTTTAGCAAAAACAGATAAGATTTTAGAATTGTTCCATGAATTTGCATTTCCCGATAAACCACAGGAGTATGGTATATTCGAGAGATCAAATCAAACTTGTTTGACATGGCAAGATCAAATGTGTCATTTATAAAACTGCCATTATGTTTTAAGGATTGAAGCTTTAGAGGCTACCGCTTTTACACTGAAAAGAGAACCATCGTGATCCGTTGAAATGACACCATATAAGTTATGGTTTGGGATAAAACCCAAATTGTCTTTTCTTAAATTTTGGTATGCTATGCATAATGTCGTGGTGGTGTCACGGCAGATGCCATGGATAGGATAAAGCTGGGGCCAATATGCACTAGTGGAATCCAGGGAGGGATAGTGTGGTGATTCCACACATAGATGCTTTGTACTTACTAGGTTCACAAGGTTTACAAGGCCCCTCGAGCTATCTTGGGGAGAGGAGGAAGAAGGAGCTGTCTTACTCTCACCACTAGCTAGCTCCCCGGAACCAACTACCAAATGCCAACTAAAAAAGATCAACCCCTTCTACAGATGCCCTAGCCCTCCTTATAAAGGGGTGGCTAGGTCTCCAATTAGGGCATAGGTGGAGGCATATTCCATGGAATATGCCTCTTCCCAAAATAGCAAACAGACCGGATCACTTTTCGCCATCGTAAGCCATGCAGAGGCTACGTGAGCCTCTATGGCACCAGCGTCATCTGACACAGGCCGTGTCACCCTTGTCGGCCACTTCGCTCATGCTCCAGCGTACAGAAACCACCTTTTGACCAGCGAGATACCTTCCTTCTCTTGCAAGCCTGATATAAACCGGATCGTGCCTGGTTAATCCGGCCCCGTGAGTACCTGCATACAAGTTACATAAATCCTGCCGGCATACGACATACGTCGGCCGAGACTGAGTTAGGAGGACATCCTCTGGTCCGGGTTACTCCGTGATTCGGCATGCCTTGAGGTGATCCAGCCAGCATTCACTTTGACCTTGCCGTACCTCGGCTAACTCGGCCTTTATACCCTGGCATGACCCTACCCGAGGGTATCCCCCCAACATTAGTCCCCGAAGCTGGTGTGGTCTTAGCAGCTCTAGCCGCTAAGGCCACAACAGGTTCAATTTACCGAGCCTTTTGCTCCCTTTTCCGAGTTACGTCATAGCCCGGATTTCATTGGCTAGCTTTTCACTTGGCACATTCCGAGTTTTCACTCGCTGGTCGGGTCACCCTTCAGTTTTCCAGGTTATCTTTCCTTCTCTCGTACGCTTCCCCACGTGGATGGTAATCATTACCTTGCCTCATTTTAAGGGCGTGCACTAGTTCCTGCCGTAGTTAATGCCAGGTGTTACTATTGCACACATCACGTCGCGTTTGTCTCCTCGTTAACTGTATCACCATGTCGCGTCGTGGGATCGCCTGTGCCCTGTGGCCCTTCCTGTGGCTAGCCTCTGATTGGCTAACCCGGCAGATACACGGCCACACCGTGTGGCCTCGCCACACCGCGCGATCCCACTACCCCCGCTGGGGCGTGGTTAAATAGGGGAGGGGCGTGCCCCTTTGTCTTTTTCCCCCTCACGCACCCCTCTGCCTCTTCTTCTTCTTCTTCCTCCTAGCGACAGCGCCACCACCGCCGCATCTGCTTAGCAGCGCCGCCGCCACATCGTGCCTTTTCGCATCTGCATCACTGCCGCTCTCGCGCAGCTCCACCGCCACGGGTCTGCGCCAGTCCAAGGCACTGCACCCACCGCCGATAGGGCCGGTGAGGACAGCGACCTAGACATGACTGAAGAGGAGCTCACCGTCGCAGAGGAGGAGATGGACGAGGGGGCGGAGAAAGCCGAACGCGGCGCCTGGGCTGGTTCCTGGGTGTGCCAGGACGACCTCGACTGGCTCTACCGCACGCGCCGCATCCTCGAGGGCATGGTTGCCCGCCCCACCTCTGAGGAGCTCGCTCCCTCACCCAATCCGGGTGGGTTCGTCGTGTTCCTCACCCATTTCCAGCGCGGCTTCGGCCTCCTCATCAGAGATTTCTTCCATGACTTCCTTGATATCTATGAGCTTCAACCACACCATCTCCCGGCGAATGCCATCACATAGAAGGGTATGTCAGATTGTGGCCCACTTAAGAGCTCTGGATCCGGTTCTTCGGTCTACGAAGGAACGTGATTCCGAATAAACAGCTTGACCCGGAGGACAAACAACTGACACAGTTAGGTGTTGCCTCCATTTCACCTTGGAAACTATCCGTCTTCCCCCGGGTCACGGGGCTCGATTCCTGTAAGGGCTGGGCCCGAACCTTTTTCTATGTCAGAAACAGCACGGATGAGGATTTGATCCGGCTGCGCCCCTATGCTCCGGGTCCTCCTAATCCGGATTTTTGGGACCGGGTCTCCAAGAAACCCACCGTTTTGGCAAACCAAGTCAACAAGAGGTTCCAGGAGCTGAAGGACTTGGGGCTGCGCAACAAGGAAGCGATGATCACTTTCGTCCGTAGCCGGATCTCCCCTCTCCAGAAACGCACACACAAGCTTTGCCATATGAGCTGGCCACTTGACCCCAACCGGACTTCCTCTTTCGAACTAAACAACACCGAGATATTCTACCGGGTCAAGGCCCTTTTTACGACCGATAAAGACTTCTCCACTGACTGGGAGTGGGGGATTGAGCATTACTGCCGGGACAAGCCTCCTCCTGCGGTAAGTCTTGTGATTCAATCTCTTTCCGAGTTAAATCCTATGTTGGATCATGCTGTTTAACTGATCCCCTTGTATTTCCTTCTTAGTTGTTCCTTCAGCAAACCCTCGAAGACGGCCCCGAGCCTTCCCTCAAGTGGGCGAAGGATCGTCTTGTCTCAGACGAGGAGGAGCTGGATCAGGAGATGTTCCTACCGTTCCCTAATGCAACCAAGCGACCCACCAGTAACTTCTCTTCCTTAAGAGATTGGCCTGATGATGAAGATGATTCTGATGTTGAGGTGATGGAAGCGTTTGACGATGTACCCCTATCTTACGCCTTTCCGGCTTCAGCTAACCCGGCTGGACAGATCCATGAAGATCCTCCTCTCGCCACAGGTGAGCCTGTCCCAGCCGCGTCAAAGAAAAGGGGCGCTTCTTCTGCTCCTTCCTCCGGACCTGCTAAGACTACCAAGAGGCGAAAGAAATCCATAGATAAGGCCGCCACCAAGCCTCCGACTAAGGTCACGACCCGGAGAGCTCGGAAGCCCAAAGAGCCCTTGACTTCTGATGAGTAAGTCACTTCTCTCTTTGCCCAGTTCTCTGCTCCGTGCTTTGCTATTTACATCTTTTACTTTGTTTTAACTTATCATTCATCATTTGATTCGGCAGGGCTGCAGTGGAGGTTCCTCAGAGCGGCTCGAGCATCTCATCCTCCTTTCGGCATAGCCCGTCTCCCCCTCGTGGCGACGATATACGCCCGCTAAGCCCCGTTCAGGAGGGTTCAATGGCTGCTCCGGGTTCTAGCCCACCACGTCTAGAGGAGTGCAACCTTGGAGCAAGGGGAAGTGGCTCTGCCGAGGCAGCGAATGCTCCCAGCTCCTCATCGGCTCAGGCGCAACCTTCCACCACCAAAGTACCAACAACACCCCCGCCAAGACCAGCACCAGCATAAGCACCAGCGCCTGCACCAACAGCAGCAGCACAAGTACCAGCAGCAACACCAACTCCCTCTGCCTCGTCCGAGTATTCCAATACTCGGCGAGAAGGCCCAGTTAGCACCAAGGCTGCGCCCAAGACTAAATCCGCAGCTCAAACCTCAACCTCTCAGCAGCAGCCTAAGGCCAAGAAAACTTCTGATGCCGCCAGGGCAACATCCATCGAGGCTGGACAACGCACACTCGCGTCCATGCTTCCGAAGAAAACTCCACCGAAGAAGGATGTTGCCCCCGAGTCAGCTAGCACGCAACTTGCATTGCACACTAGCCCTGCTGCTGCCCAGGTTGAAAGGAGGCAGGCCCACGCCAAGGGCTTGATTACACCCCATATGCTTAGTAGAGAGCGCTATCCCCTGGCCCTCATTTAGTATGTCAATAACTGGAACAATGCAGAGTTCGTCAATCCCACCGACGATCTTCCGGAGAAATTTGGGCCTGCGGAGTTTAGCGCACAAATGAACACAGCGCCTAAGGCTATCAACCTCGCCGGGCGGATGATGGAGGTACGTTACTTTACCTTTTCTTTAGCATGCACAAGCTCTTAGAGATATAACCATTAGTCCCCGAGCCTCCAGGGGAGTAACTTTTTACTCGGCCGGATGCTGTTTAGAGAACTAGCGTCGCTCCTTAGTAACTTTGGACATGCACACACCTAGAGCCGGGTTAAGTTCCACTTGGGCCGGATTTTGTACACATCGAATATGCACACACCTAGAGCTGGGTTAAGTTCCACTTGTCCCGGATTTTGTACACTTCGAATATGCACACACCTAGAGCCGGGTTAAGTTCCACTTGGCCCGGATTTTGTACACTTCGAATATGCACACACCTAGAGTCGGGTTAAGTTCCACTTGGCCCAGATCTTGTACACTTCGAATATGCACACACCTAGAGCCAGGTTAAGTTCTACTTGGCCCGGATTTTGTACACTTCGAATATGCACACACCTAGAGCCGGGTTAAGTTCCTCTTGGCCCGGATTTTGTACACTTCAAATATGCACACACCTAGAGCCGGGTTAAGTTCCACTTGGCCCGGATTTTGTACACCTCGAATATACACACAACTAAGTCAACTTTGCTTTTCTCAGGTTACCACCAATCGTCGGAGCGCTGAGTTTCAGCGCCTCTTGGACACAAACAAGGGGTTGCGCTCGAAACATTCTGCACTTGTTGCTGAGTTCGACAGAAAGGGTAAGTTTCCTCTTTGCCTTTGCTTCCATCTTTGTTTGTCTTTCCCTGCCAGATTAATTTGTCATTCGGACTACGCAGCCGGGGTAGAGGCCGAAAACAAAATCATGAGGAAGAACTTGGATGAGATAAAAGGTAACTAGGTTTGGCTAATCTCCTTCTGCGCTCTTTCTCCTTTTCTTCTTGGCTCGGCAGATATTCATACCTCGGCTTTGCCGGGTCAACAAATTGCTTCAGCATCTCTTGAAGATAGTGTGCTCGTGCCTGATATGATGTTGCATTTTCTCGAACAAGCAAGGCAGCACTAGGACGAACTCAAGAAGAAGGATGATGAGCTCGCCCAACTCCGAGCCAAAGACGATGAAATTTCCAAACTCAAGGCTAGAATGAAAAAGCTCAAGGCGCTCCATAAGGCTAAGATGGACAAGGCTGGCCAAGATTTCACTGAGGAGCAAGAGCGCCTCAACCTCCAACTTGCAAAGGATCAAGAACTGCTGAAGGAGGCTGACGTCAAGCTTGAGTCGGAAAATGCTGAACTTGAGAATCTCCGGACGAGACGTGATAATTGCACCAAGGAACTGACTCGGATCCATAGCCACGTCTCCCATAAACTCCTTTCCTTAAGCTGACGTGAATTTCTCTGAGTTAAGTTCTTTTACTTATTCTACTTGTTTTGTCTGCAGATAAATTTCCAGAGGGCGATGCCATTGCATCCAATGCCGTTACCAAGTTTCGCCAGCAGAGAGGTACTCCACTTGGTCCCGGCTCCATTCCTCTTGACTTGGAGGATCTGATAGTCAGGCTATCCTCCCGAGTTGAAATCATGAAGAACTATGGTTCGGGTCTCCTAGATTCATCTGTCCGGATCTTCTGTGCCCTCTAGCCTGATGAGCATGTTCCGGAGGGGTCCACAATTCTGATTGCCAAGTTAATGGAGTGCGAGACCCAGCTTGACCTCTGGACGGAATCCACCACACATGCCGAAGCTGAGACTGTCCTCCACTTTGTTCTCTCATGGTACGAAAAGTTAGACCTGAAGCTTCTAGAGCGCATGCGCACCAGATCAATGTGATCAACTGACGCGGATTGGGTATCTCGGCGCAAGGCTTCCGCTCACAACCTCATCCAATTTTCTCTCGTCCATCAATGGAATGAAGGACCAAGCTTCATTGACGCTATTGACGACGAATATGTCGAAGATGGCTCGGGCGACGATGAAGGGTGCGAAGCTTCGGATATTGAAGAAAATGAAGACAATGAAGCTGAGGCTGGAGTTCCACCTGCTGCTGCTCCTTGAGCATAAAAACACTTTGAATTTTATCAGATCCCCAGTATGCTGGGTGCAGATGTATTGAGTACACAGATCATATTTTGCTACTAAGTTTCTTATGCCAGATTAACTTGGGAGCAGTCCCCGAGTTTCATTTTCTTGTTTCTCCAATTTCTTAGCTCGACTCGTGTCTACCTTGATTCCGTTTTATGACTTACGAGACCAAGTTTCAAAAATTGACTTAACAATACTTGGAAACTTTAGGATTAGCTCAAAATAATCCAACACGGTAAAGGTAAAATAAATATGAGGTTAGTCCGAACAATAAACATTGGCTCGATTACGTTCCTTTCCTTAGTCGTTTTTCATGTGCTGCGCATTTCCAAACTTGTTCTCTTGCTTGCCATGAAGCCAATTCTTGTTGGACAGCAGCAAGTCGAAGAGTTGAGTTTTTGGTGGTCACACACTACTAATCCGGCTTAGGTAGAAGCAACATAAGCCAGCCAAAATAAAAATAAATAACTAACACAAAGGATGAATAGTATTACTAAGGCAGTCCCCGCATTACTGCTTGAGGTGCCAAGATTTCATTGATAAACTCGTTTCCCGCATACATACCGACATATGATAGACTCGGATACACACACTTCTTTGTTAAGTGTAGAAAGGACGAAGTAGAGCTACATTCCATGGACACTTAGATTCCTCGCCGGACCTATCCGCCTTGTTCTTCTCCTGTGGTTTTGCATCGATGAGATAATAAGAGTCATTGTGCAATGCTTTGCTCACAATGAATGGCCCTTCCCATGGGGGGATAACTTATGCATGCCAGCAGTACGTTGTACCAACCGGAGTACCAGATCACCTTCCTGGAAAACTCGGGGGTTTACTTTCCGGCTATGATAGCGTCGGAGATTTTGCTGATATATGGCGGTTCTGGACAATGCCAATTCTCTCGCTTCTTCCAACAGATCAACATCATTTTGCTGGGCTTCTCGCACTTCGGCTTCTGTGTATAGGGTGACTCTAGGCGAATCATGCTCTATGTCGGCTGGTAATATAGCTTCTGCCCCATATACCAGAAAAAATGGCGTATAGCCTGTTGATCGATTAGGAGTTGTTCTTAAACTCCACAATACTGCTGGTAATTCTTCTATCCAGCACCCCGCTGATCTTTGCAGCAGCTCAATGAGCCGGGGTTTTATTCCGGATAACACTAATCCGTTGGATCTCTCCACTTGTCCGTTTGATGCGGGGTGGGCTACCGAGGCAACATCCAGCCGGATCTTTTTAGCTCGGCAGAATCACGCAAATGCTCCTTCAGCAAAATTGGTGCCATTATCTGTTATGACACCGTGAGGATAGCCATATCTCAAAATGATATCTTTGAGGAATGTCACGGCTGTAGCTCCATCACATTTTCTTATCGGCTTCACCTCAATCCACTTCGAAACTTGTCCACCATAACCAAGATATGGGTCATATTTCCTCTTGCCGGTTTAAACGGGCCAACCATATCCAAACACCATACGACAAATGGCCATGTAATTGGTATGGTCTTGAGCTCCGACATTGGCATGTGTGTCTTGGTAGCATACCTCTGACAACCATTGCATTTTCTTACCAGATCCTCTGCTTGTTCCAAGGCACTTAGCCAATAAAACCCATGCCGGACAGCTTTTGCTACCAAGGCTCTAGACGAGGCGTGATGCCCACATTCCCCTTGATGTATATCTCGGAGGATGTCAAGCCCTTCTTCCGGGTCAACGCATCGTTGTAGAATGTTTGTGACACTTCTCTTGTATAGCTCGGAATTGATGATCGTTTATGCCTTTGCCCTCCTCTGAGTTTGCCTTGAAAGCACTTCTTCGCTGGGCAAAGTTCCATCTTTCAGGAATTGGAATATGGGCAGTGCCCAAGCTGGTATGGCTCTCACCGGGAACACTTCCTCTTCAATTTCCATCTGATCCACCGGCATAACCTCAGCCGGATCACGCTGCACAGTCCCCGGGTCTTGCGAAGTAGTCCCCAGGTTTGTCGAAGCAGTCCCCGGGTTTCGTGAACCACTTCCCGCATAAATGTCCATGGGCACAGCTTCCGATTCTGGATTTGCCGGGATATAAATTGACTCGGACTCTAGGGATGGCCTGATAGATGGTTTTCTGAGGTGTTCTAGTGCTACCCCTGGCGGGATTGCTTGTCGGGTCGATCCGAGTTTTGACAATACGTTGGCAACATCATTTTGCAGCGGGGGTACGTGGTGAAATTCGCATCCCTGAAAGTATCCTGATATCTTCTGCACATGAAATATGTGCTATGCCATATTTGCATCCAAAGCATCCCAATGCCCTGAGACTTGCTAGACTACCATATTGTTATCACCAAAGCATTGGATCCGGCGTATTCCAACTTCTTTTGCCACTTTGAGCCCATGCACAAGCACTTCATATTCTGCCACATTGTTCGATGCTACCAAATGGATTTGCAGCACATACTTCAGCTGGTCCTTCTTGGGCGAGGAAAGCATGACTCCGGCGCCTAACCCAGTTTTTGTTTTTTATCCGTCAAAGTGCATTCTCCAATAGTTCGGATCTGGCAACGGTGGCTCATATTGCACCTCCGCCCAATCCACAAAAAAGTTGGCCACAGCCTGAGACTAGATCGCATCTCTCCTGTCGTACTGTGGCGCATAAGGGGCTAGCTCAAATTGCCCATTTTGCATTCCGACCACTTGCATCCTTATTGCTCATTATCTCAGATATGGGGGCTTCACATATTACTTTGATGGGGTGCTCTTCAAAATAGTGCTTTAGCTTCTTAGCCGCCATATACACACCATATGCCATCTTCTGATAGTGGGGATAGTTCTGTTTCGAAGCTGATAATACCTAGCTCAGATAATATACTGGCCTTTGCACTGACTTACCCTCCTCGTCACGCTCTACCACAATTACTGCACTTACAACTCCGTTGGTTGTGGCTATATAGAGCAACATTGGCTCCTTTGATAGTGGAGAGGCTAATACTGGTGCAGTGGCTAACATTTTCTTTAATTGGATAAAGGCTTCATTGGCCTGCGGTGTCCAAATGAACTTGTCCGACTTTTTCATAAGTTGATAGAGAGGAAGTGCCTTTTCTCCCAACCGACATACAAACCGACTTAAGGATGCCAGGCAACCAGTGAATTTCTAGACATCGTTAAGACACTTCGGCAATTCCATTCGCTCTATGGCCCGGATTTTAGTTGGGTTAACTTCGATACCTAGGCTAGAGACAAGAAATCCGAGTAATTTTCCAGCCGGGACAGCGAAGGTACATTTCTCCGGGTTAATCTTCATTCGGAACCTCCTTAGGTTCGCGAAGGTTTGCCGGATATCGTCAAGGAGCGTTTTGCTTTCCTTGGTTTTTATAACCACATCATCTACGTACACCTGCACATTTCGACCAATTTGATCATGTAGACATTTTTGCATACATCTTTGGTACATTGCCCTGCATTACGTAAACCAAAAGGCATGGTACGATAGCAATAAGCCTCGTACGGGGTAATAAACGTAGTCTTTATTTGATCATTCGGGTTCAGAGGTATCTGGTGGAAACCAGAATATGCGTTTATGAATGACAACAGTTCACATCCAGTAGTAGAATCTATGACCTGATCTATCCTTGGCAGTGGGAATGGATCTTTTGGGCACGCCTTATTCAGGTTCGTGTCATCGATGTACGCCAAACCACTGCCACATTCGGATCATCCTTCTTCTTTTCCACTAGCACCGGATTAGATAGCCAATCCGGGTAAAGCACTTCCATGATAAACCCAGCTGCTAGGAGCCGAGCTATCTCATCTCCAATGACTTTTCTCCTATCTTCGGTGAAGCAGCAGAGGGTTGCTCCACCGGCTTTGCCCCGGGTCTCACATTCAAAGAGTGCTCGGCCAACTCCCTCGAAACACCATGCAAGTCCCGTGTGGACCAAGCAAAGATATCCCGATTGTCACGGAGGAAGTTGGCGAGCTCGCTTTCCTATTTGTCATTTAACCCGGCACCAATCGTTACGGTGCGCTCTGGGAACAGATCATCAACAAGAACTTTCTTGGTATCCTTTGTTGCTTGAAACGAGACACTTCCATGCGGGTGACTCAGCACCGGCATATACTGTTGCACGGACTGAGCCAATGCCGCCACTTCCTAGATCTTTCTTTTCTCTTGCACGATTACGAGTGACTCGGCCAGGTTAGACCCGGCTGACGCACACTCAATGGAACGTCGGAAATCTCCTGCTATAGTAATTACTCCATTTGGCCCAGACAACTTCATCTTCAAGTAACTGATGTGAGTACTTGCCATGAATTTTTTCAAGGCTGGCCTGCCGAGTAACGCCTGATATGCGCTCTCCAAATTGACAACCTTTAACTCCAAATTCTCAGTTCGGCAATTATCTCTCGTGCCGAACAATACGTCAACCCAGAATTTGCCAATGGGTTCACAGGAAATGCCAGGCACAATGCCATGGAAAGTTGTCCTTGTATCCTGGGGCATGTTCTCCGAGATACCTAACTTGCGCATTGTATCCACGTACATAATATTGATGCTGCTGCCATTATCGATCAGTACCTTTGAGAATCTCACATTGATATTTGGCCCAATGAAGTTGGGTCCAGCACTAGCGCATACGAACTAGGACTTGGCATGAGCTTGGGATGGTCTTTGATACTCCAGGTAATTTCCTAATCCTACCAAGGTATATACGTCGGCACCGCTGGCATAACTGCATTCACCTCCATATGTCGGTGTTGCAAGACCTTTCTATCCATTTCCTCCGTGGTAAACATGCAGTAACTTTGGTGATGCTCTCTGTATTCATTTCTCCCCTCATTGCCGGTATATCTTTGATCTGGTTGATGCTGGCTTTCCACCTGATGCACTGCATCCCTTCTCTCATGGTTTTCATACCTCGGCGGAGGTGGTGGCAACATTAACTGTTGCGTGTTCGCTCTGGAGAGCAATTGCTGTCGGGGTAACTCCTGCCGAGGCTGATCATTCCGAGGTGCCTGAGCATTCCCCGAACCACTTTGTTCTATCTTCCTCATCCACTCACATTGTCGTGTTGTATGACCCGCTGGGTTACTCAGATTTGGCGTGTGAAATTTAGAAGGCTGATCCAGCATTACCTCATACGTACCTCGACCTGTCTTTCTTCTCTTGACACTGTTTCTTTTGTTCGGGCGTCCAAGTTTTCTTGCCATCATTTCTCGGGGTCCACTGTTGCCCTCCAATTTTCTAACACTGATTACTCCCTGCTCTGGGTTGGTCTTGATTTATCGCAACAACTTGTTGTGAACTGTAACGGCAATCCGGTCTATCATCTCTTCTCTTACCCCGGTAATCATTTCGCCGGGATGATCCGGCTCCATCTTTTCTGGTAGTACTCCTCACTTGACTCGTTTTCCATAAGGCGGGGTTGAGTCGGATCACCCAAAGCATACGAATCAGCAATCCGGATCGTCTCCGCCAGTGTAGTCGGCATATCCCTTTGTAACCTTTGCCATAGCATACTTGCATAACTGCACCCCTGCGCAAACCAACCTATGGCCTATGACTCAATCACGCCCTCACATGAGTTTCGCACACTGCACCAGCGGGTTAAGAACTCCCGGTCTGTCTCATTTGGTCTCTACTTGCACATTGCTAGGGTATGTGGCTTATTCGGCCTCTGATACGTGCTCGAGAAGTTACTGACAAACATTTCCTCAAAATCAATCCAGCAGTTGATACTTCCAGGTGGTAAATTGTTTAACCATACCCTCGCTGGCCCCTCCAGCATCTGGGGTACATATCTCACTGCCCATCTCAGATTGCCTGTAGCAATTTTTACTGCTATTGCGTAATTAATCAACCAATCCTCCGGCTTGGTGCTGTCGTCATATGTCTTCGTGCCTCTGGGTAACTAGAAGTTAGGTACTGGGGGTTCTTTCATGATCCGGGGCCCGAAGCACGCTGGACCCGGAGGACCTTGACACTCAATTTGCTCCGACCTATAAAGACGATCCAGTTTCAACCTGGCATCATCAGGCATCAAGTTCCTGCTTCCCAGCCTAGACCCTATCACATGATAATCTGGCCTAGGGTATCATGCGTTCACCATTTCCGAAAAACCATCATTGTACCTACCTTTCTCTTGTGGAGCGCCCCTCTGTTGCATACCTTGGCCAACACTTCGCTCTTGCCGTGGTATATTCCGCTGCTGCGGTTGCCCTACACCCGCCGAGTTACGTTGTCTGGCATTGCCGTTTACAATGTTTCTCTGACCAGCGTTGCCTTGGTCGCGGTTACCTCGGCCAGCTTCACCTCGGCTGACACTTCGTCGATTCTCGTTTCCCTACACTTATTTTCCTTTCCCTGCCCTTTCTAGGTCATATGGGACTAGTTGTTTGTTCCTCCTGGCCGAGGTTACCACGTCCTCTCTCCTAGGACCACCATGAGGAGATGATGTAGCTCCAGCGGATTTATCCGGGTTACCCATTGCCGAGTAAACAATCTTGGAAGCCCCAACTCTTTCTGGGTTAGCCCTGAGCAACTCCTCATTCTGTCTGTTAGCAATCCGAACTAACTCATTGACCCTTTCTTGCTGTCTCTGCCGGGCTTCACCCATCAAACCTTCCAACTCGGATGCAGCTGCATCTGCTGCTCTGAGGTTTTTTGCCGGGGTGCTATACTTCGGCAGCCCCACGGACAGAATGTTCTCTGATTCCTCAATTCTAGTATCATCTTCTTTGTTCATTTAACTAATGAGGTTTCTCCCCTTCACTTTTACAGCATCTACCTTATTTGCCTTTGCGTACTCGCACGGTGTCATGTTCAACAACTGTTCAACAACAGCATCTACCTTATTTCACACCCTCCAGTATTTTCTGCCTAGTTTCCTCTAACTCGGCCTGTGCCTGAGCTGGATCTACCACTGCTGCAGCACATTTTCTGGTCTCTCTAGCGGAGGACCTCTACTTTTCCTCGGTGCTTTGGGTGTTACCTCCGGATCTGGTGCTGGATCCTTGCTCCCGTTAATGCCAGGTGCCGTCCTCATCACTTCGGCGTGGTCAGGGGAACGAGTGATACGCGCCCCGTGAGCCACACTAAGGGGTGGCTCGCCTCCTTCGACGACGTGCCGCGGGTGAACGCACGACACATCGATGCTGACGTAGATCTTGTGAGTGCCAAGCTTGAAGAAGATGCCGTTGCGCGGAAGAGGTCGTGTGCCGAAGCAACCAGCATTGTCGCTGACATAGTCCAATGCTCCAAAGCATTGAACGAGCCCAAAGACGATGCGTTCACCGTTTCTGATGAGGTTTCCCGTCCGGATCTTCACCCCTGCTAGCGCCGCTAGCCCCACGGTGGGCGCCAACTGTTGTGGTGGTGTCACGGCAGATGCCATGCATAGGCTAAAGGTGGGGTCAATATGCACTAGAGGAATCCAGGGAGGGATAGTGTGGTGATTCCACACACAGATGCTTCGTATTCACTAGGTTCACAAGGTTTACAATGCCCCTCGAGTTGTCTTGGGGAGAGGAGGAAGAAGGAGCTCTCTTACTCTCACCACTAGCTAGCTCCCCGGAACCAACTACCAAATGCCAACAAAAAAAGATCAACCCCTTCTACAGATGCCCTAGCCCTCCTTATAAAGGGGTGGCTAGGTTTCCAATTAGGGCATACGTGGAGGCATATTCCATGGAATATGCCTCTTCCAAAAATAGCAAACGGACTGGATCACTTTTCGCCATCGTGAGACATGCAGAGGCTACGTGAGCCTCTGCGGTGCCAGCGTCATCCGACACAGGCCGCGTCACCCTTGTCAGCCACGCCTCGGTGGTCCTTCCCTCTGTCCGTTTCGCTCATGCTCCAGCGTACAGAGACCACCTTTTGACCAGCGAGATACCTTCCTTCTCTTGCAAGCCTGATATAACCCGGATCGTGCCTGGTTAATCCGGCCCCGTGAGTACCTGCATACAAGTTACATAAATCCTGGCGGCATACGACATATGTCGGCCAGGACTCAGTTAGGCGGACATCCTCCGGTCCGGGTTACTCCGTGATTCGGCCTGCCTTGAGGTGACCCGGCCAACATTCGCTTTGACCTTGCCGTACCTCGGCTAACTCGGCCTTTATACCCCGGCGTGACCCTACCCGGTGGTATCCCCCCCAACACATAAGTAAAATGTTTACAACCAAAGTCAGATAAGCACGTCTTTGTAGGTTATCCCAAATAATTTGTTGGGAATTTCTCCATAACACCGAGGACAAAAGAGTTTGTTACTTGGAACGTCAAGTTTCTTGAGAAGGAATTTTCCGCGAAAAGTTAAGTGGGAGGACAATAGAACTTTGATAAGGTTTTTGAACCTTAGCTATATGTGCTAAGTAGCGCAGCGCTGGAAAGTGTCCCGGTGGCGGCCACAATGCTCATGGCTTCCGTGATTACAAAGGTTGTGATCTCGGATATTAGAGTTCCTATTGAACTGTGTGGGTCGGTAAGAATCAAATATTGTGATTTGATAAGCAATTCGTTATTGTTTTGAAAATGATGAACCCACTACATGCAAAGAAGAGATGATGGGCCCTGACTCCATAAAATGACTAGAAGTCATAGAATCCGTGATAGTATCCATACACGAGAAATCAAGTTTCTGAATTTGGAAGACCCTCCGGAAAGGCGTGAAGCCTATCGGTCGTGTTTGGATCTATAAAGAAATAGACATGGATGTTTAACATCTATGAAATAGTCGACATGTCGGAAAGAAGTGTACGGCAATGTTCAAGGAGTTGACTATGAAAAGAATTGATATTTCATAGTGATATTTAGTCTTGGCAGATTAATGTAGCAACCACTACATATAATTTGGTATATGGTAGTTGAATAAACAAAACAAGATTCTTCTAATAGAATGGTTACCTAGGACGTGTACATGACACGGTCCGAAGGGTTTTGTTAATTCAAAGGGTGCTAAAAGGGCATGCAAACTTCAATAGTTGAAGTAAGCATAGCAGAGTTGGAATCTTCACCATGATGAAAATATTAAAGGAGTTTAAATTCATCGAAGATGATGTAGATGCTTGCACTTGCAAGAAACTAAGTGGGAGCGCTGAGACATATTTCTAATACAATATGTAGAGGACATATTGTTGATTGGAAATGATGTATCTTGTATTGCACAACTTAAGAATTTCATTCAAATAAGATTTCGATGAAAGACTTGGGCAAAACCGGAATATTTGGCATCAATATCTATATGGAGAGATTGAGGCGCTAATATGGTTGTGCCAGACATACATATATGGGATATTGAAAGGGTTCAATATGGAAACAACAAGAAAGGTTCTTGCTGCATGGAAAGGATTGTATCAAGATTCAAGTGTTTCAACACTTGGTGAGTAAAATCACATGAAGATTTTGATCGATTATACCGTGATATGTATATATCCAGAATGTCCTATGCTCTAAATGTTATGAGCACATACCAGAATGATTCATAAGATGATCATTGGACAATAGTAAAGATATTCTTATGAGCTTTCGAAGAACTAAGAATATATCATGTATAAGTCAAAAATAGTTAAAGGTAGTTCATTGTAAAGTGTTACATTGATACTAGTTTTGTCACAAGATACAAATTAAATATATCTCAATTTAGACTATGGGTGGCACAATGTAATGGAAAGGATGTTCCATGATGGATTTGGATAAGTTCCAAAGTTGAAACATTGTGACGGATACTACAACAAAAGGCTAAGTATATGACTGCTATAGTAGCAGCAAAGGAGGGGATGTGTGTTAAGAAGTTTGTTATCAAACTAGGTGTGGTTCAAAGTGGGCTAATACTATGAAGATATATTGTATGACAATAATATCAACATATTTTAACCCAAATGAACTAAAGGTCTCACCAAAGGACCAAATTTATACAATGCCATCTCATTTGAGAATGAGTGATGCGTAGAGACGCAAAGACATGCAAATACACAAGGACCTGAAAGTGCAAGATCCGAAGATTATGTTAACCACTAGGAAACGTGTATATTCAACACCTAGGTGTTGTATATACAAGTTTACAAACCAGATTTTTGACTCTAGTGCAAGTGGGAGACTAAAGGCAATACGCCCGAGAGGCAATAATAAAGTGGTTATTATCTTATTCCATGTTTATGATAAATGTTTATTTTGCATGCTATAATTGTATTAATTGGAAACGTTAATAGATGTGTGTTTAATAAACAAAATACAAAGTTCCTAGTGCTGCCTCTCATATAAACTACCTTGTTTATTAACAAGATGATCAAGGTTTCCTGATCATGGAGATTGGATGTTGTTAATAACGAGGTCACAACATTGGTGGAATGATGTGATGAACATTCATCCGAAGTATAGCATTACGATCAAAGTAATTATGTTTATATTGCTATAACATCATGCAAAGTAATCTTAGTCCTTAAACCATGAGATCATGTTAATTGCTGACACCGGAAGAGTATCTTGATAACATCAAACATCACACCGTAACAGGGTGACTATAAAGGTGGGTTCAGTGCTACAAAGGTGTTATGTTGAGGCTCATAAATCACGAGTGGGATTTGTCAATCCAGATGACGGATAGATATACTCTGGGCCCTCTCGGTGATATCACATTAAGATAACTTGCAAGCAAGTGATGTGATCACTAGAATGTTACATCACGAGAACGAGAAAAGAGTGCATGTCGGCAACGAGATCAAACTAGGTATGGAGATACCAATGATCGAATCTCGGACATGTACTATATCGCGAGATAAAGGGATTTAGTTACTAGCATTAAAGGTTCTCACGATCACATAAGTCATCGTTGAATGTGTGGGAGTCAGTACGGATCTCCAGATCCCGCTGCTGATTATTGATCGGAGAGGGGTCTCGATCATGTCTGCATTATTCGCGAACCATAGGGTGACACACTTAAGGGATACCGACAGTATTTGGAGCAAATATGTTTCATATAAAGATTTAAGAAAGCGCTGGAATTATTTCAATAGACACCGAAACTATTTCGGGTGAAATTGCTAAAATTGATTCTGCATGTAATATTGAAATGTTGCAAGGGGTTTTATGTGAATGTTTGTTAATTAAAGTAACTAACAAAATTCTGAATAAAATTAGTAAAATAGTTTTATTCAATGAGAGAGCATTAAATTTGGAGAAATTTAATGCATTTAAAGTGGAGACTTTAAAAGAGAATGTGAAGGGGCATATTTATGTGGAGTGAGTTACCACCACATGAATGAGGAGGTGATGGGTCACCCCTTGGGCGCCGACCATGGGGAGGGGAACCCCCCTCCTCCTATAAAAGGTCCCCCTCTCACACCTTCACACTCACACCTTCTCGTGAAGGATCTCTCTCCCCCTCTAGTATTATTCCCCCATGGTCTCGGATTAGCGAGATACATGTTCCCGGTGGCTTTATCTGGAAAGGAGTTGCTGCTTCCGTTGCTTTGCTGGAGCGAGGGACGGATGTTGTCGTGGTACCGGACGTGTGTGCGCTCACGGATGCACCGATGCTTTGCGGTGCTAGACTTGGTGGTGATGGACTTGCTGGAGCTGGATCTGATGGACTTGCTGGAGCCAGACCTGCTGGACTTCATCACGATCTTGAGATCGGCAAGTGTACGACTACATCATCCACGAGTTCCAACTCGTTAACAAAGCTTTGTTGTCTTCGAGGGTAAGTTCTCCATGGATGTATATCCACCCGCTGCTTATATCTAGTAGATAGATCTTGGTGTATAGCTCCCATCGTAGGAATTTTTTTGTTTTCTATGTTGCGAACCCAACAGCAACGACATAGAGCCCCACGTTACTAGAGTAATGTTGCTCCAGCCGTAGAGCAAGACGCGGTTACGGCACTAGTTCCAAGACACCCTCATCGGCAAGAGTCGAACAATCGTAGGGAAGATGACAAAGAGAAATGTCGGGAGGAGGACCGAAAAAGGATGCCACCTCCTAGACATACAAGCCGTCCGGCTGAACCCCACTGTGGTAGGGGAGAACGACAGACGAAGGAACGACAGACACTGTGCCGAGTCAAGCCAACAGGGGGCTCATCATAATGAAGACCCTCCTTGGAACCAGAATAATGACGCTCCGGATGGAGGCCGGAGATCAGCGGGAAACAATCCACCTGCACCACCCTCTCCACCAAGCAGCCATCACAACGGCTCTCCGGGAGGCCAAGGAGGGCATCATGGCGGAGGAGATGGTGGCAGAAGAAGAAGTCCGGCTCCAAGGCACCGCAGCCATAGCAAACAACCAAGACGGCGTTCCCTATCACCAAGTGACATGAGACACCGGATCAACTATAACATAGAGGCGTGGTGCTACGAGAACGATGATATCTACGTGGGTTCAAAATGCTTCGGATAGCGAATTCAACAAACACACTTCTCGGAAGGATTTGCTATCTCAAGACACATCAAAGCCTACGATGGAGTGGCTCGGCCAAATACTTGGCTCCGGGATTTTTTCCAGGCTTGCTACATCACCAAAGGCAGAAATAGCTTGGTCGTGACCCGGTATCTCCCACTTATAATGTGGAAGACGGCATGATCCTGGCTTAATGAACTTCCGGAGAATACCATCCACAGCTGGTATGATATGCAAAGCGCATTCTTTTGGAATTTCGAAGCCACATATCGGAGGCCCTGTACGGTAGGATACCTAAAGTGTTGCACCCAGAAAGCCGGAGAAACTTGCCAAGATTACCGCGAATGATGGATCAACACAAAAAACTCCTGTGAAGGGGTAAATGATAAAACTACGGTTGAAGGTTTCATTGCAGGACTCCCAATTGGTTTCCTATGTCACTACTTGAAGTGCGGCAAGGTCACTGATCTAGGAGAAATGATAGGAACGGAAAGTAAATATGCAGAGGCCGATGATGATGCAGAAGGACTACTAAACGTCCTAGCAGTACCAGAGTTGGCAAAGCAGTCGAAGAAACAAGCTCAGAAGCGCAAGAACACCTCAGAAGAAAAAGCCAACACATAAACCACAGTTGTCACTAGCACTTTTGGGTTTGGAGGACGCGGAGGTCACACAGGCGGCCAAGGACACGGTCGTGGGACATCAAGAGTCCAGGGTAGAGGAGACCAGCAACCTGGAAAAACCTACTCTTGGGCCGACATTGCCAACAACACGTGTGTAGATCACTTGGATGCCAAAAGGGGATCATCCCACACAAATTCTGAGTGTCGTTTCAATGATGACATCAAGAAAGATGATTCTGCTGGCTACAGGGCTAAGCGGGAGAAGGGAAAAAAGAACCCCGAAAAATAAAAGAATGCCAAGGAAGATTCTGACATGGAGGAAGATGACCCTTCAAATCCCAAGTCGGAGCGAAAGAAAAACTTCCCAATGAAGAAAGACCCTTATGTCACCTTCCTTGGGTCTCAACCAGCTAAGGTCAAGAAGGCAGTTTTGCATGAGCTCAACGCAACTGTTGCGGCTGTCCCTCAATTCTTAGACTGGTCGGAAGTGACAATCACCTTTGATCGTGCTGATCATCTGCCTAAGTTCCACAGGTGAGGAAAACACGCCTTGGTCATCAATCCGCTCATTAACGGCTATGGTCTCTCCAAGACTCTCATGGATAGCGACAACAACATCAACATCCTCTACATCGAAACTTTGCGTCAGATGAGGATCTCAGAAACTCAACTGAATCATAGCACCATGATATTTCATGGAGTTGTCCCAGGAAAACAGGCAAATTCCCTGGGAGAGATCACTTTGGATGTTACTTTTGGAACTCCAAAGAATTATCGCACGGAAGCACTTTCCTTCGAAGTGGTCCCATTCAAGAGAGCATACCACGCTATACTCGGACGTCCGGCTTACTGGGCTTTCATGGCTCATCCGTGTTACATTTACAATATGCTAAAAATTACAGGTCCAAAGGGTGTGATCACCATCAGGGGAGACCCAAAGAAAGCACAAGAATGCGAGGACAGAAATGCCGCCTTTGTTGAAGCCGTATTGCACACCCAGGAGTACCAGGAGATCAAGAAGATCATCGACCCATCCGAGATGCCCGCAACAAAGAAGGAGGTAACAAATCCGACTTCGGAGTTCAAGGCATCGGAAGAGATGAAGACGACACCATTGAAGGATGATGACCCCTCGAAGGTGACCCAGATAGGTGTAGGTTTAGATAGGGCATAGGAAAGCGCGCTCGTCAAGTTCCTCCAAGCAAATCAAGATATCTTGGCATGGGAGCCATCTGACATGACCGGAGTACCTAGGGAACTTGCCGAGCACTCTCTAAATGTACACCCAAACGCTAAACCCGTCAACAAGTTCTTACGATGTTTTGGTGATGAAAAGCGAAAAGCAATAGCTAAGGAACTAGCTCGGCTAGAGTTAGCTGGATTCATAGAAGAGGTCATCCACACTGAGTGGTCGGCCAATCCTGTAATGGTCCCTAAAAAGGACACCACTGATTTAAGGATGTGTGTTGATTATACTGCCTTGAACAAGGCTCGTTCCAAAGAACCATTTGCTCTGCCAAGAATTGGTCAAGTTATTGATTCTATGGCAGGCTCAAAACTCCTATGTTTTCTCGACGCATATAACCGTTATCACCAAATTCGGATTAAGGAATCAGACAAAGTCAAAACTTTATTCATAACCCCCTTCGGAAGCTTCTATTTCGTTATGATGCCCTTCGGGCTCAAGAACACAGGAGCTCCGTACTAGCGCACTATGCCATGCTGCCTCCATGATCAAATCAGACGCAATGTACATGCATATGTGGATCACATAGCGGTGATGTCCAAAAAGAAGGAAACCTTAATTTCCGACTTGGAGGAAACGTTTGCTAATCAACAAAAATACAACATAATGCTTAACCCGAAGAAATGTTTCTTTGGAATACAGCCGGAAAATTGTTAGGTTTGATCATGTCTTAAAGAGCATAGAGGTGGACCGAGACAAAATTAAGGCGATACTCAATATTTCCAGGCTGACTCGCCTGAAGGACGTTCAAAGACTAACTGGTTGCATTGCTGCAGTTTGTCGGTTCGTAAGCCGGCTCGGTGAAAGAGCCGCACCACTCTACAAGCTCCTGAAAAAGACCAAAAAGTTTGTTTGGACTAACGAAGATGAACCTGCACTACAAGACCTGAAAGCAGTACTCTCATATGCTCCTATCCTTGCCGCACCACTACCAATGTTTCTCTATCTCGTGCGACAAACAGAGTCATTAGTTTCATCATGATGGTGGAGATACCAGAGGAAAAACATGAACACCTCGTGCAGTGTCCGACTTATTACCTCAGCAAAGTCCTAACTGAATCAAAGCAGCGGTATCCGCACTATCAAAAGCTGGCTTACGATGTGTTCTTTGCATCCCGGAAGTTACGACGTTACTTTCAGGAGCATCAAATTACCGTGGTGAGCACAGCTCCCATCAGAGATATAATCAACAATAATGATGCTACAGGACGTGTCGCAAAATGGGGCATGGAGCTTTCAGCTTTCGACATTGAGTACAAACCTCGTACAGCAATCAAATCGCAAATCCTTGCTGACTTTGTCATTGATTGGATAGAGACAACGGAAAATCTGATCCTCCCATAGTTGGAATATTGGACCTTGCATTTTGATAGGTCTAAGGCGTCGGGGGCTCGGCGCTGGCGTGGTGCTCAAATCACCCCAAGGATATAAGCTCTTCTAGGTGTTGTAGATCCACTTCACGACAACAAATAACATTGCCGAATATGAAGCATTGTTGCATGGAATCTGGATTGCTAAAGATATCAGCATCCGATAATTAATGTGTTATGGAGATTCGGATCTTGTTACCCAACAAGTGTCGGATATATGTAATGCAAATAAACACATGGCAGCATATAGAGCTGTTGTGGATGAACTATCTAAATCGTTTGAAGGGTTTGAGATTCAACACATCCCTCGAACAAAAACTGAGGAAGCAGATGCATTATCTCGAATAGGCTCTGCACGGAAAAATGTCCCGGATGGCGCTTTTCTAGAGCACCTCAAAGTTCCCTCTATAAAAGGAGTAGATGAGGAATATCCGACCAAATCCGACTCACCTTTAGTGGCACTTGTGGCTATAATTTCCAGTTGGACTCAACCCTACCTTGATTTCTTGGTAGATGGAAAATTACACGAAGATGAGGTTCTGAGCCGGCAGATAGTCCGATGAGAAAAACCTATACAATAATAAATGGTGAGCTCTATAAGAAGAGTGTATCTGGGTCTTTCAGCGCTACGTATCTCCAGAAGAAGGAGTGGAAATCTTACGAGAGATCCATGAAGGCCAATGCGGCCATCACGCTGCATCCAAATCTTTAGTGGCAAAAGCTTTCAGACACGGATTTTTCTGGCTTACAGCCAAGGCAGATGCCGAGCGGCTGGTCAAGACGTGCAAAGGCTGCCAAAAGTACGCCAAACAAGCTCATGTTCCGGCTAATCAGCTGCGGACAGTACCTATAACATGGCCTTTCGCGATCTGGGAGCTTGACAGTAGGACCGTTTAAACGGGCTCCAAATGGATTTACTCATGTCTTAGTGAGGGTGGATGATGTCTACACAGTTCTATTCTTGTAGACAGTTGTTGGGCCTCCAAGTGCAGAGGTTTGTAGAATAGCAGCAAGTTTTCCCTTAAGCGGATCACCCAAGGTTTATCGAACTTAGGGAGGAAGTGGTCAAAGGTATTCCCTCTCAAACAACCCTCAATCAAGATAAAAGACGTCTCTTGTGTCCCCAACACACCCAATACACTTGTCAGGTGTATAGGAGCACTAATTCGGCGAAGAGATAGTGAAATACAAGTGGTATGGATATAAGACAACGGTGCCAGAAAATAGCTTGATGGCGTGGAAGACACTAAAGGCAAACTGAAATAAAGATGAAAGCAAGCAAACATGTAACAGATCTAGTTGCAAACGGTGTTTCAATGATTAGAAACAAGGCCTAGGGATCATACTTCCACTAGTGAACACTCTCATATAAATATATTATCTTCATGATACTACTCTGAACTACTCTCCGGTTGGACACTCTAATCCATGGTAGGGCTATAACAGCACACCTCAAAGTAATCCTTTCCCATCTAGATAACCCCACACTATCACCTTGAGCACTAGATGGTTCCAACAAACACCACAATTTCATAGAGACATCCAACTCCAAATATAACTCATAACAAGTATTTGTAATCTCTAGCCTAAGTGCCACCATGGTGTGCATGCTGTCACGTTGATACATTGCAAAAGTATCTATAATTTTTTATGTTCCATGCTTGGTTTTATCCACTTTCTTGTGTTTTTTCCACGCTTTGGAGTACTTTTCATATGATTTCTTGGACTAACCTATTAATAAGAGCCACAGTGCCAGCTGCCTGTTTTCTGCTGTTTTTGGTTCCAAGAAAGTCAGAAAATGAATATTCTCGGAATTGGACGGGACAAAAGCCAAAGTGCCTATTTTTCCGGAAGTCATCAGATGCCAGGATACGAGACGGAGAGGAGCCAGGAGCCACCACACCACCTGGCCATGCCAGGGGGTGGTGTGGCCAGCCCAGGCACCCCCTCGGCCTCTCCTTCCGCTTATAATATGCCCTCGGGACAAAAACCCTAAGGACCCGATCAAAAATCCACGAAAGAGTCTATAGCCGCCATCATCTCCATCCCTATATCGGGAGGGATTTGAAGCTCTTCCCGGCACCCTGCCGGAGAGGGGAATTCACCCTGGAGGCCTTCTTCATCACCATGCAAGCCTCCGGTGTGATGCGTGATTAGTTCATCCTTGGACTACGAATCCATGTAGTAGCTAGATGGCTGGTTCTCCTCCTTCGTGCTTTTATGTCTAGATCTTGTGAGCTCCGTTCATGATCAAGATCATCTATTTTTAATTCTGCATGTTGTGTTTGCGGGGATCTGATGGATATTGAGATGCTATTTCAGATTTATTATTGATTCTATCATGTCTTTGTTATTTGTGATCATGCATGCTTTCCATTGTTAGTAGCTATCTTGGCCAAGTAGATGCTAGCAACTCCAAGAGTTAGTATTTATGCTCGATAGTGGGTTCATGCCTCTGGTAATCTGGGGAAGTGACATAAATCACTAAGGTACTAGATGTGTTGTTGCTACTAGGGAGAAAACAACAATCCTTTGTTCATAGAACAATCGTATTGTTTACTTTACATGCAGTTCGTAAAGCAATAATTTGTTGCTTGCAACTTAATACGGGAGGGGGTTCGGATGATAACCTGAAGGTGGATTATTAGTCATAGATGCAGTTGGATGGCGGTCTATGTATAATGTTGTAATTCCCAATCAAGTTCCAAAGGAGTCAAGATGATTAGTATATGCATGTATTGCTTTCTCTATGTTTGTCAATTGCCCCGCTGTAATTTGTTCACCCAGCATGTTATCTATCTTAAGGAGAGCCACCTCTAGTGAACTATGGATCCCGGTCCTTTTCTTTACATACAATCTACAAACTGTTTACTGCTTTGTGTTTACTTTCTGCAAACTATTACTTATTTCCATTCGATACGTTTAATCCTTTGCTTTCAGCAAAACACGGTGAGATTGATAACCTCATCGCAAGTTGGGGACAAAGTTTTGTGGTTGTGTTGTGTTGGTCTCCACGTTGCTACTAGCACCAGTAGTGCGTCCTGCCAAGGCTCGGCTTGTAACACCTTTGGGGTGTTTCCTTGCTCCTACTGGTTCGATTAAACCTTGGTTTCAGAACTGAGGGAAACTTGCTGCTGTGCTCATCATACCTACCTCTTGGGGTTCCCAACGATCTCTACATCAACACTGAGCCATCACACTTTCACACACATGGGGACAGCAGAGATCTATTAAAGCACTTGAGTAGCAATGTATATCTACTTGATTACAAAGCTCATGATCACAATATGATCATGCATAGAGAGAGAGAGATGAACACATAGCTACCGGTAGAACCCTTAGCCTCGAGGAAGAACTACTCCCTCATCATCATGGGAATCAGCAATAGAGATGGAGATGGTGGTGCAGATCGATGGAGATGACTCCGGGGGCACTTCCCGGTCTCAGCAGGGTGCTGGAACAAAGCCTTTTTGTCCCCCGAATCTCCCCTTCGGTGCCGGCGGCGCTGCAGAACGTTTCGTGGATGGAGGCTGGTCGATTTAGGGTTTATGCATCGGGAGGCTTATTATAGGCGAAGAGGCAAGGTCAGTGGAGGCCTGAGGGGCCCACACAACCTGGTGGCGCAGCCAGGGGTAGCCCGCGCCACCACATGGTGTGGCCAGCCTCTGGCCCCTCTCCATCTCGTCTTCTGGCTCCGTGAGTCTTCCGGTAAAATATCAAGTTTGGCTTTTGTCCGGTCCAATTCCGAGAATATTCATTTTTGGCTTTTCTAGAACCAAAAACAGAAGAAAACAGGCAACTGGCACTTTGGCATCTTGTTAATAGGTTAGTCCCAAAAAATTTGTAAAAAGTACTCCAAAGTGTGGACAAAACATAATAAGTAGATATAAACCAAGCATGGAACATCAAAAATTATAGATATGTGTGCAATGTATCAACATCCCCAAGCTTAACTCCCGCTCGTCATCGAGTAGGTAAGTGATAAAAAAGAATAATTTTTGAGGTGACATGCACCATCACAATCAAGATCAAACCATTTGCAAAGCATGAAAGTTGGGATCAAAGTACTCTAAACATGAGCATGAATGATATAGTTCTAACAATAAGACATAGCAACTATGTTTTAACATGAAAGGGCATAAACAAAAGATTCATGAATAACAATGCTTTGGAAGACGTTTATTTGTTTCACATAAAGAAAACATAGCATAGTGGCATTCAGCTTGTCCCTCAAATGCATAGGACACCTTCAAAGTTCATAAGGGTGACTAGCTACAAATAGTTCAAGAACAAGCATATCAAAGTTATGCATAAATCAACAAGTCTTGGGACAATGCACATTAAACTAAGAATGGCCACTATGCTCTCTCAATAGGTGCATAAAGATAGACGATGGAGACTCAACATAAAAGTAAAAGAAAGGCCTTCATAGAAGGAAGCAGGGATTAAAATCTCATAAAGAGCTTCCAAAAATTATGGTACTTATTACCTTCCAGCTCTCATTGCCCCTATCATAAGCATCTTGAAGTGTTTAAGGTTAAAGTGAACAAACTATGAAGTATATGCTTGACAAAGTATAAGTTGGAAATCTCATGTCCCTTGAATACGAGGGCCTCTCCTCATGCTACTCAAGTTTAGTCACCGATAGAGAAGAACATGTGTATCATAGAGAACAGCCAATGGGGTAACCCTTGCTCGATGATACGGAAGAATCCCCATATCAAAATGACAAGGCAAGCAGAGAACGAGCATCTCAGCAATCTTCTTATTTACTATGGGAAAATGGTGCTTTTTTCTCTCTTTTCTCTTTTCTCATATCTTTTTTTCTTTTTTTCTTTTTCTCAATATCTATCTCTTTTTTTATAAGAAGAATCCTTCATAGACAGCTCATTATGGTTACGCTGCAGGTTTACACCATGATTAGGCATGGATTAGACCGGCGGCCCAGGCGTTTCTCTAACACGCATACATAACTCCATGGACTTACAAGCTCCCCTTTCATTTCACACTGACGACATCCATAGACAAAAGAGCATGATATCAACTAGGTACAAAGTACAAGTGCAATGTTGAAAGCGTTCCCCATGAAAGCATGGTTCTGCTAATCCCCAACAAATAAGTGCAAGCATATACAACATAGATGACACAATGGTTCAAGTTTATTAAGGGCAAGAAAAGTAAAGTGTGCCATCAAGTTCGTGAGAGCTTTAATCACTAAATTTCACATAACAAATTTAATTTTGAAGGTAGATAAAAACATGAATATACTTGGAATAGAAAATGCTAATAGGTAGGTATGGTGGACTCTTTGGAATAACTTGGTTTTATTTGGAGTTGGTTGCCTGAGTGGAACTCATACTTTGTTATGGAGGCTAGCAAAAGGCTGGGAGCGATCAACTAAGAGAGCAATCATGGCCATAATCATGCAAAGCGACAAAACATCATTAATTAAAGCATAAAGTGATATTACAAGTCGAAAACTAAAGGATCATAAAGACTATGGTGACTTGGGATAGTCATACCATGGTGTGAGCATGCGCTAAGTCAACCCAAATAAAGCATCAAAGGAGAATACCACAATACTATGCTTTAATATGCTAAAAACACACATGTTTCTTCCAAGGCACATTAAGCAATCTCAATTGTTTATAACAGGTCATGCTACAACAATAATCACTAAGCATAAAACCAAAAAAATACCAAGAATGACATGACAAAGCATAGGCCACAATCAAAAAACAAGCTCCTTTTATCACATAAGTTTCCTACTCTTTTCCAATCCAAACCAAACTTATTTGAAAACTGATGTATGAAAGAGGGGGTCCAACCAATTAATTCAAGCAAACTAAGAAAACCAAGCAAACGAAAAACCAAAACGAAAACAAAAAAGAAGATGCTCCAAGAACAACACAATTGTGCATGAAACAATAAAAATGAAGTGTTTGGAAGAAACCTAGGATTTTTAGTGATGAAGAAGGGGATGCCTTGGGCATCCCCAAGCTTTGACACTTGTACTTCTTGGATATTTCTTGGGGTGACACGCGTGGCATCCCCAAGCTTGAGCTTTAGTCCATTCTTCATCTCATTACATCATTCCTTCCATACACCTGAAATTTTCCTTCATACAAAACTTCACACTATCTTTATTAGCAACATTAGTGCACTCAAGATAATAAGTCTTTGGGTTCAGTTTCGACACCAATAAAACTTCCATTAAAACATAAGCTACTGTAGCACTTCCCTCAAAAAGCTCAATTCCCCAAAAAGAACTCAAAAAGGAATCAACAAGAAGCAACTGCAAATAATGGCAGAAATCTGTCAAAACAGACCAGTAGGTAAAAACTAATTTTTTTGAAGACCTTCTGTTGCTCAAATCGAAAAGTGCTGAACTAACGAAAGTTAGCTATGTGTTGTAGATCCACTTCACGACAACAAATAACATTGCCGAATATGAAGCATTGTTGCATGGAATCTGGATTGCTAAAGATATCAGCATCCGACGATTAATGTGTTATGGAGATTCGGATCTGGTTACCCAACAAGTGTCAGATATATGTAATGCAAATAAACACATGGCAGCATATAGAGCTATAGTGGATGAACTATCTAAATCATTTGAAGGGTTTGAGATTCAACACATCCCTCGAACAAAAACTGAGGAAGCAGATGCATTATCTCGAATAGGCTCTGCACGGAAAAATGTCCCGGATGGTGCTTTTCTAGAGCACCTCAAAGTTCCCTCTATAAAAGGAGTAGATGAGGAATATCCGACCAAATCCGACTCACCTTTAGTGGCACTTGTGGCTATAATTTCCAGTTGGACTCAACCCTACCTTGATTTCTTGGTAGATGGAAAATTACACGAAGATGAGGTTCTGAGCCGGCAGATAGTCCGATGAGAAAAACCTATACAATAATAAATGGTGAGCTCTATAAGTAGAGTGTATCTGGGGTATTTCAGCGCTACGTATCTCCGGAAGAAGGACTGGAAATCTTACGAGAGATCCACGAAGGCCAATGCGGCCATCACGCTGCATCCAAATCTTTAGTGGCAAAAGCTTTCAGACACGGATTTTTCTGGCTTACAGCCAAGGCAGATGCCGAACGGCTGGTCAAGACGTGCAAAGGCTACCAAAAGTACGCCAAACAAGCTCATGTTCCGGCTAATCAGCTGCGGACATTACCTATAACATACCCTTTCGCGGTTTGGGGGCTTGACATTGTAGGACCGCTTAAACGGGCTCCAAGTGGATTTAATCATGTCTTAGTGATGGTGGATAATGTCTACACACTTCTATTCTTGTAGACAGTTGTTGGGCCTCCATGTGTAGAGGTTTGTAGAATAGCAGCAAGTTTTCCCTTAAGTGGATCACCCAAGGTTTATCGAACTCAGGGAGGAAGTGGTCAAAGGTATTCCCTCTCAAGCAACTCTGCAATCAAGATAAAAGAAGTCTCTTGTGTCCCCGACACACCCAATACACTTGTCAGGTGTATAGGTGCACTAGTTCAGCGAAGAGATAGTGAAATACAAGTGGTATGGATATAAGACAATGGTGCCAGAAATAGCTTGATGGTGTGGAAGAGACTAAAGGCAAACTCAAATAAAGATGAAAGCAAGCAAACATGTAACAGATCTAGTTGCAAACAGTGTTTCAGTGCTTAGAAACAAGGCCTAGGGATCATACTTTCACTAGTGAACACTCTCATATAAATATATTATCTTCATGATACTACTCTGAAGTACTCTTCGCTTGGACACTCTAATCCATGGTAGGGCTATAACATCACACCTCAAAGTAAGCCTTTCCCATCTAGATAACCCCACACTGTCACCTTGAGCACTAGATTGTTCCAACAAACACCACAATTTCATAGAGACATCCAACTCCAAATATAACTCATAACAAGTATTTGTTATCTCTAGCCTAATTGCCACCATGGTGTGCACGCTATCTCTTTCACACACATGGGGAGAGTAGAGATCTATTAAAGCACTTGAGTAGCAAGGTATATCTACTTGATTACAAAGATCATGATCACAATATGATGATGCATAGAGAGAGAGATGAAAACATAGCTACCGGTAGAACCCTTAGCCTCGAGGAAGAACTTCTCCCTCATAATCATGGGAATCAGCAACAACGATGGAGATGGTGGTGCAGATCGATGGAGATGACTCCAGGGGCACTTCCCCATCTCGGCAGGGTGCTGGAACAAAGACTTTCTGTCCCCCAAATCTCCCCTTCGGTGGCGGTGGCGCTGCAGAATGTTTCGTGGATGGAGACTGGTTGATTTAGGGTTTATGCATCAAGAGGCTTACTATAGGCGAAGATGCAAGGTCGGTGGAGGCCTGAGGGGCCCACACAACCTGGTGGCGTGGCCAGGGCTAGCCCGCGCCACCACATGGTGTGGCCAGCCCCTGGCCCCTCTCCGTCTCGTCTTCTGGCTCCGTGAGTCTTCCTGTAAAATATCGACTTTGGCTTTTGTCCGGTCCAATTCCGAGAATATTCAGATTCTGGCTTTTCTGGAACCAAAAACAGAAGAAAATAGGCAACTGGCCCTTTGGCATCTTGTTAATAGGTTAGTTCCAAAAAATGTGTAAAAAGTAGTCCAAAGTGTGGACAAAACATAATAAAGTAGATATAAACCAAGCATGGAACAGCAAAATTTATAGATATGTTTGCAACGTATTAACATCCCCAAGCTTAACTCCTGCTCGTCATCGAGTAGGTAAGTTATAAAAAAGAATAATTTTTGAGGTGACATGCACCAGCACAATCAAGATCAAACCATTTGCAAAGCATGAAAGTTGGGATCAAAGTACTCTAAACATGAGCATGAATGATATAGTTCTAACAATAAGACATAGCAACTATGTTGTAACATGAATGGGCATAAACAAAAGATTCATGAATAACAATGCTTTGAAAGACGTTTGTTTGTTTCACATAAATAAAACATACCATAGTGGCATTCAGCTTGCCCCTCATAGTGTAGCAAAACATAAATGCATAGGACACCTTAAAAGTTCATAAGGGTGTCTAAATACAAATAGTTTAAGAACAAGCAATATCAAAGTTATGCATAAATCAACAAGTCTTGGGACAATGCACATTAAACTAAGAATGGCCACTATGCTCTCTCAATAGGTGCATAGCGATAGAAGATGGAGACTCAACATAAAAGTAAAAGAAAGGCCTTCATAGAAGGAAGCAGGGATTCAAGTCTCATAAAGAGCTTCCAAAAATTATGGTACTTATTAGCTTTCAGCTCTCATTGCCCCTATCATAAGCATCTTGAAGTGATTAAGGCTAAAGTGAACAAACTATGAAGTATATGCTTGACAAAGTATAAGTTGGAAATCTCATGTCCCTTGAATACGAGGGCCTCTCCTCATGCTACTCAAGTTTAGTCATCGGTAAGTTCTTGTCATAGTAAGTATATGTGTATCATAGAGAACCTCCAAAGGGGTACCCCTTGCCCGATAATACGGAAGAATCCCCATTTCAAAATGACAAGGTAAGCAGACAACAAGCATCTCAGCAATCTTCTTATTTACTATGGGAAAATGGTGCTTTTTTCTCTCTTTCCTCTTTTCTCATATCTTTTTTTCTTTTTCTCAATCTCTATCTATTTTTTTATAAGAATAATGCTTCATAGACAACTCATTATGGTTACGCTGCAGGTTTCCACCATGATTAGGCATGGATTAGACCGGCATCCCAGGCATTTCTCTAACACGCATACATAACTCCATGGACTTACAAGCTCCCCTTTCATTTCACACCGACGACATCCATAGACAAAAGAGCATGATATCAACTAGGTACAAAGTACAAGTGCAATGTTGAAAGCGTTCCCCATGAAAGCATGGTTCTGCGAATCCCCAACATATAAGTGCAAGCATATACAACATAGATGACACAATGGTTCAAGTTTATTAAGGGCAAGAAAAGTAAAGTGTGCCATCAAGTTCGTGAGAGCTTTAATCACTAATTTTCACATAACAACTTTAATTTGGAAGGTAGATAAAAACATGAATATGCTTGGAATAGCAAATGCTAATAGGTAGGTACGGTGGACTCTTTGGAATAACTTGGTTTGATTTGGAGTTGGATGCACGAGTGGAACTCATACTTGGTTATGGAGGCTAGCAAAAGGCTGGGAGCGACCAACTAAGAGAGCAATAATGGCCATAATTATGCAAAGCGACAAAACATCATTAATTAAAGCATAAAGAGATATTACAAGTCGAAAACTAAAGGATCATAAAGTCTATGGTGACTTGGGATAGTCATAACATGGTGTGAGCATGCGCTAAGTCAACCCAAATAAAGCATCAAAGGAGAATACCACAATACTATGCTTTAATATGCTAAAACAACGCATGATTCTTCCAAGGTACATTAAGCAATCTCAATTGTTTATAACAAGTCATGCTACAACCATAATCACTAAGCACAAAGCCAAAACAATACCAAGCATGACATGACAAAGCATAGGCCACAATCAAAAACAAGCTCCTTTTACCACTCAAGTTTCCTACTCTTTTCCAATCCAAACCAAACTTATTTGAAAACAGATGTATGAAAGAGGGGGTCCAACCAATTAATTCAAGAAAACTAAGAAAACCAAGCAAACAAAAAACCAAAAAAAAATGAAAAAGAAGACGCTCCAAGAACAACACAATTGTGCATGAAACAATAAAAATGAAGTGTTTGGAAGAAAACTGGGATTTTTATGGATGAAGAAGGGGATGCCTTGGGCATCCGCAAGCTTTGATGCTTGTACATCTTGGATATTTCTTGGGGTGACACGCGTGGCATCCCCAAGCTTGAGCTTTAGTCCATTCTTCATCTCATTACATCATTTCTTCTATACACCTGAAATTTTTCCTTCATACAAAACTTCACACAATCTTTATTAGCAACATTAGTGCACTCAAAATAATAAGTCTTTGGGTTCAGTTTCAACATCAATAAACTTCCATTAAATCATAAGCTACTGTAGCACTTCCCTCAATAATCTCAATTCTCCAAAAAGAACTCAAAAAGGAATCAACAAGAAGCAAATGCAAATAATGGTAGAAATCTGTCAAAACAGACCAGCAGGTAAAAACTAATTTTTTCGAAGACCTTCTGTTGCTCAAATCGAAAAGTGCTAAACTAACGAAAGTTATCTAACAACCTGTTTCAGAAGCACAAAAATTCATGCCTCAAAACAACATACAGAGAGTTTACACGAATTTGTACAGAGACGCACAAAAATCTGTTTCGGGACAACAACTTTCCCAAGCATTACTTCTCTCTCATTAGAGGATACTCTTGGCACAAAAAGCAAATAAAAAGGATAGGGAACGTTTATTACAGAGGTAATAACTTCCAAGACTCATCTAAAACTTTTGGGTTATCTCCCAATAAGTACTTTTCTTTAACGCCTTTAAGTTAGGCATAAGAAGCAAGAAAAAGAATCAAGTGTTCTCAAATGAAGAAACATTAAGATTGATACCATAAATATCTTTAACAAGGCAAGGTATCTCATCCAAATAAGTTCTAGAGGATCCTTTCTCAATGCTTTTGGGTTCACTACTTTCATCAAACAGGTTTTTAGGAACAATCCAATCAAGATTATTTTCTATGGCTTCATGCATTGCTACAAGTTTGAAAGGTATTGGTATCTTAATTTCCTCCTCATTGTTATCATGAGCCACATGAATATAATAATTATTACACTACACATAAGCATAGTCATTCTTATTAATTGTAGTGGGAGCAAATTCAACAAAATAGCTATCATTATAACTCTCATCACCATAATCATCAAATATAGGAGGCATATTGTAGTCATAATTAATTTCCTCCTCAATAGTAGGTGGACTGAAAATATCATATTCATCATCCTAATCATCATATATTGGAGGTATAGTATCATTAAAAGAAATTTTCTCCTGTAAAGATGGGGGACTAAAAAGATCATTTTCATAAAAACTAGCTTCCCCAAGCTTGGACTTTTCCATAGCATTAGCAATAGTGGTGTCCAAAGAATTCATACTAACAACATTGCTATTAGCATGAAAATAAAGTTCCATAGGTTTTTTAATTTTCTCTTCAAACACTTCATGTCCTAACTCAAGATAAATATTATAAAGCTCTCTAATTTTGTTGTTGTTTTCCATTAAGCCTAACTAGTGAAAACAAGAAAAAAATACAAAATTGGAGAATCTAAAGGAAATAACTTCAACCACTCACACCGGAGGATGTGAGTACCTTTTACCTTACCTCCCCGGCACCGGCGCAAGAAAATAGCTTGATGTCTACGCACATCTATTCTTGTAGATAGTTGTTGGGCCTCCAAGTGCAGAGGTTTATAGAACAGCAGCAAGTTTTCCCTTAAGTGGATCAACCAAGGTTTATCGAACTCAGGGAGGAAGTGGTCAAAGGTATTCCCTCTCAAGCAACCCTGCAATCAAGATACAAGAAGTCTCTTGCGTATAGTTGCACTTGACAGGTGTATAGGTGCACTAGTTCGGCAAAGAGATAGTGAAATACAGGTGGTATGGATATAAGACAACGGTGCCAGAAAATAGCTTGATGGCGTGGAAGAGACTAAAGGAAAACTGAAATAAAGATGAAAGCAAGCAAACATGTAACAGATCTATTTGCAAATGGTGTTTCAATGCTTAGAAACAAGGCCTAGGGATCATACTTTCACTAGTGAACACTCTCATATAAATATATTATCTTCATGATACCACTCTCTGGTTGGACACTCTAATCCATGGTAGGGCTATAACAACACACCTCAAAGTAAGCCTTTCACATCTAGATAACCCCACACTGTCACCTTGAGGACTAGATGGTTCCAACAAACACCACAATTTCATAGAGACACCAACTCCAATATAACTCATAACAAGTATTTGTAATCTCTACCCTAAGTGCCACCATGGTGTGCATGCTGTCACATTCACACACATGGGGAGAGCAGAGATCTATTAAAGCACTTTAGTAGCAAGGTAGATCTACTTGATTCCAAAGCTCATGATCACAATATGATCATGCATAGAGAGAGAGATGAACACATAGCTACCGATAGAACCCTTAGCCTCGAGGAAGAACTACTTCCTCATCATCATGGGAATCAGCAACGGTGATGGAGATGGTGGTGGAGATCGATGGAGATGGCTCCGGGGGCACTTCCCCGTCCCGGCAGGTTGCCGGAACAGAGACATTCTATCCCCCAAATCTCCCCTTCGGTGGAGGTAGCGCTGTGGAACGTTTTGTGGCTGGAGGCTGGTCGATTTAGGGTTTATGCATCGAGAGGCTTCTTATAGGCAAAGAGGCAAGGTCGGTGGAGGCCTGAGGGTCCCACGCCACTTGGTGGCATAGCCAGGGCTAGCCCGCACCACCACATGGTGTGGCTAGCCCCTGGCCCCTCTCCATCTTGTTTTCTGGCTCCGTGAGTCTTCCGGTAAAATATCGACTTTGGCTTTTGTCCGGTCCAATTCCGAGAATATTCATTTTCTGGCTTTTTTGGAACTAAAAATAGAAGAAAACACGCAACTGGCACTGTGGCATTTGTTAATAGGTTAGTTCCAAAAAATATGTAAAAAGTACTCCAAAGTGTGGACAAAACATAAGAAAGTAGATATAAACCAAGCATGGAACATCAAAAATTATTGATATGTTTGCAATGTATCAGTGGATAAATTCACAAAATGGATTGAGGCTAGAACCATCACCAGTTGTGATGGAGCAACATCCAGAAGATTTGTCGAGGATGTTATAATTGGCCAATAGGGTTATCCAGATAGCATTTTCATGGACAGCGGGAGTAAATTTTCTATGGGAGGATTTGCCGAATTCTACGATGAAAAAAAAAATCCGGCTTGACATTGCGTCAATCGCACATCCACAGGATAATGGAAAAGTTGAAAGAGTAAATGGTTTAATCCTACAAGGCCTCAAACCAAGACTCGAAGAACCACTACATCGTGCTACGGGGGCTTCGGCAAAAGAATTACCTTCTGTGATATGGAGTTTGCGAACAACTCCGAATAGGTCAACCGGATACACAACTTTGTTCTTGGTCTATGGTACACAAGCAGTTCTTCCTAGTGATTTGATTGTAGGGGTTCTGCGTATGAAAACAATAAAATTTTACCCTACGCCCCTGAACCCCTGATGCTGCTAGGACCTATCTATTAGTAATACAATAACGGGAGGGGCTTTTCGTGAACTTACCCTTGAAGACCGAAAAGCATTGTGAACGATCAGGAGAGCGTGGTCGATGTAGACGAGCCGAAGCCGACCTCAAGGTCATGATGAAGTCCTTGTGCTCCTATGGCTCAACGACTTGAGTGCCTCGAGTGTGACAGCTTGCGGGGAGTCACACACGTCCCGTGCTTGACGATGACTCCCGCTTCCCCAATACAGCAGTAGATCCGAATCCTGCAGCGCGACGGCGCTCCACGGTGAAGATGTCTCTCGTTCGTGCAGTCCAGACTTGGGACCACGGTCACGAGAGAGAGAGAGAGAATATCAATTGGAGGTCTTCCCAAAAGTGAGAAGGCCTTTATTTAATATTGTGTGTCTTTATCTGGCCAAATACCCCACTTTATATAGGGAGAGGGGAGGTACTACCTCCCTCAAAGTCCTGGGGTGGGACTAAAGGAGAGGAGAGGGGGAGGGGGTGGCACCGCCGGCCACCCCATGGGCCCCACGCGGGGGGCGGGGGGGGGGGGGGCGAGGCTGGCGCACTAGGGTGTCGACCTCCCCTCTTTTCCCTTCTCCCTCTTGCCTTTCCCTAATGGGCATTGGCCCATTAAGCCTTTGACCATTTAAATTGATTTTCTCTTTATTAAATAATTATGAATACATGATTAAATCAATATTTAACATTCATTCACATATTCTTCAATCTCCGTGGCTATGGAACACCTTCCACCTCCACTCCGGACATCCTCTGGACTTACCGAAACCCTTCCAATTTTATCTCTACTATTTTTTGATGATTCTATTGATCCTATAAACACTCTCTAAGAATCATCAAACCCTTAAACGTGATACCCTACGGTTCGGGAACACTCCAGACATGATCGGGACACTCCCGGACCAATGATCGAAAGAGGGATCTGGATGGCCATGTGACCCCTGTGCGTTCCACGAAAATCTTTCATCATTTGAACCGGGATAGTCGTGTCTTATTCCCTTTGTCTGTTGGTACTTGCATTCCCTGAGATCTGATCAATGACATCACCATGTCGTGTTCAATCTCGTTACTGAACAATTCTACTTGACTCCTTACGACAAGCACTACTAGAGAAAAACCTATAGGAGACATGCACATTAGAGGCGCATTTATACTATATGCGCCTCTGATAACATAGGCGAGGCGCACCATCCAGCCATGCGCCTCTAGTAATTAAATAGGCGAGGCGCATATCTGCAGGATGCGCCTCCTCTACCATCTGTACGGACGAAATCTGGCACCCCCATCTTATGTGAGGCGCACCAGCCATACATGCGCCTCTAGTACTTAAATAGGTGAGGCACATATGTGACAAATGCGCCTCGCATATCTTGGGTGGGCCCGGGTGGAGATCGGTGGTCCAATATGTGAGGCACATATAGTAAGATGCGCCTCCGGTACTTACAATAGGCGAGGCGCATTAGGCACCATGCGCCTCAAGTAACCCCTGTGGGCCCAGGTGGCCGCTTAGGCGAGGCGCATGTTGGCATGTGCGCCTTAGATAGTTCAGACTATAGGAGGCACATTTACTGCAATATGCGCCTCACATAAGGTGGCTCACTTTTTTCTATACCTTTTTGGCACATGCACCCCACTCACTTGCCTCACTTCTTGAAGGGGTTCCGCGTTTGAAAACAATAAATTTTACCCTACCCCCGTGAACCCCTGAAGCTGCCAGGACCTATCTATTTGTAATATAGTAACGGGAGGAGTTTTTCGCGAACTTACCCTTGAAGACCAAAAAGCGTTGTCAACGCTTAGGAGAGCATGGTTGATGTACACGAGCCAAAGCCGACCTCAAGGTTGTGATGAAGTCCTTGCGCTCCTTGGCTCCAACGACTTGAGTGCCTCAAGTGTGACACCTTGCGGGGAGTTACACACGTCCGGTGCCTGACGATGAGTCCGGCTTCCTCGATCCAGCAGCAGTTGCGGAAGTAGAGCTCTCGGATCCGAATCCCGCAGCGCGACGGCGCTCCGCGGTGAAGACGTCTCTCGCTCGCGCAGTCCAGACTTTGGACCACGGTCACGAGAGAGAGAGGGGGAGAGAGAAAATATCAATTAGAGGTCCTCCCAAAAGTGAGGAGACCTTTATTGATTATTGGTGTATTTATTTTGGCCAAATACCATTAAGAACTTAATACTATTCGTAATTTGAGTTATTAAGGACTAGTTCCTTAATTAACTTTCTATTCTAAAAACCTTTTCAGAATCCCTTAAGGAATACTACATAATATCATAATACACCTATTATCAACTTCTACACCTTATAAATCATTATTTATAAGTACTTGCGCTTTTATTCGTAACACCCTTAAGAATCACTGTATAAGCTCCCACTCAAAAATATGTCACCAACATATTTTTTTAGGAAGACTTTCATAGCTCCCACTCAATTTCAGGAAAACTGAACACCTACTCACCATTTTGAACAATTTCAAAACCCTTTGATCAAATATCAATCTTGGAGTTTTACTATGAGATACTAGTACTTTTACTAGTTTTAAATCCACTAGACATTTAAGAACACTTGAATCAAATTCATTTGAATTCGTCCAATACTTGAAAAAATTGTGCTTTTGTCATTCACCCCCTTTTCCACTATGGCTTTGCAGTAATTTGGGAAAATTCAAGTAACCCCTTTTACTTGTGAGATTCAGCAACAAATTGCTTTCTAATCTTAAGGGAATTTTGCTTCTAGAATTTCTCATAATTCTAGTTTACCATTATTTCCTTTGTAGTTCGTAGGTATGTCATATTCTAGTAATCATGACAAATGATTCATAAATGTCTCCATACAAGTTATGGGATACATTTAGAATCCTACTTTATGGAGTGAAACCACCAGTGGGGAAAACACAATGATCATTATCATTGATTCTTTCCTTCTGTGAAGATAATCGTTCAGGAACATTTTCCATTGCGGTTCTCAACACTCTGATGCAGGGATTTGAATCCTCATCATGTTTTTCACTATCTTCCATTTGCTCCATAATTGTGAAGTATCACTGAATGAGAACTTCCTCAAGAATGCACCAAAAATCCAAGCAATACAAGATTTGCTTTCCTTTTTGTTTTAGCTATGGATTTCGTATTTAAAAGTTTCCAATGAGTACTCTACAAGGACTAATTTGCTATTGTTTTGGTTATGTCAAATAACCCCAAAACATTCACGAATTTAGATGGTTCACTATATATTCTAATTGAGTGCTAACTATTTCTAATTTATGGTTTCTACATCTACACTACAACGATTTATTTGGTGCCATTTATTCACCCATTTTGATATCTAATATCACATTGTGATTCTCTGCATTTTGACATTTCAAGACGCTTTGCATTCCACAATTTCTTCATGCCATTCTTATAAAGTCGAATTTCATTACTATTGATCAAATCATAGTAATTAGATTCTCTTTTACATTTATACCCTTTGTTGATGAAACACTTTGATCATATCAAATAGTTTCAAATTCATGTTTCCTTTGGTAAACTACTTTACGCTTTTAAATAATCATATAATTATAATTACCATTTTCGTTAAAACACAATATATCGAATATGTATTTACTTTTAACAATTCATTAAAACACTTTGTATTCAAGTAATACCCGGTGTTCAAGTTATTTTGCCGAACTTAGGAATGATTTATATGTGATAAGAAATCGAATGTCTATCACATATTATCAACATAACTTTTGAATTTTAAACAATGGTTTCATTCACTAATGAAATATCATTAAGTTGGGTATTTTAAGGCATTTCAATATTTTACAAATGTTCATGCATTATCAATTAGTTTCAAACAACAAGGATAATTCACATATAATCAAACAAGATATGAACATGAATAGAAATCATTCATAAAAGTAGAACAACTGTTTGTTACAAACTCATATGAATAACCGTCTCACGAAGTGTGAGACAAACTAAAGAAGTTCACAATCTCTTGATTACAATAATTATCCTAAAACATAAACTAAATGATAAATGTTGAGGGAGAGTGTCGTCGGCCATCATCATCATGCTCGCCATCAACACGCAACGTCACCTCCTCCCCAACAAGCTCCTCTCATGCAGACGGACCTGTTTTCAACAAAACAGAACAAGTATCAAATATACTTAACACTGCAAATGTGTTTGCAAGATTATAACATTTATAAAACTGTATATATCAAATATATACCTTTGTCATTGATGACCTCAGCGACATTTGGTTCAACCCACACATTCCTGAGATGTGTTACGAACCGGTGGAACTCCATTGATTCCGCGTCGCCTCTCATAACGCACGTCCTGACTTGTGCTTGGTAGCTTGGTGGCTGTGACCGCATCACAACGCCATTTGCGAAAGAGCCAAACATCCAGCAATCCAGGAAGTATGCATGCCTCATGTACACATCATGCATGCGCTCCAAGTGGTCGTCGAGTGATGAGTTCTCCTCCATCTTAATGGAGAGCAAGTCTCCCATTAGCTCATGCTCCCAAATGCGTGTCTGCTCCACGAAATGTGTCCTAAGCTGTAGCATCACCGAACGAGGGTTGACATCATCCACAAAAAGCCATAGCTCGTCCACCATTCCGAAACGCATTACAACTGAAATATAGGAGGCCATCTTCCGACGGAGATAGTGGTCTTTCCGCTGCTCTAGGGTCTCTAGGTCAGTAGGCTGATCCAAATCCATCCTGTCGAGTATGTAGTCGACCACGTCATTCTCGCTAAGAAGAACGTGGAGGCGTGCAACCCATATGGAGAAGTTTGATCCATCTAATATGAGCTTCTCTCCTTCTAACCAATCACTCGTCAACAGGAAAGGTGCCATTGACATTTATAATTGCAAAAGGAATTTAGACTAAGTTTATATTAAATGAGTTAATAATAACTCCACTCAGAAACACCAACCCCATGAAGGTTCCTAGTGATAACACGACCCCTATCAGCCACATCTCCCCCGATCATCACGGCCATCAATGTGGGTTCAAGGGTCGACGCCAAGCGTCGGTCACATCATTCATGTGACTCATGCTCGATCTTTCGACCATCCGTGTTCCGACGCCATGTCTGTACATGCTAGGCTCGCCAACTCAACCTTAGTGTATTCGCTGTGCAACATGGCTTACACCCACTGTATGCGAACATAGATATGTCTGACACCCGATCATCATGGCCTCCCTCATACCGAAGAACTTTTTTGGTGGTGCACACTAAGGGGGAACACAATCGTTGGTAATGTTAACAGGGATTATCTTATTAGGCTACCATCGAGTATCTAATACTAGCACACAATAAGATATAAAAACAATAACATTTGAATGTAAATGCGATGTGATATGTTCCTTCATGTCGTGATCTCCATCTGTCGTCACCGGGTTCCGGCGCCAGGGTTCTGGCGCCGTAGACACCAGGGTACCGGTGTCATTCCAGCGTGGTAGTTCGTCACCTCCGTGACTATCTACTACTACGTAACAAAAGGTAACCACTTTACCTTTGCCACAACCATATCACAAAGAAAAGCCCCCTGCAAAACAAAGTTAGACGCCTCTACTTTATCTTTTCATGTTTTACGTGGCTGAATGGGCATTTGCACAAGAACTGTTCTTACCTACGAACTTTTAGCACAACGATGATCAAGTAGTTGTCTATACTACACCCCCTTCGGGGCCCTCCGTTGTAAATGGCATACCAACTAATGCGAGAGAGACAGACACCCCCTAAGGCACTTTATACGGTACAAGCCGTATGTCAAGCGTGGACCAGTCTCGTGAATGAACGCGTAAAGTCGGCTGGGGCCGCTTATCAAGCATTACTACGGTATACACAAGTACACGTGGGAGGGTAACAACTAAAAGATCAACGCCCACACGCTACATCTCCTGTGTTCTACCCGTACTAGCATTACTACGTATAGATCTAGCTCTGATACCACTGAAGGGGTTCCGCGTATGAAAACAATAAATTTTACCCTACGCCCCCGAACCCCTGAAGCTACCAGGACCTATCAATTCGTAATACAGTAACGGGAGGAGCCTTTTGCGAACTTACCCTTGAAGACCGAAAAGCGTAGTCAACGCTCAGGAGAGCATGGTTGATGTAGACGAGCCGAAGCCGACCTCAAGGTCGTGATGAAGTCATTGCGCTCCTTGGCTCCAACGACTTGAGTGCCTCAAGTGCGACACCTCCTAGGGAGTTACACACGTCCGGTGCCTGATGATGAATCCCGCTTCCCCGATCCAGTAGCAGTTGCGGAAGTAGAGCTCCCGGATCCGAATCCCACAGCGTGATGGTGCTACGCGGTGAAGATCTCTCTCGATCGCATAGTCCAGACTTGGGACCACGGTCATGAGAGAGAGGGGGGGAGAGAAAATATCAATTAGAGGTCCTCCCAAAAGTGAGGAGACCTTTATTGATTATTGGTGTATTTATTTTGGCCAAATACCCCCACTATATATAGGGGGAGGGGAGGTACTACCTCCCTCAAAGTCCTAGGGCGGGACTAAAGGAGAGGAGGGGGGAGGGGAGGCCGCCAGCCACCCTAGTGGGCCCCGCGCGGGGGGGTGCTAGGCCCAGCCGGCCAGCCCCTTGCCCCTTCTCCCTCTCTCCTTTCCCTAATGGGCCCTCTCCCTCCGGAAATTGGCCCATTAAGCCTTTGACCATTTAAATTTTCATTTTCTCCTTATTAAATAACTATGAATTAATGATTAAATCAACATTTAACATTCATTCACATATTATTCAATCTTCGTGGCTATGGAACACCTTCCCCTCCACTCCGGACATCTTCCGGACTTACCGAAACCCTTCCGGTTTTCTCTGTACTATTCTTCGGCGATTCCTACAATCCTATAAACACTCTCTATTCCCTTTGTCTCTCGATACTTGTGCGTTCCACGAAGATCTTTCGTCGTTTGAACTGGGACAGTCGTGTCTTATTCCCTTTGTCTCTTGATACTTGCATTGCCCAAGATCTAAACAATGACATCACCGTGTCGTGTTTAATCTCGTTACCAAACAACGCTATTTAACTTGTTCTGACAAGCGATATCCCTGTGATCAAATCACACGCTACGCAGCTATTGGATATTACTTCTCCGAGTGGGCCCTCGAGTATCTTCCCATCACATGGACGGACAAATCCCGCTCTTAACATATATTGCCTCTACGGTTTCCTCCGAGTACCTGAACACACCTTTATAACCACTGTATTACCAAGTGGCGCTTGATGCTATCTAAGTAGTCTCGGGAGATAGTGATTGATATAGCCTCACGGTCTAAGCAATAGTCTACGAGGATCCATTTCTAATCATCGTAACTTTAACTTCGTGACATGATCGGGTCATGATGTTTAGGTTGGGTATTGGTTCATCATCTCATTCTCTCAATGAGATGACTCCATTTCCAACTGGCATAAATGCCACATGATCAGGAAGCTTGATCATCTGTTCTCCAATGAACCAGTGACTAGAGTTTCACTGGGAACCCCTAGTTGTTTATATATCACACGTGTATTGATGTTTCCCCTCAATACAGTTATAGCATGATATAAAACTTAATCATAAACTATATGAAATATGATAATAGTCCTTACTACTATTTGTCTCTAGGGCATATTTCCAACACTTCTTCCTCTCCACCCAAAGACAGATTTGGTCGCCCCCCTCCTTCTCCCCACCTCATTTCCCACATTGATTCACCATAGAAGCTTGCTCAATCTCCATTGGTTGACACTCACATGTAAGTGAAGTTTCTTGCTCCTCTAGATCTAGAACATGTCCCTTTACTTCTCCTCCATCTCTCTTGCACAAGTTGTTGTTGGAGGAAGCATGAAGGTGTTGCTTGTATGCTTATGCGCGTTGTCGGCGGCACCGCGACTATATGATTGTGTTGTAGTACATGCTTCTTTTTGTGTAGGGATTTCATTTGATATGCCAATGTTTCGTCGGAATGTCTATTAATTTCATTTCTGGCGAATTTATGGCACTCGCGGATGTCCTCTTTTTAGGGGAGCTCATGCCGAATTTTTCGGGTGATCCAGATGTCCATATATTCTCTAATTATTCTATTGCTGTTTGCACACGTAGGCGACCATGGTCCGACCACTGATTCGCAAATCCCTCGTGGGTAGGTGGATGAGATGCGCGAGGACCGATATGGCACGTGCAAACAAGATGGAGATAACATGTCCATGCCACGACTACAAGCTGATGTATCTGATAAGGCATGATTCTGGAATGCTGGAGTCACACCTACTCCGACGTAGTTTCATGGATGGCTACACTTGGTGGATACGTGATGACGAAGATGATGTTGAGGATGTCAATAATGGTGAAGAAGAAGATGCCGGTCATGATCACGAAGATCAAGGCACCAATGGCGGTGCAGGTGATGATCATGAAGATCAGGGTGGCGCCAGGCATGAACACGAAGATGATCAAGGTTGCGCCGGGCATGAACACGAAGATTAAGGTGTCGACCATGATTCGAGCTGGCTGTCATGTCCAAGATCTACTTCTCAAGGAGACGAGTAATGCCAGAGCCGCCGCTAGAGAGAAATCTAAGATGGAGAAAATGAAGAAAGACGCGGTCACTCCATTGTTTGATGGATGCAACGACAGTGATACCCATCTGAATGTAACGCTCAAGGCTCTGGAGATGAAGCCGAAACACAAAATGACCGACGAATGCATCGACGACAACATTGCATTCTGGCACGATATTCTTCCCAAGAAGGGGAACACATGTCCGACTAGTATCGCTGAGGCCAATAAAGTTGCATGCCCTCTCAATCTACCGCACATGAAATACCACATCTGCATAAATGATTGCATCATCTACCGGGGCGAGGACGCGGTAAGACCACGTGTCCGGTGTGCAAGACCTCTCGATACAAGAGAGGGACCAAGAAAGCTCTTAGAAAGGTGGTGTGGCACTTTACTCTAACTCCTCGTCTGCAGCGGTATTTCGCGGACCCTAAGGAAGCAGAGCTCATGCGCAGGCACGCGGAAAGAAAGAGGCTAGAAGACGATGATCCGGAGAAGGAGGAAATGCTGAGGCACCATTCGGATGCTTGCTGGTGGAAGGCATTGGACCTCCAATATTACCAACATTTTAGGAAAGAGTCAAGGAACCTCAGGCTGGGAGTGAGCATCGACGGACTCAATCCATTCGGAAGCCAGAGCAGCACACACAGCACGTGGCCCGTGTTTGTATGGATCTACAACCTCCCCCTAGTTGTGCATGAAGAAGAAGTACGTAACCATGAGTATGCTGGTTCAAGGGCCGAAATAACTCGGTACAGACATCAATATGTATCTCACATTGTTGAAAGAGGAGCTAGCCACATGTGGGATGCCTCGAGACAAGAATACTTCGCGATCAGAGCGGCGGTGATCACGACAGTGCAAGACTATCCTGGTTACGGATACTTCTTGGGGCGGGTGGTCCAAGGATTCTATGGGTGCATTGGGTGCAAAGATAATACAACGTACCGCCAGCTATAGAAATATTCCGGGTCCAGGAAAACCATGTTCCTTGGGGCTCGGAGGTGGCTTCCCAAGAGTCACGCCTAGAGAAAGCTAGGAGATCTGTTCGATGGGGCAGTAGAGCTCCGATGAATCCCAGACTAGAGGAGCGGCGCGTAAATCTACGAGCTGTTGCATAACTGGAAGGAATACCTTGCACCAGGAAAGACCCAGAAGAAGCCAGAGCCACTGCTAAAGATATGGAAGGCGAGATCTGTTTTATGGGACTTGCCATACTGGAAGATCCTCGGCGTGCCTCATAGCCTCGATCTCATGCATATCACGAAGAACGTGGGCGAGAGTCTGCTTGCCACCCTCCTTAACACCGACACCAGCAAAGATGGGCCGAAGGAAAGGAACGACTTGAAGCATATGGGCATCAAGGATGAACTTCAACCACCACCTAGCAATGACGTGGAGGAGGACAAGGAGGAGGAGACAGAAATGTAGAATAGCCATCGTCGCAATGGCACAAAGCAGGTCAAGAAGGGCGAGGTCAAACTCAAGGCCTTGTGCTTCACTCTGAGTAAGAAGGAGGACATATAGTTTATGAAGCGCCTCCTCGGAGTCAAATTTCCAAATGGCTTCGCGGGGAAGATAAGAAGATGGCTAGACGAGGCGAAGCAGCGCTTTAGCGGGATGAAGTCTCACGATGTCGCCGTGCTGATGACGCAGGTACTCCCGCTCGCGATCTGAGGTATAATGGACAAGAACGTCCATGAAACGTTGTTTGGCCTCTGCAACTTTTTCGACGTCATCTCTCGGAAGTCGATAGGAATTAAGAAGCTCACGAGGCTACAGGACGAGATCGTGGTGATATTATGTGAGCTTGAGATCTATTCCCCCCCCCCCCCCCCGCATTCTTCGACGTCATGCTTCATCTGCTTCTCCATGTCGTGGAGGATATCGTCCAGCTCGGTCCTCCGTTTATGCGAAGCATGATGCCGTTCAAAAGGCTCAATGGACACATCAAAGGATACGTTAAGAACAGGTCCCATCCAGATGGAAGCATAGCAAACGGCTTCCTGGCCGAAGAGTGCATCTCTTTCTGCTCAAAATTTCTACAAACCGAGACCCCTCTTGGTCTGCCATTCAACAAGCACCTCGGGAGGCTCGCTGGATGCGGTCACCACGAGGGTCGGCGCCCAAAGCATGTCGACATCGAGGGCCGAACCAAGGACTTTGAAAGAGCAAACCTGGTCCTGCTACAGCACCTGCTGGTGGTCGATCCATGCATATATGAGCACAAAGAGTTTATCAAGAAGAATTACGCTAACCAGGGGCGATAGTACTCGGAGGAAGATGTTATCAAAGAGCACAACTCCGGTTTCACGCGGTGGTTCAGGGAGAAGGTCATTACTAATCCACCGCATAGCGAGTACTTAGAGGAAGCTATACTCATATTCTTCTTGTCACGGGGCGCCTCGCATAACCTGATGACCTATCAGGCATACGATTTTCTATGAATTTTTGTGCTTATTAGTTCCATTTATTTGTGTGTTTAGAAATGTCGGCGAAGTAGGGCCCTTCTAGCAAGAAGTCCTTTTGGGAGCAGCAGGCGGAGATGGAATCCCAAGAGGACTCGAAATTTGTTCCACGGGACGACGAGATGAAGGCGGACGAGGATATGTCGTTGGGCGATGAGGAGATAGGGGACACGGATGGCGACGCCACTACCACTGATGGCGGCGGTGAAGCTACTACGAACGGTGGTAGCACATCGAAGAACTCCCGGAAGGAGCATGCCCCGATCGTGGTCACCATCAAAAGGTCCATCATCAGAAGCGTGAACGATGAAGGTGCGCCTTTGGAGCCAGCCAAGTTTGTCACGGGTTACTCAAACCAGCTCGCGGCAATCCTCCCGAACACCGTCACGATCAACACGGAGAACCTGAAGGCCGAAGAGAACAGGGGTTTCCGCATCCAGCTCTTCCGGAAGCTAAATGCAAGATACGTGTTCCCGGGTGGTGAGGAACACAAGTACAATAACAACAATCTCAAAGGGAATCCGGTGAGCAAGTACGGTCTCAAGAAGATGACCAAGGCCTTGTCGAATTGGAAGGTCCGGGTGAAGAAGCTGATTTTCGAGGACGAGCTAAGTTTTCCGGAGGTCGTCAAGAAGGAGCCTCTGGTCATGGAAGAACACCTCAAGGTCTTCAAGGCCAGATGTGAATCCGCCATGGCCAAGGCCAAGCGTCAGTACTTCAAGGAGTTGTACGAGAAGAACATTCGTACCAACCATTGCTCGCTCATGGTTGATATCAAGCTTTTTGGGGAACCCCAAGAGGAAGGTATGATGAGCATAGTAGTAAGTTTCCCTCAGCTATGAAACCAAGGTTATCGAACCAGTAGGAGCAAGGAAACACCTCCAAGCTTTGGCAGCGCGCACTACCGGTGCTAGCAGCAACGTGGAATCCCGCACAACACAACCATAGAACTTTGCCCCAACTTGCGATGAGGTTGTCAATCTCACCGGTTTTGCTAAAAACAAAGGATTAAACGTATCGAGTGGAAGAAATTAAAAGCTTGTAGAAAGTAAACAGAAAACAGTAATCAGTTGTAGATTGATGGTAAAAGAAAGGACCGGGGTCCATAGTTCACTAGTGTTGGTTCTCCTTAAGATAGGTAACATGTTGGGTGAACAAATTACAGCGGGGAAATTGACAAACATCGAGAAAGCATACATGCATATATTAATCATCTTGACTCCTTTGAGATTTGATTGGGCATTACAACATTATACATAGACCGCCATCCAACTGCATCTATGACTAATAATCCACCTTCAGGTTATCATCCGAACCCCCTCTAGTATTAAGTTGCAGGCAATAGATAATTGCATTACGCATTGCGTGTAAAGTAAACAATACGATTGTTCTATGAATTAAGGATTGCAGTTTTCTCCCTAGTAGCAACAACACATCTAGTACCTTAGAGATTTCTGTCACTTCCCCAGATTACTAGAGGCATGAACCAACTATTGAGCATAAATACTAACTCTTGGAGTTGCTAGCATCTACTTGGCCAAGATAGCTACTAACAACGGAAAGCATGCAAGATCACAAATAACAAAGACATGATAGAATCAATAATCAATCTGAAATAGCATCTCAATATCCATCAGATCCCGGCAAACACAACATGTATGATTACAAATAGATGATCTTGATCATGAAAGAAGCTCACAAGATCTAAACATGATAGCACAAAGGAGAAGAACCAACCATCTAGCTACTACATGGACCCATAGTCCAAGGATGAACTACTCACGCATCACAACAGAGGCTTGCATGCTGATGAAGAAGGCCTCTAGGGTGAATTCCCCTCTCTGACAGGGTGCCGGGAAGAGCTTCAGATCCCTCCCGATCTAGGGATGGAGATGATGCCAGCTACAGACTCTTTCATGGAATTTTGATCAGGTACTTACAGGTTTCTATATCTGATTCATCTTATAGTCGGAAGGGGAGGCCGAGGAGGTGCGTAGGGCGGCCAGACCACCCACTGCGCGGGCCAGGATTGGCCATGTGGCTAGGTGGTGTGGCGGCCCCCTAGCCCCTCTCCGTCTCGTATTCTAGCTCCGTGTCTTCCTCGGTGAAAAACTAACTTTAGCTTTTGTCCCGTCCAATTCCGAGAATATTCATTTTTTGACTTCCTGGAACCAAAAACAGCAGAAAACAGGCAGCTGACACTGTGGCATCTTGTTAATAAGTTAGTCCAAGAAAGTGTATGAAAAGTACTCCAAAGTTGGAACAAAAGATAAGAAAGTAGATAAAACCAAGCATGGAACAGCAAAAATTATGGATATGTTAGCAACGTATCAACCATCTCGGCTCCGACGGTTATAGAGCTACGATTCCCAAATGGGAGAAGGAGGACACCGACGCTCGTGCAAAGGGGTTGACACCTCCCTTTGACGACATAAAAGTGAAGCATGCAAAGCACTTTGTCAGGCCCCGGTTTGCCAAGCCGAAAGGGAGTACTGATTATTCCTCGGAGCAAGTCGGCCCCTTCGCTACGAAGGTGACGGACTTCATGACAAAATATGTAAGTAGTTTGCATGCAAGTCGATTAATTGCATTCACGATTAATCAATGAAGTCCAGTTTTCTGATCAGATGCTTCGCGTTCCTTGTGCGCATGACGAGGAGTGTAGGAGCTCCTCATCCCAAGGGTCGGCGCATGTCGCCAAGTGGGACACCACTTTTAACAGGGCGCTGAACCGGACCAAGAATGTCGAGCCCCTGGCGGCCCCGTCGTCGGCTGGTCGTGTGGTCGGCTTTGGCGGCATAACATGGCCCGAGTACTATGGCACCACAGAGCGGAAGGGCCGGAAGGCCGAAAGCGCTGAGGTAAGACACCTAAGGGAACAGGTGTAAGACTTTCCCAATATAGTCCAAGATGCCATGAACCAGGCTGTGTCGGCTATTGAGATAAAGTTACAAGAAAAAGTTCATACACAAGTCCAGGCAGAAGTCTAGACACAAATGAATGATAAGCTCAACACCATCCTTCCTGCCTACATGGAAAAGTACATAAAGTGGCAGAAGGGTGGTAAACGAGGGCCGCCACTGGTTCGCAAACTCGACAGCGCTCAATTGGACAACATGGCACGTCCAAAGGCGCTTGTGACTCCTCCAGCGGGGCCGGTGGTGGTGGAGACTCCTCTAGCTCTGGACCTTAACTTGCCAGCTGCGGCCCGCACCACCATGCCACTAGGCAGCCACTCCGCCACTAGCGCGCTCAATCCTACCGGCGGCGGTGCCTCGACCTTGGCCGAGTTCGCCGCCCTCAAGGTAACTAACTAATTAGAGCGAGAGGTTGGAGGCTTAACGACACCGATGACTTGATCTTCGTTTTACTGACGCCCGGCCTAGATGTCTTTTGCAGGGAGACACTCCTTGCACTCTAATGCACTAGATGGGCGGCCAGTTGAAGGATGTTGCCAAGGGTACTATCGTTCAACCGGAGAACCGCAAAATGCACAATGTCACAATGCCATCCGACATGATGAGGGTCAGATACAGTATGGTGCTTCCGGGCTACGAGCAAGTAGAACCTCCCTCTCAACCTCAAGGATGGGATGATGAGGAGACGGTGGTAGTCCTCAATACCGGCTTCAGCTTCTTGTACCTATGGCCGAAGAGCCAGATCCGTTTGGGGACGGAGACCATCTCAACATCACCCTAGAGGCAGCACATCCAGCACATGATGAAGACTTCGAGATGGAATACTTGGACAACATGGCACAGGATCCCTATGATGATGATGGAGAAATTGATCCGAACTTCAGTGACCAGTTCGTTAACACAAGGGTTTCTGATTGGTATCAGCCAAGACCATCAGGCACACATCAAGTTGCCGATACCCAACCAGCACCGGCGAACCCCCCTTGCCAGGTGCGTTTCTTCCCAACTAGTCAGGAGACGCCGCCACCCGCCCCCTTCACCGAACCTCCGAGGCCAGCAGTTCCTTTGATCAGCCCCAGCACCCTTCATAAGGTGATCAGTGAGGTGAACGCGGTGGCCGACGCCCCAAAGGGACTGAAGAAGGGTCGCAAAAGGAAGCCTAAGGGTGACCGGAGCAAGGGTCCAAATCTTGTTCTCCGGGCTCAGGACGGCCCTTCGGGGCAAGCCAGGAATCAGCAGCACATGGCAGGTGCACCGATGATGTGTAACTCGTTGCTCGAGGTCGTAGGCTCTCAAATGCGCAATCTTCATTATAGCTGTCTCACAATTGAGGAGTGCCGCATTTGCAAGAACGATCAGTCGTACCTCGTTTTCAAGGCTAAGGTGCCTTATGTGCCGCGCTTCGTTAGTGTTCCCTCGGGGGATATCTTCTACCTACGGCATTTCGACATCTTTGACATGTTGAACGGGTTTCGGCTGCACAATACCCTGGTCCAACTATTCTCCCTCAATATGGCCATGCAGATCACCAGAGATAAGATCCTGGGCATCCAAATAGTGGATACCTACTTCATGCGGGACGTTGTCCTGAAAGATGCTGAGGACATAACACTGGCGACCGACTACCTCTCAAGCTTCTTGCAAACATACACGGACAAGGATGTGATTCTCCTTCCCTACCATCCCATCACGGAGGATGATCAGACATGCTGCGTGCTAATATGCTTGAATTTGAAACACTCGATAGCCGTGTACCTCAACTCAAACAGTGCGCACCCAAAAAACTACACCAATATCAAGGACATTCTTGATGGTGCTCTCACCGGCTACATCGCAGCGGGAGGTGTCAAACCGGCAATGCCATATGTGAAGTTTGGCGCGCACGTGTTCCGCCACAACACCAAGTTCGCCTGCGTCAAGCAGCCGTCTAGCAGTAGGACGGATGCCTTCTACGCCATTTACCACATGAAGGCGTTCTTCAATGACATGGAAAGCAAAACGCTGCCATCTGACCTCGCGAAGTGAGCTGAAAGGCATTCAACAATAAATGATCGCAACCTCAGGCATCACATCTTCAACATCCAGGAGGAGCTCGCGATAATCGTGCACCAGGGAGTCATGAAATCCGCGGGCCTCTTCTACGGCGGCCATAGACCGCCCAATAGGGAGATAGACGAACGCTTAGCGTAGCAGGGTGACCGCAGGATGTTCATGCAGATGGCGAAAACTCGGTCGGGCTTCATCAATGCCCCCCTAAAGCCGACTCAACAACTGAAGAAGTCTTGATGATTGCATGGCCTGGGTAGCTAGCTGTTAGTTTCGAACTCGTGTTGTAACCTCCTATCACTATGTTAAACTTGCCTACCGAAACCTCTAGAGTATGTTTCGTCAACCGTTGAACTTGATTGTGGGTGACACTAGCTAGTTATTGTGTTATGAACTATTTTAAGTGCTTGTTGCTTTTCATTCGTTATTGCCGCCCTACTTCTTGTGGTTTGCTTTCTTTGTCTTTCTTCGAAATGCTGATGATTAAAACATGTTGTGGCGTCATGTGTGTGACCATGGAGTTGCTGGATCTATTGTGCCAAGTAGACTAGAGTTTTGCACATATACTCTACTTGCTGCACCAGATCCATCAGCGGCATTGTCATTTTCTGTGCCCAATCTAAGTATGAGGCAACTATTTCATCTCGTAGCCCCAAAGTCGAAAGAGTACAAATATATTCGAGATTCATATACATAGGACATAATATGTCTAATGGCAAGCCAAGGAAAGGATTCTGGGTCCAAGGCGACGACTCCTTTCGACACACCAAACTCGAAATGAGTCATTGCCGTGGAGACCGAATCCTTTCCTTGGTTTTCCATTAGACATAACATGCCCATGCTATATGAATCATGGAAGTATTTCTCTTCTTTTGTCTTTAGTGATACGCATAGATTAGATAGCGCGAATTAAATGTAGTTTCAAATATCTCATTCTAGCCCCAAAGTCAAAAGGAAGAAAGACATTACTTCACTATTCGTATAACACTGGTGACATTGTTATATGAATCGTGGAATGATTTCTTTCCTTTTGTCTTTGGCGATACAATGAAATAATAAACTATTTTATCTCGTAGCCCCAAAGTCGAAAGAGGACAAATATTTCCGAGATTCATATACATAAGACATAATATGTTCAGTGGCAAGCCCAGGAAAGGATTCTAGGTCCACGACAATGACTCCTTTCGACACACCAAACTCAAAATGAGTCATTGCCGTGGAGACCGAATCCTTTCCTGGATTTACCACTTGACATATCATACCCATGATATATGAATCGTGGAAGTATTTCTTTTCTTTTGTCTTTGGCGATACTAATAGATTAGATAGCGTGAATTAAATGAAATGGTGAAGTATTTAGTTTCAAATATCTCATTGTAGCCCCAAAGTCGAAATGAAAGACATTGCTTCACTATTCGTATAGCACTGGCGACATTGTTATATGAATCGTGGAATGATTTCTTTCCTTTCGTCTTTGGCGATACAATGAAATGATAAACTATTTCATCTGGTAGCCCCAAAGTCGAAAGAGGACATATATTTTTGAGATTCACATACATAGGACATAATATGTTAAGGGCAAGCCAAGGAAAGTGTTCTAGGGCCACGACAACGACTCCTTTAGACACACCAAACTCGAAATGAGTCGCTGCCGTGGCGACCAAATCCTTTCTTTGGTTTGCCTCTTGACATATCATGACCATGCTATATGAATCGTGGAAGTATTTCTTTTCTTTTGTCTTTGGCGATACGAATAGTATGAGGCACGAATCCAAGTCATTTTCGGTTTAATTTTTTTGGTCTTTCTTCGAAATGCCAATGATTAGAACGTGTTGTGCTGTCATGTGTATGACTATGCCGCTGTTTGATCTCGTGTGCCAAGTAGACTAGTAATTTGTGCATATACTCTACTTGCCACACAAGATCAAACAGCGAGCATTGTTATTTCCATGCCCAACCTAAGTATGAGGCACTAATGCAAGTCATTCTTGGTTTACTTTTTTGGTCTTTCTTTGAAATGCCGATGATTAGAACGTGTTGTGGCATCATGTGTATGACTATGCTGTTGTTTGATCTCGTGTGTCAAGTAGACTAGTAATTTGGGCATATACTCTACTTGCCACACGAGATCAAACAGCGAGCATTGTTATTTACATGCCCAACCTAAGTATGAGGCACTAATGCAAGTCATTCTTGGTTTCCTTTTTTTGTCTTTCTTCAAAATAAACGTGATTTATTACATCTTGTTGCACCCATATATATGCATGATCTTATCTTGTGAACTGCTATTGCTTTGCACTGCCATAGATAATATCATCTATCTTGTGTATAGGACATGGCGAAGAAGTGCTATGTCGTGTACGCTGGCAAGGTTCCAGGTGTGTATGAGGAGTGGGAATACTGCCAGAAGCAAGTGAACGAATTCTCGGGCAACAGCTACAAAACCTACAAGACTAGAGAGGTGGCGAAAGAGAAGTGGAGGAGGCACATGAGGAAGCAGTGGAGGAACTTCCTCGTGATCACAACCTTGTTGCTCTTCATGGTAGGTTATGTGCTCTACTTGATCTAGATAGAGCTCCGTTGTCGGAGTTGTAATGAGATTGGGAACTTGTACCCGGAGGTGTGAACTTGTGGCACAAACACTTGGTGTTGTGTGTAAAACTTAGCACTTGTTGATGTATGAACGCGTATGTCGCGATTGATGTGTAATATACTTGTATTCATGTTGGTTCTATTATGCTTTTGCCAATTGCAAGTTTCTAGAAAATTATGTGATGTTTATACTGTATTCTAGACTGTATTATATATTTGAATACCTATAAACTATAATTTGAAAATTACTGTAAAATTTGATTTCGAAAATATACCCGAGGCGCATATGGGAAGTATAGGAGGCACATATTAGGTACTACCTGAGGCGCATACCACTACATATGCGAGGCGCATATCACATGCGCCTCCTATACTTTATATACGCGAGGTGCATATACTAATATGCGCCTCGCATATATGAAGTATAGGAGGCGCATGTGGTATGCGCCTCGCATAACAGATACTATAGGCGCATATGATATGCGTCTCGCGTAGCAAATAGTAAGGGCGCATACCATATGCGCCTCAGATGGGGTTCCAGGTGCGCCTCGGGTAGGCTTTTCTTTAGTAGTAAAGTGCTGTCCCTATGATCAAATCACACGCTGTGCAGCTATTGGATATAACTTCTCCGAGTGGGCCCTTGAGTATTTTTCTGTCACATGGACAGAAAAATCCCGCTCTTGACATATATTGCCTCAACGGATTCCTCCGAGTACCTGAACACACCTTTATAACCAATGTATTACCAAGTGGCGCTTGATGCTATCAAAGCACTCTCGGGAGACAGTGATTGATATAGCCTCACGGTCTAAGGAATAGTCTACGAGGATCAATTTCTAATCATCATAACTTGAACTTTGTGACATGATCGGGTCATGATGTTTAGGTTGGGTATTGGTTCATCATCTTATTCTCAGAATGAGTTGACTCCATTTCCAACTGGCATAAATGCCACATGATCAGGAAGCATGATCATCTCTTGACCAATGAACCAATGACTAGAGTTTCACTGGGAACCCCTGGTTGTTTATATATCACACGTGTATTGATGTTTCCACTCAATACAATTATAGCATGATATAAATTTTAATCATAAACTATATGAAATATGATAATAGTCCTTATTACTATTTGTCTCTAGGGCATATTTCCAACAGTCTCCCACTTGCACTAGAGTACAAATACACTAGCTGCATTTGTTCTTAATCATTGGCAACATATTACCAGTTCCCTGAACATGCTTGCTCGTGGAAGAGGTTGAGTCTTGGGTCTGTACTTTACAGTCCCAAATCCTTTGCAACTTACTAATGTCACCTTGATTGACATTAATACTTTATCATCACATGATAACATCTGTGTGTATGCATCGTCGCTATGGCAGCTGAACAAGGACAAATTCTAGGAGCCTACAGTGACTTTAGATCAACCTCGAGGGCTTTCTCATGGGCACTGCGCCGTGGCACACATCATTCTATGTTAAAAGTGAACTAGCCCCGCCATAACATTATACAACACTTTAGATGGTACCCTTATCTATTATTATAATTGTAATCATCGAAGCACGAGTGCACTCTGTGCAACTTTCGATGTTTCTGTTCACCTTGCTTCCTACTTGACTTTAATCGGTATTTACAGGAGTTTCCAACATATTCCTTTATAACATAACTCTTTATGCTTTAAGATATGTCATCCTTTATGGATTTGGAAAATATGTCTGCAGTTCTCTATTAGACACTGCGGACGAACTTAGCTCAACGTTCTGTGATTCAAACTTAATCACTTTTAAAACGTTCCTTATTAGATCATATATTATGTTAAGTTATCATAATGGTTTTCTAAGATAGAACCTTTGTCTTAACATAGTGGATGATGATCATCCTTTTCTTTCTTTCAACCATTGATGTTAAACTTAATACTATTCCTAATTTGAGTTATTGAGGACCAGTTCCTTAATTAACTTCTATTCAGAATCCCTTTTCAGAATCCCTTAAGGAATACTACATAATATCATAATACACTTATTATCAACTTCTACCCCTTATAAATCATTATTTATTGGTACTTGCGCTTTTATTCTTAACACACTTAACAAGCTCTATAAGCTCCCACTCAAAATATGTTCTAACATATTTCGGTATGAGTCACTACTCTTACTCAAACTATGTTCCTACTTATTTGACTTTGAGACATACATTGCTCCCACTCAAAACTATGTCATTCACATATTGTTTTAGGGAGACTTTCATAGCTCCCACTATATTTCATGCAAATTGCATATCCACTCACTATTTTGAACAACTTCAAAATCCTTTGATCAAATATCAAACTTGGAGTTTTATCATGAGACACTTGTACTTTTACTAGTTTTAAATCCACTAGATATTTAGCACACTTGAATCAAATTCATTCGAATTAGTCCATTGCTTGACAAATTGTGCTTTTGTCATTCACCACCTTTTCCACTATGGCTTTGCAGTCATCTGGGAAAATTCCAAGTAACCAATTTTCCTTGTGAGATTAAGCAACAAATTGCTTTCTAATCTCATGTGAATTTTGCTTCTAGGATTTCTCATAATTCTAGTTTACCATTATTTCCTTAGTAGTTTGTAGGTATGTCATATTCCGGTAATCATGACAAATGGTTAACAAATGTCTCCATACAAGATATGGGTTACATTTTGAATCCTACTTCATGTAGTGAAAACACCAGTGAGGAAAACACAATGATCATTATCATTGATTATTTCCTTTGTGAAGAGAATCGTTCAGGAACATTGTCTGTTGTGCTTCTCAACACTCTGATGTAGGGTTTTGAAACCGCATCATGTTTTTCACTATCTTCCATTTGCTTCATAATTGAGAAGTATCACTGAATGTGAACTTCCTCAAGAATGCACCAAAATCCAAGCAATACCAGTTTTGCTTTCCTTTTGGTTTTAGCAATGGATTTCGTATTCAAAGTTTCCAATGAATACTCTACAAGTACTTATTCGCAATTTTTTTGGTTATATCGAATAACCCCAAAATTTTTACGAATCCAGATGGTTCACTATATTTTCTAATTGAGTGCTAACTATTTCTAACTAATGGTCTCTACATCTACACTACAACGAATTTGGCGCCATCTATTCACCCATTTTGATATCTAATATCATATTGTGATGCTTTGCATTTTGACGTTTCAAAACGCTTTGCATTCCACAATTCTTATTCATGCCATTCTTATAAAGTCGAATTCCATTACTATTGATCAAATCGTAGTAATTAGATTCTCTTTTATATTTATACCCTTTGTTGGATGAAACAATTTGATCATATCAAATAATTTCATATTCATGTTTCCTTTGGTAAACTACTTTACACATTTTAAACAATCGTATAATGATCATTAACATTTTCTTAAAACACAATACATCGAATATGTATTTACTTTTAACAATTCATTAAAACACTTTGTATTCAATCAATACACGGTGTTCAAGTTATTACGCCGAAGTTAGCATGATTTATATGTGATAAGAAATCGAATATCTTTCACATATTATAAATATAACTTTTGAATTTAAACAATGGTTTCATTCATTAATGAACATATCATTAAGTTGGGTATTTTAAGGCATTTCAATATTTCACAAACGTTCATGTATTATCAATTAGTTTCAAACAATAAGGATAATTTACATATAATCAAACATGATATGAACACAAATAGAAATCATTCATAAAAGCAGAAAAACTGTTTGTTACAAACTGATATGAATAACCGTCTCACAAAGTGTGAGACACACTAAAGAGGTTCACAATCTATCAATTACAATAATCATCCTAAACATAAACTAAGTGATAAATGTCGAGGAGAGTATCGTTGGCCATCATCATCATGCTCGCCATCAACATGCAACGTCAACTCCTCTCCAACAAGCACCTCTCATGCATAAGGACCTGTTTTCAGCAAAACAGAGCAAGTATCAAATATACTTAACACTGCAAATGTGTTTGCAAGATTATAACATTTATAAGATTGTATATCAAATATATACCTTTGTCATTGATGACCTCAGCGACAATGGGTTCAACCAGCACATTCCTGAGATGTGTCATGAACCGGTGGAATTCCATTGATTCCGTGTCGCCTCTCATAATGCAAGTCCCGACTTGCGCTTGGTAGCTTGGTGGTAGCAACTGCAGCACAACTCACCATTTGCAAAAGAGCCCGTCATCCAGCTATCCAGGAAATCTGCAAGCCTGATGTACACATCATGCATGCATTCCAAGTGGTCATCAAGTGATGAGTTTTCTTCCATCTTAATGGAGAGGAAATCTCCCATCAACTGATACTCCCATATGCGTGCTAGTTCCAAAAAATGTGTCCTAAGCTGTAGCATTACCGTACGAGGGTTGACATCACCCATGAAAGGCCATAGCATGTCCACCATTCCGAAACGCATTGTAACTGAAATGAAGGAGGCCATCTCCCGACGCTGATAGCGGTCTTCCCGCTGCTCTGGGGTCTCTAGGTCAATGGGCTGATCCAAATCCATTCCATCGAGTATGTAGTCAACCACGTCATTCTCGTTAAGGATAACGTGGAGACGCGCAAACCATATAGAGAAGTTTGTTCCATCTAATCGGAGCTTCTCTCCTTCTAACCAATCAATCGTCAATAGGAAAGGTGGCATCGGGGAGAACTTTTCTACATTTACAATTGCAAAAGCAATTTAGACTAAGTTTATAATTAAATGAGTTAGTAATAACTCCCCTCAAAAACACCTATCCCTAAAAAGGGTTCCTAGTGATAATACGACCCCTATCAGCCACATCTCCCCCAATTAACACGGCCATCAATGTGGGTTCCAAGGTGGACGCTAAATGTCGGTCACATCATTCATGCGACTCATAATCGATCTTTCGACCATCCGCGTTCCGAGGCCACGTGTCTGTAACGTGCTAGGCTCGCCAACTCAATCTTAGTGTATTCACTGTGCAACATGGCTTACACCCACTGTATGCGAATGTAGATATGTCTGACACCCAGTCACCATGGGTCGCCTCATACCGAAGAACTTTCTTGGTGGTGCACACTAAGGGGGAACACAATCTATGGTAATTTTAACAGGGATCATATTATTAGGCTATCGTTGAGTATCTAATACTAGCACACAATCATATATACAAACAATAACATTGAATGTAAATGCGATGTGATATGGTCCTTCACGTCGTGATCTCCATCCGTCATCACCGGATTCTGGTGCCAGGGTTTCGACACCATAGACACCAGGGTACCGATGTCTTTCCGGCGTGGTAGTTTGTCACCTCCGTGACTATCTAGTACTATGTAACATAAGGTAATCACTTTACCTTTGCCACAACCATATCGAAAAGCAACGCCCCCTGCAAAAAAAACTTAGACGCCTCTACTTTATCTTTGCATGTTTTACATGGCTGAATGGGCTTTCGCACAAGAACCGTTCTTACCTACGAACTTTTAGCACAACGCTGATCAAGTAGTTGTCTATACTACACCCCTTTCGGGGCGCTCCATTGTAAATAGCATACCTATTGGGGGAAGTCCTTCACTCCCAAATTCCAACAATGCTACAAAAGCTATTGGGGGAATAAGGGAGGAAGAACAAAAGAGGAGAACACAAAACTATCCAAGATCTAGATCCCAAAGATTCCTTCACAAAGAAGGAATTTGGTTTGGTGGGGGTTGTAGATCTAGATCTCCCCTCTCAAATCCCTCAAAAAGATGCAAGAATCATAGGAGGGAGAAGGGAAGAGGGCAAGCTCTTCAAGGTCAACAATGGTGGAGAGAGAGAGAGAAAGAACCAAGAAAAAGCAAGTTAGGGACGAAGGGGAAAGGGGAGCTCCTTTTATAAGGCTCCCCGATCTGCCCATTACCGATAGATTCGCGCACGATCGGTAGTACTAGTGGGTGGCCGGTACTACCGGTGGCACTCAGCCAACGGTCCAAAAACAAGGTGCGAATGAACACAAAAACAAGGTCAGCCGGTACTACCAGTGGGTCACCGGTACTACCGCCTGGGCCGGTACTACCGCCCAAGATTCTGACCGAAGTTTCGTCAAATAGCGCAGACCAGGAAGAGAGCATACTAAAGCGAGAATGGGGTTACCGGAAATTGGGCCGGAATTCACACCGATACTACCGGTGGCAAACTGCCCTAACGGTACTACCGGTGGCCCGCCGGAACTACTGGTGGCCCGCCGGAACTACCGGCCAGGCAAAAAACTCTGGAACAAGAACTGCCACAACTTTTGCAACCGAACTCCAAACGAGATGAAACCAATTTTGTTCGAAATATTGGGTATCACCAAGGGATAAAATACCATGAATATATATGTGAGATACCTCCCAAGGTGTGGAGCTTGGAAACCCGCAAGATCAAAAATGCAATAGGATATGTAAGGGAAATCCATTTTTGATGAACTAGATCTTGTTATGAAGATAACCACAAGCTCTAGATCCTCACATGGACAAGAACCAAACAAAAACCAAGAAAGATGATGCTATGTATGCAAAGGTTTGAGCTCTCTCCAAAATATACGAATGAGTCACCCACTCGAGAGCCCCTCTTGATAGTACGACTATCTATCCTAAACCCGGTCTCCCAACACTACAAGAGACCGGTAAAATAGAAACCCTATCAAGATCATACCTTTGCCTTGAGCATCCCACTTGAGCATGATGTAGACGATCTTGTCACCTTCAAGATGGAACACCTTTCTTAATTGCTCTTTCTTGCACTTGCTTGATGAAGTCTTGAGAAATGCTCCCCCATACTCCATGGGAAAGCCTCTTCTTCGAACTTGTCTTCATCAATCCATGATTGCTGAGGATGGCAAGCTTCAAGCATGAGATCTTCTAGAGATGCTGCATCTTGAGCTTGCACTTCAATTCATGATGATGTCTTGAAGATAGCCATGAGGAACTCCATCTTCTTCTTATTCTTCTTCTTCAAGACATACTTGATCTTCTTCTTCTTCATCCTTGAGCCCAACACATGGTCCAAGAGATGCCAATGGACAAACCTACAAGTGAAACTCAGTTTGCACATTAGTCCATAGGGATTGTCATTAATTACCAAAACCACGCATGGGGGCATACATGCCCTTTCACCCGTGGATGACCATGCACTGTGAGGCCCATTTCCGTGTGCATGTGTTGTGGAGTAGTAGGCTTTTCAGACGAGATTAAACATGCCATAACCACTCGACCAATTATTTAATGATGGCTCAGTGTTCCTTCTCGTAGAAGTGTCACTAGGCCAGATAGCAAGTGGATGTCCATGTGTTGTCACACTGTAGTGTGAAGGGCACAATGCGTGCAATGATCTGCTTTGGATCATAGAGGATCAACGGTTGGTGCACACGATCCGCGTGACAATGTGTCAACCAATCGCGGTGTAGCAGGCAAAGTGAGCACACATTTGGGCTTTTGTGAGAGTTTGTGACTATGAGAGAGGGCAAAACTGAGTAGTATAAAAAAACAAGGCCAAACACAGACTAAGGGATTCAAATAGAAAATAGAAGCAGATTTGAAAAATAAAAAATGCGTGTTTGATACAATGAAATACATCTTGGCCTATATCAAATTATTTGCAATTCAATCATACACGAGTGTGCCAAGTATGTCCTCTAGATACTCCATGTGCCAAACCATGGTCAAAACTGCACATGGAATGATGCACCAATATGACAGAAGTTGCATCGCCATATCCAAGGGAAAAACAGACTAAGATATTCAAATAGGGTGCACCACTATGACAGAAGTTGCATCACAACATCCATTGGAGTGTGTGTGCACATGTGGATGAAGGTAGTTTGTAAAAGAATACATGGAATGACTGTAGGGACTCCATGTGTCAAACCATGTGCCAGAATCATGAGAAAGCCACTAGGAATGCAACTGCCACATGGAATGGTGCACTAGTGTGATAGAAGTTGCATCAACACATCCATTGGAGTGAGAGTGCTCATGTGGATCAATGTGGTTTTGAAAATAACACATGGAATGAGTCTAGGGATCAAGGTGGTTTGGAAATAACGCATGCAATGACTCTAGTGGACTCCTTGTATCAAACCATGGTCAGAAGTACCAAAAAGCACCTAGAATGCAACTACCACATGGAATGGTGCACCAATGTGACATAAGTTGCATCACCGCATACATTAGAGTGTGTGCTCATGTGGATGAAGATGGTTTGGAAAAGAACACATGCAATGACTCTAGGGACTCCATGTGTCAAACCATGTGCTAGAATCCCTATAAAGCCCCTAGGAATGCAACTACCACATGGAATGGTGCACTAGTGTGACAGAAGTTGCAACACCACATCCATTGCAGTGTGTGTGATCATGTGGATCAATGTGGTTTTGAAAAGAACACATGGAATGACTCTAGGGATCAAGGTGGTTTGGAAAATAACATATTCAATGAATCTAGTGGACTCCATGTGTGTCTAACCATGATCAGAAAGCCCAAAAATCCCTTGGAATGCAACTGCCACATGGAATGGTGCACTAGTGTGACAGAAGTTGCATCACCACATCCTTTGGAGTGTGTGTGCTCATGTCGATTAATGTGGTTTGGAAAGAACACATGGAATGACTCTAGTAGACTCCATGGGTCAAACCATGTGCCAGAATCCCCAGAAAGCCCCTCGAAATGCAACCACATGGAAGGTGCACTAGTGTGACAGAAGTTGCAACACCACATCCATTGGAGTGTGTGTGCTCATGTGGATCAATGTGGTTTGGAAAAAAAACACATGTAGTGACTCTACACGATCAAGGTGGTTTTGAAAAGAACACATACAATGAGTCTAGTGGATCAATATGGTTTGGAAAAGAACACATCCAATGTCTCTAGTGGATTCCATGTGTGTGTAACCATGGTCAAAAAGTCCAAAAAGCCAATGGAATGCAACTTCTAGATGTAATGGTGAACCAGTGTGACATGAGTTTCATCACCACATCAATTGGAGTGTGTGTGCTCATGTGGATGAATGTGTGATACCTTTGATTCAGATTCACAGATGTAGTATAATAGTCGTTTTCCCTAGTAGACCTAGGTTTAATCGAACCTTGGGAAACAATGCTAAAAGGAATTTTGAAGGACACGTATACAAGACTTCTTTGTTTGTTTTACCTTCATTTACCGGACCAATCTAGTTTACATTATATGATGGGTTGATTCAATGGGTGGAGATAGGCCAGGGTTGATGATCCACCTGTAGTTGCACATCATACGTGATAAAAAATATTAACCAGCACAATCATGTGTAATGTTTTAATAGAGATAATCTTTTCTGGGCAAGACATCCTAATATACTAAAGCCCCTGTGAGCCACGGTCATAGCAATAGTCTTTTGATCCAACTGAGTGCACCACGAAGCACCGGGCTACAAACAGTCATTAAGTGAAGAACACAGATCAAAGCCTTAAGAAGAGATGTTGTTGTTGACCCCGAATGGGTCAATAAGTGAAGACCGTACAACCCTTTCTGTCACTGAGTTTCCTATGAGATTGCCTCTAGCCAAGTATCTCACCTCAAGCCTTTATCGATCTCAAGGGTCTTGGGTACCTACAAGTCCAAAGCTCGAGCAAAGAGACAAAGAAGCAAAAGATAAAACTCCCTCATTCAAACAATACACAATACCCCCAAAATTAGATGCACATAATTGATGGGAGGTTTCTCCCCAACCCACAGCCCGTGAGGACTACTCACTCATAACAATAAGATCAAGGATAGAAAACATTGTGCAAAATACTTAGATTGAAATCAAATATTCTTATAATGGTCGCCAAATCATAAGGACATCTCAAGTACAAAGTAGTGGCTATGGATAATGAAGGGGATGAACTATGGTGTGGATCTCCTTTGGTGGTCTTGTGATGCAATCTGAGAATGGCATCCCTTTGCGCGGCGACTGGGATGTCAAAATATATAGGTGTCTTCATGAAAGTTGTAGGATTTGACGAGATGAAGCCACCCCTGCCTGGTAGGGACATGCCCTGCCTGTACTAGTGGTCCTTATGAATGCTGACGCCTGGTAGTTGCTCCAAAGTTACTTGGTTGCATGGACTTCCTCAAATTCTTCATTTATGACTCCTGATTTCACATTAAAAGCATGATTTCATGTACAACACAATTCAAAGCAATGGTTTGCATATGTTTGCAATAATTAGTCATTAGTGGAAAGGCTAGAGAGACTCTTGTCAATTGCTTGACTTAAAACAATGTTTATGTAGCACCCCGATAAAATCACTACTATAAAATCGCTGTGTTTTTGTTTTGTGCATCATCATGACCAAATGCTCATGTCATCATGCCACATTGCATTTGAGCATCGTCATGTCACCATACACTGTTTGACTAAAACTATTTTGCATCTTGTCCGTAGTCGGATGCTCTATCGTTTTCAAGGTGATTTGGATCTTTGTATAGTATATCTGTATGCTTGACTCATGGAGTCGTTGTTGTATATATATATATGTTCTCTGGGTTCCATCATGGACTAATGTGTAATGGTATTACTTCGTTTTCCACCCTCACGCAAGTGCCTGGTGGGCATCCTTGAATCGTTTCTATGCGGGTTTGGCGGGAAGTGCTAAAATCAGCATAGGGCCGATTCGAGGGTGTTACAGAGTGGTATCAGAGCCTAGCAGTTACGATACCCCACTGGTCCAGCCTGTAGGATAACCTAGCTAACGGACGTTGTAGAGTGTCAAAACTATTTTGCAAAATCGGTTGGATAGATCTGATTAGGCCTGCTTTTACTTCTTACCCCTATGCTATTCTCCTCTTACCTCAGCGTGTTTTGAATCTACTCTCTTATCTTTTCTTCAAGTCCAGTAATTCTCGTGGTTGGGTTTCCGTCGTACCTTCAGGGTTTTGCTTCCTCCTTTGGTAACGGTGCTTCTACATCCGGTGTTCACGCTATCTAAGGAATCCTTCATCTGTTGGATTTCTCTTTGTTCCTTCTTGTGCCTTCTGGTGTTTTCCAACACGACGACCTCATCTACATCAGATCCGATGAAGAGCATGCATCACTCCTTTGTTTCTGAACCTCGTTTGTTGAGATCTTCAGTCTAAATTCTGAGAATGGTTGCACGCTTGTCTACTGCATGTGCGGAGTAATAGTTTGGGTGTGTGATGGATTGGCCCCCATGCCGACTACTCATTCTATTCGCCCTTGTACATTGTTGAGGATTAGATTGCACATTTTTCTCTCCTTCTATCGAAGTTAGAGGTGGCTTTATTTCTCGATGCCTTTATCTTCATCCTTCGTTATCCGGAGTGTTCTCTCGACGATCATGAGAAACAACCCTTGTTAGTGGTGTCGCGAGGATCTACACGAAGCGAGGAGATTTAGACCATCAGCCTTCTTCCTCGTACCATGAGGCGGATCTCAAGGGCGAGATCCATTATTAGTGGTGTCGAATTGTAGCACCTCGATAAAATCACTACTAGAAAATCGATGTGCTTTTGTTTTGTGCATCATCATGACCAAATGCTCATGTCATCATGCCACATTGCATTTGAGCATCGTCATGTCATCATACATGGTTTGACTAAAACTATTTTTCAAAAGCCTATTTTTGTTTTCTAAATATCCCCTTCTTCATTTCAAATTATAAACCCCCAGCCATCCGGATATTTTATTTTGTCTAAACGTTATTTACAAAAGATCTTTAAAATAAAACAAAACCATAATAAATATAAATTTTTTTTGGGAGGCAGCCAGTCAGGCCCAAAAGCCCAGCCGGCCACCTCTAGAGCCAAACCCTAAACCTACCTAACCCCAGACCCCAGTCCCGCGCGGCACTCCCTTCCGCCGCCGCTGTGCACCACATGCCAACCCGCTTGCACCCTGGCCCCACCTGCCGCTCGACACGCTCCCATGTCCCGCACGTAACCACCCCAGCCCACTGCCCCCGTACCGCACCGACACGCTCGACTCCCGCACACAACCTTCCCCGCTTTCCTACTTCGCACACCCAGCACCCAGCCCCACCCCGTTCTTCCCCAATCCCCATCGTGAAGCCCACCTACCCCCGCCACGATCCCCTCCTCCTTGCGAGCAACCGCCGTCGCCCCTCTCCACCTTGACCGAGAAGAGCCGCTGCACCTCGGCCTCAAGCCCTCGCGGCTACGCCGCGCAAGCCCGACCCTCCACCTCACGTCGTTGTCCTCCATGTGTGGAAGTGCCACCGCCACGTCGCCCCGGACGCCAGGCGAGCGCCGCCGTCGCCCGCGTGAAACCCCGCGTCTGTCCACCTGGCCTCCCTCGACCTCAGCCTGTCTCGCCCCGCGTCGAGCCTCACCGCCCCTACACCTTCCCCGTTGCTTCGCCGCGGATCCCGCCTCCGCCGCCTGGAGATCCCGCATGCGGTAGTGTCACTTCCTCGAGCCTTCCTCCTCTGGTGCCCCTTGAGCTCATCATCGCCGCCCCTCTCTCCACCGGCAAGTAGAGCACTGCCACCAGTGTCTCCTCCGGCTGCCTTCGGCCGCCTCCTCTGCATCGCTGCATCGTCGCTGCCTCGTGGGACCCACGCCGGCCTCGCCTTCCGCTGTCGCCAGCGATCCCCGCATCTGCCACTCGCCTCCACCCTACCACCACCGTTGGCCTCGGCTGCTCGAGCTACTCGTCTTCCTCTGCTCCGGCGAACCCACCGCCTTGAGCTTTGGTCGCCGCCGTTGGACCTGTCTTGCTATGGACACAAGGGATCGACCTCCTGTCTAAGCAGTACCAGAACATGCCCTGCCTCGCCATGCTCCATTATCTACCTCCCGGTTCCGTTTGTTCCGTTTTCGGGTGAAGATTACCGGCTACGTGCGCATGTCCGTGGGCGCTAACGGCCTCCTCTTCTCCTGTAGGTCATATACCGCTAGTTGTTGGCCAAGCCTGCACTAGGCTACCCTATTCCCGGCAGCGTCTGGAGGCCACATGAACGCGTTCCCTGTCAGCCTGTTGTATCCTGTTCGCAAGGCATTCATGTTAATGTTTGAACACCACAAGGCCTCCTGAAACACTCAAGTAACCATGTTCTGCCTTGCGTATAAGGATACGAACCAAGATCGCCAACGTGCCGAAGTCTAAGACCGATCCGTTGTCGCACCCCGTAGTCTTCTACATGGACCACCACGATCAACTTCCCCGGATCCGAAGACCGAGCCTCGGCACGCCAAGATCTTCTCCCCGGAATCGCCATGACCTCCGTCACGGAGACCGAAGACCCCCGAGGATCTAAAGACCGATCCCCATCGAACCCCAAAGACCGATCCCCATCGAACCCCAAAGACCGATCCCCGTCGAACCCCGAAGACCGATCCCGCTAGACCCGAACCTCTCGGAACCAAGACCTTCGCCCCTAATGTGTGATCCCCTTTTCCGAGCCCTATTTTATAAAATGTTATATAAACTTACTGCATTTAAATTGTTCATGATTGCATACATACTCATGTGTTTGGGGGTATTTTGTCGGATTACCTAATAATTAAATATGGAGATCATATGCGGGCTATTCTAGTCTTATATAAACTCCATTTAAATTTGTGCAGCGAACCGATACCATGATTTGCCTTGTTAGGACAACATTTAAATTGCGGGGAATCTAAACACCATGAACCTTATAATTAATTGTCGGGACCCCGGTTCCGCTTAATATTGCCTAGTTGCATCGCACCTTTGCCATGTCATACATCATACATGCATCATACCCGATCTTCTGCCGTAGTATTAAATAGTGCATTCGGTGTTTCTTTTAGTGTTTGCTTCTTCACGGATTAGGCCGTAGATTTGATGCGAGTATCGACAAGTTCTTCGGATATGAACCTTTGATAGTGTTTCCCAGGCGAGCAATCTCCCCCTTTCTACCTATTTTGCTTTTATAGTATTTATTTCCTCCTGTTGATCTATTGCTATCCGGGTTGCGATGCTTTAGTTTTCGTGCACCATTTATACTCCTTGCAGCCTCTATATTGCCATGGACACATCCTATTGCCTATTGTTTGATAGACAGTCGGCCCTGCGAGTCGTAGTTACTTGCTTATGTGATGCTTTGCGTCGTTGTTGTTCCACCGTTGACGGCATGTTGGCACATGATAAATGATGGAGATGCTTAACGGTGGACATGCTCATGGCTTACATTATAACTTGTTAATTAAAATGCTGGAAATAGATATAATGCAGAGCCACCGGTGGGTAATAGTCAATATTTGGTTTTTAACCGTCCACTTGTGTCCACCTAGGACCCTAGTTCTTGACACCTGTTCTGAGAACGAGCGCGCTAACCACATGTGGGTGTGTGGGCACCCCATCGACTTACTACCTGATTTCAAAGTACTGTGCTGGGGGCCACAAAGTAGTTTGAGGCTTTATTATTATCCTCTACTTATGCCATGCTTGACTGCTTTAATTACGATTGTGTGTGGAGCACCTGTACTGTTTAGAAACAAATGTGGAATGTTTTCGCGGTATTGACAAGCCTAGTCACACTTTCGAGTTCCCAGTCGTTTACAGCCATTGACACAAACCCTGGGTCCGTCCCGGAGCCGGCCGACTTCATTGCGGGTAGCTTAGTGGGGTGGCCCCCATGTACTTACTTTGGGTCTGGGAAACGTCGTGTCTGAGGCCCCGTCGCATACCGTTGGGTGTATGTTCAGGATCTTGCTCATGTTCGTATCTGACAACAAGGGTTGAAGTGCGTGTGGATACTTTGGTGCACCCCTGTAGGGTTAAATCTTTTCGAAAAGCCGTGTCCGTGGTTATGGACGACTTGGAGCACAGTTTCTCGATCATAGACAACTATACCTAAAGAATTGCTGTTATAATACGACTTGTATCTGATATGACTAGTAAGTTGGACAACCACCGTGGAATGAATGAATAAAACTGCCAACTGTGTCAGTTTCCTTGGCATGACTTTCTCGTCTAGTCTTGAGGGGGAGATACCAGGATGGGTATGTTTGGTGGTACTATCAGGTTGGATCCGCACAGGTCTTTCTTATCTCTCTATTAGCCGATAGTTGTATCGAGTCTCTATAGATTGTCTTGTGCAAGCTGCGCTGCCGCTTCAGTCCACCATACCTATCTAGGCGATAGCCGCCGAATTCTAGCCTCGCCGTGTACTGGCCTCAGTACTGACCGCTCTCTTTTTCCTTTGCCTATGTCGGCACCCCTTTGTTTTAGCAGGTTTGAGATCGACGTTGTTAGCAGGGTTACCCTTCCGGCTTGGCCTAGGCAGGGTTATGGACGCCATTGGTCATTCTTCACGGCTCTTAGCCCCATTTGCATCTTGTCTGTAGTCGGACGCTCTATCGTTTTCAAGGTGATTTGGATGTTTGTATAGTATATCTGTATGCTTGACTCATGGAGTCGTTGTTGTATATATATATATGTTCTCTGGGTTCCATCATGGACTAATGTGTAATGGTATTACTTCGTTTTCCACCCGCACGCAAGTGCCTGGTGGGCATCCTTGAATCGTTTCTATGCGGGTTTGGCGGGAAGTGCTAAAATCTGCATAGGGCCGATTCGAGGGTGTTACAGAGTGGTATCAGAGCCTAGCAGTTACGATACCCCAATGGTCCAGCCTGTAGGATAACCTAGCTAACGGACGTTGTAGAGTGTCAAAACTATTTTGCAAAATCGGTTGGATAGATCTGAGTAGGCCTGCTTTTACTTCTTACCCCTATGCTATTCTCCTCTTACCTCAGCGTGTTTTGAATCTACTCTCTTATCTTTTCTTCAAGTCCAGTAATTCTCGTGGTTGGGTTTCCGTCGTACCTTCAGGGTTTTGCTTCCTCCTTTGGTAACGGTGCTTCTACATCCGGTCTTCATGCTATCTGAGGAATCCTTCATCTGTTGGATTTCTCTTTGTTCCTTCTTGTGCCTTCTGGTGTTTTCCAACACGACGAGCTCATCTACATCAGATCCGATGAAGAGCATGCATCACTCCTTTGTTTCTGAACCTCGTTTGTTGAGATCTTCAGTCTGAATTCTGAGAATGGTTGCACGCTTGTCTACTGCATGTGCGGAGTAATAGTTTGGGTGTGTGATGGATTGGCCCCCATGCCGACTACTCATTCTATTCGCCCTTGTACATTGTTGAGGATTAGATTGCACATTTTTCTCTCCTTCTATCGAAGTTAGAGGTGGCTTTATTTCTCGATGCCTTTATCTTCGTCCTTTGTTATCCGGAGTGTTTACTCGACGATCATGAGCAACAACCCTTGTTAGTGGTGTCGCGAGGATCTAAACGAAGCGAGGAGATTTAGACCATCAGCCTTCTTCCCTGTACCATGAGGCGGATCTCAAGGGCGAGATCCATTCTTAGTGGTGTCGAATTGTAGCACCTCGATAAAATCACTACTAGAAAATCGATGTGCTTTTGTTTTGTGCATCATCATGACCAAATGCTCATGTCATCATGCCACATTGCATTTGAGCATCGTCATGTCATCATACAAGGTTTGACTAAAACTATTTTTCAAAAGCCTATTTTTGTTTTCTAAATATCCCCTTCTTCATTTCAAATTATAAACCCCCGGCCATCCGGATATTTTATTTTGTCTAAACGTTATTTACAAAAGATCATTAAAATAAAACAAAACCATAAAAAATATAAAAATTGTTTTTTTGGGAGGCAGCCAGTCAGGCCCAAAAGCCCAGCCGGCCCCCTCCAGAGCCAAACCCTAAACCTACCTAACCCTAGACCCCAATCCCACGCGGCACTCCCTTCCGCCGCCGCTGTGCACCACACGCCAACCCACCTGCACCCTGGCCCCACCTCCCGCCCGACACGCTCCCACGTCCCGCACACAACCACCCCAGCCCGCTGCCCCCGTACCGCACCGACACGCTCGACTCCCGCACGCAACCTTCCCCGCTCGCTTACTTCGCACACCCAGCGCTCGGCCCCACCCCGTTCTTCCCCAATCCCCATCATGAAGCCCACCTACCCCCGGCACGATCCCCTCTTCCTTGCGAGAAACCGCCGCCGCCTCTCTCCACCTTGACCGAGAAGAGCCGCTTCACCTCGGCCTCAAGGCGTCGCTGTTGCGCCGCGCTAGCCCGACCCTCCACCTAACGTCTCGTCCTTCATGTGCGGAAGTGCCACCGCCACGTCGCCCCGGACGCCAGGCGCGCGCCACCGTCGCCCGCGTGAGACCCCGCGTCTGTCCACCTGGCCTCCCTCGACCTCGGCATGTCTCGCCCCGCGTCGAGCCTCACTGCCCCTACACCTTCCCCGTTGCTTCGCCACGGATCCCGTTTCCGCCGCCTGGAGCTCCCGCCTGCGGTCGCGTCACTGCCTCAAGTCCTTCCTCCTCCGGCGCCCCTTGAGCTCATCCTCACCGCCCCTCTCTCCACCGGCAAGTAGAGCACCGCCGCCAGCGTCTCCTCCGGCCGCCTTCGGCCGCCTCCTCTGCATCGCTGCGTCGTCGCCGCCTTGTGGGACAAACGCCGGCCTTGCCTTCCGCCATCGCCAGCGATCCCCACGTCTGCTGCTCGCCTCCACCCTACCAGCGCCGTGGGCCTCGGCTGCTCGAGCTACTCGTCTTCCTCTGCTCCGGCAAAGCCGCCGCCTCGAGCTTTGGTCGCTGCCGTTGGACCTGTCTCGCTATGGACACAAGGGCTCGACCTCCTGTCCGAGCAGTACTAGAACATGCCCTGCCTCGCCATGCTCCGTTGTCTACCTCCCGGTTCCGTTTGTTCTGTTTTCGGCCGAAGATTACCGGCGACGTGCGCATGTCTGTGGGCGCTGACGGCCTCCTCTTCTCCTGTAGGTCATATACCGCTAGTTGTTGGCCAAGCCTACACTAGGCTACCTTGTTCCTGGCAGCGTCTAGAGGCCACATGAACGCGTTCCGTGTCAGCCCGCTGTATCCTGTTCGCAAGGCGTTCATGTTAATGTTTGAACACCACAAGGCCTCCTGAAACACTCAAGTAACCATGTTCTACCTTGCGTATAAGAATACGAATCAAGATCGCCAATGCGCCGAAGTCCAAGACCGATCCGTTGTCGCACCCCGTAGTCTTCTACATGGACCGCCACGATCGACTTCCCCGGATCCGAAGACCGAGCCTCGGCATGCCAAGATCTTCTCCCCGGAATCGCCATGACCTCCGTCACGGAGACCGAAGACCCCCGAGGATCTAAAGACCGATCCCCGTCGAACCCCAAAGACCGATCCCGCTGGACCCGAACCTCTCGGAACCAAGACCTTCGCCCCTAATGTGTGATCCCCTTTTCCGAGCCCTATTTTATAAAATGTTATATAAACTTACTGCATTTAAATTGTTCATGATCGCATACATACTAATGTGTTTGGGGGTATTTTGTCGGATCACCTAATAATTAAATATGGAGATCATATGCGGGCTATTCTACTCTTACATAAACTCCATTTAAATTTGTGTAGCGAACCGATGCCATGATTTTCCTTGTGAAGTCAACATTTAAATTGCGGGGAATCTAAACAACATGAACCTTATAATTAATTGTCGGGACCCCAGTTCCGCTTAATATTGCCTAGTTGCATCGCACCTTTGCCATGTCATACATCATACATGCATCATGCCCGATCTTCTGCCATAGTATTAAATAGTGCATTCGGTGTTTATTTTAGTGTTTGCTTCTTCCCGGATTAGGCCGTTGAGTTGATGCGAGTATCAACAAGTTCTTCGAATATGAACCTTTGGCAGTGTTTCCCAGGCGAGCAATCTCCCCCTTTCTACCTATTTTGCTTTTATAGTCTTTATTTCCTCCTGTTGATCTATTGCTATCCGGGTTGCGATGCTTTAGTTTTCATGCACCATTTATACTCCTTGCAGCCTCTATATTGCCATGGACACATCCTATTGCCTATTGTTTGATAGATAGTCGGCCCTGCGAGTCGTAGTTGCTTGCTTATGTGATGCTTCGCGTCGTTGTCGTTGCACCGTTGACGGCAAGTTGGCACATGATAAATGGTGGAGATTCTTAAAGGTGGAGATGCTCATGGCTTACATTATAACTTGTTAATTAAAATGCTAGAAATAGATATAATGCAGAGGCACCGGTGGGTAATAGTCAATATTTGGTTTTTAACCGTCCACTTGTGTCAACCTAGGACCCTAGTTCTTGACACATGTTCTGAAAACGAGCGCGCTAACCACATGTGGGTGTGTGGGCACCCCATCGTCTTACTACCTGATTTCAAAGTACTATGCTATGGGCCACAAAGTAGTTTGGGGCTTTATTATTATCCTGTACTTATGCCATGCTTTACTGCTTTAATTATGATTGTGCGTGGAGCACCTGTACTGTTTAGGAACAAATGTGGAATGTTTTCGCGGTATCGACAAGCCCAGTCACACTTTCGGGTTCCCGGTCATTTACACCCATTGACACAAACCCTAGGTCCGTCCCGGAGCCGACCGACTTTGTTGCGGGTAGGTTAGTGTGGTGGCCCCATGTACTTACTTTGGGTCTGGGAAACGTCGTGTCTGAGGCCCGGTCGCATACCGTTGGGTGTATGTTTAGGATCTTGCTCATATTCGGATCTGACAACAAGGTTTGAAGTGCGTGTGGATACTTTGGTGCACCCCTGGATGGTTAAATCTTTTCGAAAAGCCGTGTCCGCGGTTATGGACGACTTGGAGCACAGTTTCTTGATCATAGACAACTATAACTAAAGAATTGTTGTTATAATATGACTTGTATCTGATATGACTAGTAAGTTGGACAACCACCATGGAATGAATGAATAAAACTGCCAACTATGTGAGTTTCCTCGGCATGACTTCCTCGTCTGGTCTCGAGGGGGAAATACCAGGATGGGTATGTTTGGTGGTACTATCAGGTTGGATCCGCATAGGTCTTTCTTATCTCTCTATTAGCCGATAGTTGTATCGAGTCTCTATAGATTGTTTAGTGCAAGATGCGCTACCACTTCAGTCCACCATACCTATGTAGGCGAGAGCTGCCGAATTCTAGCCTCGCCATGTACTGGCCTCAGTACTGACCTCTATCTTTTTCCTTTGCCTTTGTCGGCACCCCTTTGTTTTAGCAAGTTTGAGATCGACGTCGTTAGCAGGGTTACCCTTCTGGCTTGGCCTGGGCAGGGTTATGGATGCCATTGGTCATTCTTCAGGGCTCTTAGCCCCATTTGCATCTTGTCCGTAGTCGGACGCTCTATCGTTTTCAAGGTGATTTGGATCGTTGTATAGTATATCTGTATGCTTGACTCATGGAGTCGTTGTTGTATATATATATGTTCTATGGGTTCCATCATGGACTAATGTGTAATGGTATTACTTCGTTTTCCACCCGCCCGCAAGTCCCTGGTGGGCGTCCTTGAATCGTTTCTATGCGGGTTTGGCGGGAAGTGCTAAAATATGCATAGGGCCGATTCGAGGGTGTTACAGAGTGGTATCAGAGCCTAGCAGTTACGATACCCCACTAGTCCAGCCTGTAGGATAACCTAGCTAACGGACGTTGTAGAGTGTCAAAACTATTTTGCAAAATCGGTTGGATAGATCTGATTAGGTCTGCTTTTACTTCTTACCCCTATGCTATTCTCCTCTTACCTCAGCGTGTTTTGAATCTACTCTCTTATCTTTTCTTCAAGTCCAGGAATTCTCGTGGTTGGGTTTCCATCGTACCTTCAAGGTTTCTCTTCCTCCTTTGGTAATGGTGCTTCTACATCCGGTCTTCATGCTATCTGAGGAATCCTTCATCTGTTGGATTTCTCTTTGTTCCTTCTTGTGCCTTCTAGTGTTTGCCAACACGACGACCTCATCTACATCAGATCCGATGAAGAGCATGCATCACTCCTTTGTTTCCGAACCTCGTTTGTTGAGATCTCCAGTCTAAATTCTAAGAATGGTTGCACGCTTGTCTACTTCATGTGCGGAGTAATAGTTTGGGTGTGTGATGGATTGGCGGGTTTGGCGGGAAGTGCTAACATCTGCATAGGGTCGATTCGAGGGTGTTACAGTTTAAATGCGGGAAAAGATGGCTATTTTTAGAGCCATCAACATCCCCAAAGATCAAACCTTGATCACCCTCGAGCAAGAAGAGACAAAAGAACTATAAGGAATTCAACATTTAAACTTGAAACAACGAGAATATGAATGCACTTTGGGTTGGAAGTCATATGCGTACAACAGTTCATCTATTTGAAAGGCTCATCAAAGTTATAGAGATGACAAGAACACTATACAAGCTTTGGTAAATCAAGACAATCAAAGTAGAGTTTAATATAAGCATAATCAACTAGAAGTGTAACAATCAATCCAATTCCTCTAGTTAATTGTCAGCTTGCCAAGGAACACTAGGATGTTTTATTATAGCAAAATTGAGTAAGAGAGTTCATATCCTAACTAGCATAACAGTGAAGTGTCTTATTGGCACCCACATTAGTAAATCAAATCTATCCAAACACTTCTATTCCAATCATTTTCTTTCAAGAAAATTCATAAAGTAGTAATGATACCATTCCAATGAATTGTTATGTGGATCTTCATATATTTTATTTTCCCTTATTTCAAGGATAATTCTCAACAAGGATCATTTAGTCATTCTTTGGAAAAATGGTCTGCACAACCCATTACGGTGACATTTAAGCCATGCATGCCATTAGCTCATAGCCGATATCACGGGTTGTACCATAGATCCTTCGTAGGCTAGCAGAGTCATTGACATCCAAAGGTGTGCATGCAAAACATAGAACCCTTTAAATAGTACTATGGTTTGATCCACAAGGTTAGCTTTGTCATTCATCACAATTACCGCTAAACTTCATTTCAATCAAACAACTCCTTTCAAGAGTGTTGTCAAGTCTATCAGAACATCTATGGGGTTAAGTATCTTCAAATGTAAACTCTCAAGACAATCATTCATCAAACAAGTCATCAATTTCAGACTATCTCTTGTTGTACTTGTTTGTTCATATTATTTCCAAGGCAAGCTTTACTCTAACTATTTTTAATTACTCCCACTAGCATAACATCTTAGCAAATCAACCAACTAAAATAAAAAAATTTAAACTTCAAAAGTGGGAGACATAGGACATAACTCTCATGACCGACTTCATAATCGTCTTCCTTATAGGGATGTGTTCCTTAAAAACTCAAGTAAAATCACTCTCATAATAAAATTAAAGCAAAGCAGCAAAGTGCAAATCCACTTTCATGAAAAAGGAAAAAGGGAAAAATATTTTTGTATTTTTTAGGACGGGGATTAGAGAATAGAAAAGAACTTGCGACCAAGCAAGGAACTAAGAAAAGAAAAAATGAAAATAAAACAAAAGAAAATGAAAAATGAAAGAAAAGCAAGCTGTTGGAACAAAGCAACCCAAGTGTTTCAAAGCTCACTAGGAGCTGGAATACAACCTCGTTATTACACAACTAAAACTGCATGGGGACACATTCCCAAGTTTAGGCTTTTTCAAGCCATTTTGTTGCTCATTATGGTGGTGGTGGTGGATAATATACCGCGTTCCATTGGCTGCTCTAATCATGGAACTGGGTGGAGAGGTTGGCAGTAGCATCTCAAAGGTTGATGGAGAGGTTGTTCTTGTTTTGGATATTTCCTTTGAGAGCATAAATATCTTCATAGGTGGTGTAGAAGTTTGGTGGCTGCACATCTTGTTTGGCTCCTTCTTGTTCTACTTCTTCATCTTCTCCTTCCTCTCCCATGGGTACTTCTTGTTAGGGTAGACTTGCCTCAACCTGTGCGTCATAACGCAAATGTCCATCCTTGATAGAGAATAAACCATTAGGCAAAGGAGCAAGTATCATGTGATCCACCCTAGGTATATCAAGGAAGTATCTACCATTATTTCTAGAAATCATATCACAAGGTCTTAGAGTAGAAAAAACAAGATGGAGACTTCCTTCCAATAGTTGGATGTTACCTAGGTTGACGATAAGCACACGTGCAAGCATGGTTACAACTCCTTCTCCGCGTATGGAACCTCGAGATTGTAGAGCTTGATGCTTAAGATAAAACCAAAGAAGGGTGCCCAACTTTGGCGTTAAGTTATAGTTAGGAATAGCAGCTTTAGCGAGGATCTTCATGTCCTCCTCCTTGACTCTAGTAAACTCACCACATGCCTGCAAGGTGTTAGAATGCCATCAAACAAATAACGAACATCAGGCTGATCGATTTGGTTCCCCTTGGCTGTGTTTCCATGAATTCTCATTCTATTAAAGTAAGCCAAGGGTGTTGGATTCAAAACAAAGGTGGTGGAATGTATGTCGGTGGCATTGTTGGAAAACCCAAAGTAGTGAGCCCATTGATCGAGCATCAAGGAGTACTCATAGTTCATAAGACAGAAGTTGATGCGATCAACTCCAAGCATTTCCTCCTTGGGGAAATAGTGTGAGCACACTGTATGTGTCAAGGTGTTATGAAACTCAAGCGCCAACGGTATGTGGCGATATCCTGAAAAACAAAGTCATACAAACCAATATTGTTGCATACTAAAATGAAATCAGCATGAATGCCAAGTTGTTCAGTATATAGGGACACGCCCACTTGGTAGAATTGATTTCTCGAAGCTTGAGATGGTGGAATGGTTCAGCTGATACTCCTCGGTGAACTCGTTACCAAGTGATTCGAGGGTCAACGTATCAACCGGTGGTGTGGCTTGTTCCACAACCATCACACATATATGACTCCTTGTGTTCATCGAAAACAAAATAAATAAAAACACTAATCAATTTTTTTTAGTCCAATAGAAACATAGAATAAACGATCCTCTACACTTGTTAAAAAAGAAACTCCTCTAAAAACAAAACTAAACATCCTAAATATCAAGATTAGCTCAAGAAGAAGACCTAAGTCTAGACTGATAATGGTGAAAAATTTAGTAGATTGTTTATGCAAATAAGTTGGGGATCAGAGGATAAATATACCACAGATCGAATGGGTGCGAGGAATCAAAGAAAGATCAAATAAAAATGAAGGTCCAGTTGAGGTAGTTTGGAATTTGGAGGTGGAAGAAAGAGAAATTTTTGTGTTTTGGGAAAATAGGATTACCTCACCCTAGGATGATATGGCGGACGGGTACGTGGTATGGGCGGGTGGTGCGGTCGGAGCCCTTCCGTACTAAGTCGACATTTCCCTCTGTCGGTGCACTGGGTACAGGCGCTCAGTACGGTCGCGCACGCCCGTACTACTGGTCATTATTTGGTCAGTATGTTTGCTTGAAAGTTGATGTTTTGCTCGAGGGTACAGTATGGACGGGAGGTACAACCGCCTCCAGTCGTTACCACTACTGAGTCCTGCAGCAAAAATCAACACTTCTATTTTCCGAAGCTGCAATGTGGTACGAGCGCACGGTACGGGGTCTCCTGGTCATACTAGTGGTCGTTACGCACTCTGGAAGCTGAAAATCTTGTGGAAATTAGTTAGTAGATTCACATGCCTTTGCACATCTTAGCAAATGTCAAATAACAGCAAATAGACTTCATAAAAATCAGCAATACCATCAGGCCATGTGTTAGTTAAAAGAAGATCGAGGGTTAACTTATTTTCTTTTCCTATCTCCAAAGGACTTGTTGAACACTCTTTATTAAAAAACGATACAAAAACAAAACAAATAAAATTAACACAAGAGTAAACACTTTTGTTTCACATGGGTTGCCTCCCATGAAGCGCTTCTAGTTAAGGTCAGTTAGCTTGACCTAGATGGTGATCATTTAGGTTTTGTGAGTGGAACACCCACTCCAAAGTAATTGGGTTTCAGTGTAATTATACCATCATCATTAATAGGTTTGGCCCTTTTCTCCCTAGGGACGTGTACTATAAAAGGATCTCTAGACGATAGTCCTGTTCTCACATTCCCTTCACGTATATTGATTAAAGCTTTAATAGTTCGCATGAATGGAGTACCTAGAATTATAGGTGCTATGGGATCTTCAGGCATGTCCACTATAACAAGATCAATAAAAGCATGACATCCTTTAATTTCAACAACTATGTTTTATTTTATCCCAACAACTTGTTTATAAGTTGAATCGATAAGATGGAGTCTCATTTCATTGGTTGCAAAATGCACAAAGTTTAACTTATCAAATAGACTCTTGGACATTGTTGAGATGCTTGCACCAAGATCACAAAGTGCAGATATCTCATTAAGACCAATTTTAATTTTAATAGTGGGCTCAAATATATCATCTAACTTAGTGGGAAGCTTATCAGGTAGTCTTTTATACTCCATTTCTAATTCTCGAACTTTAGATGCTGCTTGTTGTATAAATTGTTAGTACGTAGAAACGTTACCCTATTCTAGACCAGGATTCTTTATGGTGATGATATTTAATAGATCTTCCATGGTGTATTCAACTGTTTGCGTGTTGCTATAGTCCAACTCTCTAGGCTTCTCTTCATTCATTTCAACCCTCATCATCTCGAGGTCTTCTACCGGATTTGGCTCAGGCTTTCCAGCGAATTTTGCTAGTATGAGAACTTGGATCTTGTATACATTTCCCAATTGTGCCCCCATGGTCTTTGTCCTTTCTTGTAGAGCCTCCTCATCATTTCTATTTGCAACGACTTGACTAGATAATTTAACAATACTACTCTCATGGTTCTCCGTGATTTCAATAATCATATTATTTTGCTCGGTTTGAGCTTGCATAAAAGTTCTAACAGTATGTTCAAATGATAGATTGCCATGATTTTCTCCATTATGATTATCAAGATTATTGTAAGGAGCTCCTCCAGGATTAGAATATTTTTTTTGAACATTAGAAGCAAAATTTTGGTTCTTCCAAGCAGGATTATAAGGAGTACGAGCTATAAAATTAACATCATTAACATCGGTAGTGATAACATTAATTTGGGTATCTTACTTATCCTTTACTATGTTGAGTAAGTGATGGCTGTGAAATCTAGCCATCTACGTCCACATTTAAACTGGATATTATTCATATTTTTGATGAAATATCTCTCTAAACCTTGCCACTAATTCCTAATGATCAAAGAGGTATGCAAACCTTTCTTTCTATTTTTCCCTGCACAGATGATGACATTTGGTAATGGGAATCACAACATTAAAGTCAAAGATACGAGATTTCCAACAACCCAAGGAAACCAGGGGTCGTGAAGTGGAGACATACGCTTTAATGACCAACTATACAGCGGTAATAAAATTCCGGCCGTATAGTTCTGGTCATATAGTTTCCATCGACACCGCTAGGTTAAATAGAACAACTTTCGTGAAGGGACCCCTATATAAAGAGGCCTCGGGCGACGAGAAACAGAAAAAAGAGAGCCACCCCCAGAACTTCATCCACAATATTGAAGAGCCACGGGAGGAATAGACTTAGATTTAATCTCCAAACCCTTATCCACCACCATAGCCATATTCCACCACTTGTAATAGTAGATCTCATCTTTGATTTGCGACATTGTAAGACTATTTTCTATCAATCTTATGATTTCCATTGCAATGTTTATGATTGTTGATCTCATATCTATGTGTGAGTAATTCTCCTTGGGCTAAGGGCTTTAGCCTAGCCATGTACCTTTTGTGCATGTTATTTATCATAGATGGGATCATGTATTAGTTTGTATGCCATGATGATTATTGTATCCTCTCTTTCCTCAATCTAAGGACTTGTCAGGTACCCAAGACACCGAGAATTGAGCCAGGTATAGGGAGTATGAGTAATGACTAATCTGCAGGCTGGGAACCCCAGTGATAGAAGGGGTAGTACGGCTGTATGTGAGGGATTTACTTGGGATTAACGATGAGGTCACTATGCATATCATTAGTTCTCTTTCTCCCATGGATGAGACTAGTAGGTTATTGCTATAAGCGGTTGCAGAGGCAATTGAAATTATGGATGCACTGCCCACATAAAATTATCTTGCTCTAACAATTACATGCATACTTTATTATTATCTTTTATTCCCATCAAATGTTTTGCATAGCTACAGGTGAAACCGAATGCCCCAGGCTCTCTCTCTCCATCATCGACAACAATAAAATACTGCAAACTCTTGGTTCGGAAAAACAAAAAAAAAATCTAAAACTCTCGAAGGTCCGTTAAAGTAACTTCACTACGCTTCTGCTCCCCTGGGATTCGATAAACCTAGGTTTACTAGGGAAAAAGAGCTATACCACCTTGCTAGTTTTAATTCTTCTTTTTAATTTTGTTAGTTTGCTTTCAGTCTTTATTTGAAAAACCAAAAAAAATTAGTTAGTCCTTTAATTCTTGTCTTTATTATTATAAGTCTTTGTTTAAGAAAACCCAAAAACATAGGAAATATGGCTGAAAAGAAGCTTGGGGAGTTTGCAACTCCCAACAATGATTATTTGCGTATGCCTATTACTCAGCTAGCAATTGCTACTGATGATTATGAAATTAAGCCACAATATTTAAGTTTGGTTCAATAGAATCAATTTGGAGGATCTGATGTTGAGGATGCAGGTATGCGCTTGAATACTTTCACTGAAATATGTGATATGATGCGCATAAAAGATGTTGACCCCGATGCGATCAAATTGCGCTAAGTTCCTTTCTCTCTTAGAGGAAGAGCAAAAGAATGGTTGTTATCTTTTCCTAGAAATACTATTACATCATGGGTGGAGTGTACTTATTTATTTATGACTAAATTTTTCCCACCTGCAAAGACAATGCAACTAAGATCTAATATTACTGGTTTTAGACAGGAAGAGCATGAGCCACTAGGGCTTGCATGGGAGAGGATGAAAGAATGCATAAGAAATTGTCCCAGTCATGGGATGGAAGATTGGTTAATTCACCATTTATTTTATAATGCTCTTAACCATGTGTCTAAGTCTATGCTTGATACTGAAGCCGGAGGAACATTTATGGGCAAACATATTACCGAAGAAAAACAGATGCTAGACAATATGCAAGACAACCATGCCCAGTGGCATGTGGATAGATCAAACACGAAGAAGGTGAACTCCGTCTCACCACAAGAAAATGAAGAACTCAATGCTAAGCTGGATGAGCCCATATTAGCTCTAAAAGGTAAGGAAAACTAGGTAAGATCTATCCTCGAATCAAATATTGAAGAAATAGACATCATAGGTCATAATGATTATAACCTTGCTTGGAAGAAGAATTATAATCCTAATTTTCAGAAACATTATTCTAGTCTTGCAGGTAACTCTAATAATAATATGGGATCAAGTAATGGTAGTCTCCAAGAAACACTTAAGTCTTTTATAGACTCACAAAATGAGCAAAACAATATCCTTGTTAAAATAATGGAGAACCATGATGCTATGCTTGGTAAATTATCTAACCAAGCTATAAGTTTGAGGAATGATTTGCAGGCCCTCCAAGAAAGAACAAGGATTGTTGAGGCACAACTAGGTAAGATAACCGAGAGTCAAACTCTCATTCTAGCTAAATTCATAGGTAAACCTGAGCCTAGTCCTATTGAAGACCTCAAGATGATGAGAATCCAAAGGGAGGAGCTGGAAGAACTTGATTATAGTAATGCTCCTTCACCAAGTTAAACCGTTTAAGATCTTGTAAAAAGGATCAATATCAAGATTCTGGTAAGTGAAGGAAATGATGAAGCTGTGTATCAAAACTTTGTTAATCAGGTAGCAATAAAGGTACGTGAGCTTGAGGAAGAATATAAGAAAATTGCTAAAAAATTACCTCTGAAGCTTGATGATATATTTGAGCCTACTATTAAGATTAAAATTGGGACCAATGAGATAGCTGCACTTTGCAATCTAGGTGCAAGCGTTTCAACAATTCCAATAAGTCTTTTTAATAAGTTAAATCTTGGATCTTTTGAAATCACCGAGGATTATATCTACAAACAAGCTACAGGGATTAAAGAAAATACTTTAGTATACATTAAAGGTTGTACTGCTCTTATTGATTTTGTTATTGTTGACATGGCTAAAGATGCTACTGGTCCTATTATATTAGGCTGTCCATTCTTAAGAACTATTTAGGCTTTGCTTAATCTACATGAAGGGAAAGCTTCAATTTCCTTCGCGGGATCCTTTTGTTATTCATTTTACCAGGAAGAAGAAAGCCAAGCATGATGAAAAGGATGCCATCACTTTGAAGGCCAACTATTTTGGAGTGGGTGTTCCACTCATCTGGCCTAAGTGAGCAACATCGAGGTCAAGCTATTGACCATAAAACAGTGCTTCATGGGAGGTAACCCATGTGAAATAAAGGTTTGAGTAAAGTTTTTAAGTTTTTGTTTAAGTTTTATGTTTAATAGAGAGTGCTAGAAAGCTCCAGTTGAGGAGAAGAAGTTCGGTAGTACTAAAAATCTTGCTTAATACATGCTGATGTTGGTCGACAATTTCTACTGTCACTTTTCCGTAAAAAACAAGGTGTTTCGCTAAGTTTCAGGATAAGAAAGAATTCTCAAAGAAACAATTTTTTATGACTAAACAAGGTTTAACGACCAACTATACGGCGTGAATAAAAATTCTGGTGGTATAGTTCCGGTCATATAGATATCTTTGCGATCGACAATTTATCTTTCTTAAGTACTGAAGGTTTAACAACCAACTATTCGGCGGGAATAAAAATTCTGGCCGTAAAGATATCGATGCCTTTGTAAAATTTCTTTCCTGGTACTGAAGGTTTAATGACCAACTATACAGTAGGAATAAAAACTTTGGCTATATAGTTCCGGTCATATAGATATCGATGCCTTCATAAAAAAATATTTTCCATGTACAAAAATTTTAATGACCAACTATACGGCAGGAACAAATTGTTATGGCCGTATAGTTCTGGCCGTATAGCTACGCCGCGAGGAGGATATCCTAAATTTATACAACATACCAAGTATACGGTGGGAACAAATTGTTCTGCCAGTATAGATTGGTTGTATAGTTGCATCCAACCACAAAATCGCCATGGGAAGGTACCCCCAACACCAAATCTTCAATCATTTTTCTCTCCTCTACCTCCAAACTCTCTCAAAACCTCAAGAGATCTTCATATCTACTTAATTTCATTCGATTTCCTCGCACACAAGTGATCTATGGTATGTTTCTCCTCCGATCCTCCAATTACTTTTTGCAAATTCATCTTTGATTTGTTGTCATTATCAATCTAGGGTGAAACCTACTATGAACTAATTGCCATGATTATCTTGCCTAGATTTTTTAGTGTGCTATGATGAGGAACATGTTATGCTTATTATTGTTGGATCAAACAGTTTTATTTTTGTCTTTCCTTATTATTTTAGATGATGAACACAAGGAGCCAAACTTGTGCTCATGCCGTTGCTAGTGCTTCTCGGGATCCCACTCAAGAACGCATGGGGATACGGTTCAGGGATGAGCTCCAACATGATCGCTTCAATAGGATCAAGAATCGAGAAGTGAATGCAACCAAGTGGGCTTGCCCCATTATATTGAATCAACTTGGTATTTCTAATGACTTCAATTTACTTTGCAATAGAGTTGTCTTGCAAAAATTTGTATTCAATGATGTGCCCACTTATCGCTGGTTAACTCTTGAATTCCTAAGTTCTTTGCAAAGCACTATTAAAGCATGGCATGGAGAGGATATGATTTCTTTCCAACTTATCAACAACAATTATGCCTTATCACTAGATGAATGGTGCGCATGTTTTAATTTCCAAACAATGATGATAATGCCTTATTCAAATCCATTACTAGCATAGACCCTTCCCTGGAACAATATTATAAGGGAATGAGTTTCACCTCTAGAGTAAGCAAGGGGAAGAATATTCAACATCCTGCAATTCACTATTTGTTCTATGTTATTTCTATCACCTTGAAGGCACGAAATGAGTTCACGAGACTCAATGAGGAGGACATTTTAGTCGTTGCAGAAGATGATTTCAACAACATCGACTTGTCACTCAACTTGGGCGCAATTCTTGTGCGCTACCTAGAGTACCAGTCCGCCCAAAGCCAAGGACCAATCACTGGTGGAGGCGTCATCACCGTTCTTGCCATTGCCCTAGCATCGACCGAGGTGAGTTCCAACCAGCGCTAGGTGAGTGACGTGTTGGTTTGTCTACTTTAGAAGATTGTGGAATGCTCACTAGGAGAGGTGGTGTTTATTACTTGCATATTGCTGGAGCTGGGCGTCTCTACTCAGCTCCTTTCCCTAATGGTCTTTTCTCTATCAAGGAAGGATGTTTGCTATATGACTTGCAGGTTGAGCAACACCAACCCGAGGAGGAGATTCCGAACGAGGATGAGGACCAAGAAGAGGAGCAACCACCAACCCGGTTCGCTACATACCAAGACTTCCAAGAACTTGGAGGGACTATGGAGAGGATGCATAACCTCTCCTTGAACCTCCAAGAAACAACAAGTAATTTATCAACTGAATTTGCGAACTGGAGTCACGACTTTTTCCAGCCACCACAATGATTTGAATGGGCTTGCAAAATCCTAAGCTTGGGGAAGTTTCCTCATTTATATTTATTTGGCGTTCATTTTATTTTATTTATTTCGAGGTTGTGTTTTTAGTTCGAGTTTATAAGCACTCGTGTTGGTTTCCTCAACACTTTATCTTTAGTTATTTCTATTTGTTTTGAATATTTTCTAGTCGAGATTTTCCGCGAATTTTCTATTCTTTAATTCCCTCTATTGAAAACAACAAAAAGATTTTTCCATTTATCTTTTTTTCCATCTTCCTTCCTATTCTCCTTGTGGCTTTTACATATTTGCAGGAGAGTGATCGACTTCGAGTTTCCAAGAAGCAAATCGACAGGGAAGAGAGAAGTGAAACCAATCATGAGAGGTATGCCTTAAGAATCCCCACTTTTGAAGTTTGAGAAAACCATGCTAGTTAGTAGTAAATGACAAGATGTTATATTGGTGGAGCGAGTCTTTATATTGTAGTAAAATTTTGTTTGCATGGGTATTTAGGTGGGTACGTTTTGTTCCAGCTCTTGTAGTTAACCAAGTCTTTTGTAAAAAAATTGCTAAACAATTGTAATAACAAAAATGTCTCACAATTGAAGGCTTGGGTGTTGTAGTTTTTTTGTCTTGAAGGCTTATTTCTACAGACACTCAACACCACAAAAAATAATGATTGACTTGATAGCTCTCTTTAAAAGGAATTTCTCGATTGAATTAATGTTTAGCGGTTTTTGCGAGCATGCCAAAGTTTGACTTGTGAATCATAAGAATGATATAGCTTTATGCATGTCAAACTTCATGGGATGCCAACAACTCTGCTAGCCTACGAACGATCTTCATGGAGGAAACTTCTAGATTTTGGCTACGAGTTGATTAAACATATGTAGCAGCAATGCTATAATGGGTAAGATTCTTGGCAAGCTTGGGTAGTTGTGCTCATGATGGAATCACTCCTCTCGCTGATGTGAGTAATCATTGTGCAAAAGTAACAAAAACCTTGGTGATGCCACGAGTGTCCATCACATCTTGATAAACTAATTAAAATCTTTGGCATGCTCTCAATTAATTAAGAACTGAAATTCTTGAAGGACAATGAATAGAAAAGTAGTGCTTGAAAAGGCTTGACTTATTAATGTGGGAGAATTGAGATACTCTAGTGTATATGTTCTTGATGACAAACTCTCACACTCTCAATTTTACATGATTATACTTTATTGTTCAAAGTCAAGCCTCTGAGTTGATTACATGACATGGAATAAAGTTTATTCAATTGAATCATCCATGTTAAGAATAATTTTTCTGTGCCATAAGGATGCATAAAAACCTTTATGATACGCTTTCCATTACTCTATCTATGCTAAAGTTTTTTAGATTAATAAAGTGGAGGAAACTTGAGACTACCAATCATGAGTAAGATCATCATCTCGTTGTTCTAGTTTAAATGCTGAGTTCCTTTTTGGGTTTGGTTTTCTTGCTCGACGACGATCAAGTTTAAGCTTGGGGAGGTTGATCGCTATGAAATATAGCCATCTATGTCCACATTTAAACTGGATATTATTCAATTTTTTGATGAAATATCTATCTAAACCTTGCCACTAATGCCTAATGAGAGCCGCCCCCAGAACTCCATCCACAATACCGAAGAGCCGCCGGAGGAATAGGCTTAGATCTAATCTCCAAACCCTTCTCCACCACCATAGCCATATTCCACCACTTGTAATAGTAGATATCATCTTCGATTGGCGACATTGTAAGACTATTTTCTATCAATCTTATGATTTCCATTGCAATGTTTATGATCATTGATCCCATCTCTATGTGTGAGTAATTCTCCTTGGGCTAAGGGCTTCGGCCTAGCCATGTAGCTTTTGTGGATGTTATTTATCATAGATGGGATCATGTATTAGTTTGTATGAAATGATGATTACTGTATCCTCTCTTGCCTCAATCTAAGGACTTGTCAGGTACCCAAGAACCCGAGGATTGAGCCAGGTATAGGGAGTATGAGTAATGACTAATCTGCAGGTTGGGACCCCTAGTGACAGAAGGGGTAGTACGACTGTATGTGAGGGATTTACTTCGGATTAACGGTGGCATCACTATGCATATCATTAGTTCTCTTTCTCCAATGGATGAGACTAGTAGGTTATTTCTATAAGCGGTTGTGGAAGCAATAGCAATTATGGATGCGCTGCCCACATATAATTATCTTGCTCTAACAATTACGTACATACTTTATTATTATCTTTTATTCCCATCAGATGTTTTGCATAGCTACAGGTGAAACTGCATGCCCTAGGCCCTCACTCTCCATCATTGACAACAACAAAAGAGAGCAAACTCTTGGTCTGGTAAAACACAAAAAGAATTCTAAAACTCCCAAAGGTCCGTTAAAGTAACTTCAGTACGCTTCTGCTTCTCGAGGATTCGATAAACCTAGGTCTAGTAGGGAAAAAGAGCTATACTACATCAATAATCCGGATAAAAGGTCATTAACTCGTCCACCTTAGTAGTAAGCTCTTCATTTTTTACCTTAGCTATTGGATTCACCCTTTTTGAGGTTTTTTCCACATGCCATTAGGCATGGTTGTTTTGCATATCATCAAGTAATTTCTTTGCAACACTCACTTGTTTTTCCATGATTGTTTCTCCTACTGCAGTATCTAGCATAGACTTAGCCATTGGGTTAAGGCCATTATAAAATAAATGCAATTTAAGCCACTCTTCCATCCCATGACTAGGATAGTTCATTACGGCTTCTTTCATCCTTTCCCATGCAAGCGCTGGTGGCTCGCGATCTTCTTATCTAAAACTTGTAATGTTGGACTAGTGTGACAAGAGTTGCATCACCATATCCATTGGAGTGTGTCTTCTCATGTGGATGAAGGTGTGATACCTTCGATCCGGATTCACAGATGTAGTATAATAGTCTTTTTCCCTAGTAGACCTAGGTTTAATCAAACCTTGGGGACATGGGCATAAACCTTTGGGTGCCCACTATTGGCATACATGGTGTGGTTCAACGGAAGTCCCACTCAAAGATATACGAATATACATGAAGCCCATGACGATTCAATAGACATGAAGCCTACAAGGTCACATATTCCTAGTTGAAGAAGACAAGGATAGTTTAAGACTAGACTAGATACAAACTCTAATTTGTAACCTACTCGTATTGGTACCCGAGGCCTAGCTTCCCCATATATAAAGTCTAGGAGGGGCCAACGAGGAGGGCACTATCACAATAGATACAATCATACAATACACCTCTCTCTCTCTCTCTCGGCGTGATCGCATCTAGTCGACTCAAGGACTTTGTACTTTCTCCACTGAATATGAGCAAATAAGCAGGAAGTAGGGTTTCCTATACAAGGGACTAAACCTGGGTAAATCACCTCCCATGTTTGTCTGTTAAGCTGACGAAATCCCGAATGTTCTCCTTTTCCACGAAACACAAGTCCATAACCATGGGCATTGCCGAGGTGACCCCTCATCAATTGGCTCCGTCTGCGGGAAATATAAATGGTGGAATCATGGATTCGGCGGCTCCCCTTTCACCAAGAAGCAATCTGACAGTTGTGGAACCACGCCCGGCCACCCCTATTTTGGTTCCCATCGACTTCAATAGCGAATCAGATCTTATCATCGGAAGCTTCCACTTTCGCATGGAGGAACGTGAGAATCTTTGCCTATTGGCCCCGGTCTCGTTGGGTCCGTCGGTCAAAACAATAGTGCCCATGGTGATACATGCATCTTCCGTCAGCTCATCTGAAGAAGCCGCACCCCAGCTGGCAAACAGCGAAGAAAACTCCAAAAATCCCGCAGATCTAGGGGATCTGGCTGATCTATATGATGGTCTATCCTTCGAGTCAGACTCCCAACTAATGACACCATGTGTCCCAAACCTAGCAAGTGTCGAACCTGACAAACCTGACGAAAGCGTCGACTCTGATAAAAAACACTCAGCTCCGATGACTCGCTAAAAATCTTTGGTTGCCCCGGCTCGCTACGAATCTTCAGCCACGATGACTCACTAAAAGTATTGGCTCCGGTGATCCTCAAAAAATCTTTGGCTACGACAACCCGCTGCTGTCATCGACTCTAGGCATCATACTGCCGCATCGATTTCATCCATGACAACTACCAATAAAGCTAAGTTTCCCTCTACTTACAGCTGATTCCTTTTTAACTCACACTCGAAACACTCGGGGGCTACGCCCTCTTCGAGTAACTTAAGTGTCATCAACTTTGTGCAGTCAAGCACCTCACACATGATTTCCCGAATAGCCGACTCCGACCCAGTTGCATCCCAACTGACAGGTCGGCAAGGTACTGAGACTAAGGCCCTCATGATAACGAAAAGGTCTCGTGTTACAGTGCAAAAGTGTCGGGTCCGATGGCACCAGAAAATTTTTTGACAAATTGAAAGACGATATTCTTTACAAGATGCAAGAACATCACAATTCTATATGTTTTCTGCAAGGATATCGGCTACATCGAGCTATTTTGTCGGGTCCTCCAATGGATTCGACTAATGCCACTCGCCTCAACTTACCCCAAGACCCGAGTCGAGAATCTCCTCGCATGAAGAAGATCTTTGATCCTATGCTCACCCAATAAAAATCAAGGCTCTTATGATTGGTTACCCTAGCTACATAAAAGGAATTTAAAAGGACACATCTGCAAGACTTTGTTTTTTCATTTTATTACCTTCATTTACTGGACCAATCTAGTTTACTTTATATCGTGGGTTGATTCAATGGATGGAGATAGGCCAGAGTTGAAGATCCACCTCCAGCTGCACATCATATGGGATAAAAAAACCAACATAGTCATTTGTAAAGTTTTAATAGAAATAATCTTTTGTGGGCAACACATGCTAATATACTAAAGCCGTTATGAGCCATGGTCATAGAAATAGTCTTTTGATCCAACCGAGTGCACCACGAAGCACCAGGCTACAAACAATTATTTTGTAAAAACACAGATGAAACCCTTCAGAAGAGATGTTGTTGTTGATTCCCAATGGGTCGCTAAGCGAAGACCGTACAATCCTTTCTGTCACTAGGTTTTCTATGATATTTCCGCTAGCCAGGTATCTCACCTCAAGACTTTAGAGATCTCGAGGGTCTTGGGTACCTACAAGTCCAAAGATCGAGGCAAGAGACAAAGAAACAAAAGATACAAATCCCTCATTCAAACAATACACAATACTCCCATAGATTAGACGCACATAATTACTACAAGGTTTCTCCCCAACATGTAGCCTGTGAGGACTACTCACTCATAACAATAAGATAAAGGATAGAAAACATTGTGCAAAATACTTAGATTGAAATAAATAGTCTTACAATGGTCGCCGAATCACAAGGAGATCTCAAGTAGAAAAATGGCTAATGGAGGGGATGAACTATGGTGTGGATCTCCTTTGGTGGTGTTGTGATGCAATCTGAGAATGGCGACCCTCGGCGTGGCGACTGGGACCTTGAAATATATAGGTTTGTTCTTGAAAGTTGTAGGGTTTTACGAGACGAAGCCACTTCCACATGGTATAGGCACACCATATGGGCAGGCCCTGCCCGTACCAGTGGTCGTTACAACTGCTAACTATCGTCGGATTGATGACACGTACGCCATGAGGGTGTCCTCGAGGCATGTGGAAGAGAGGGGTGTGAGACGTACGGTATTCCGAGACAGTGAGCACACAGGTTTACCCAGGTTCGAATCCGCCGGCTTTGGACAGATCCTACTCCTACTAGCAATCCAGTAGTACGGCAGAGCCGGAATATGGGTTACAAGGGTTTCACCTATGCGAGTTGAGATTGTAGACTATTGTGAGGGTGCCCTAAAGTCTTACCCTAGGATGGATTATATAGATATCCCGCCTAGGGTTTACAGGAGAGACCTATCCGGCTACGACTAAGAGTCGTTTACAGAGTATATCTTGAAATACAAGTAACATAACAGGCCTATGTCGGTAAGTATTCTAGGCCTTCCGTAGCCAGGCTAGACTCCATCTCTTCTTCCTGACTGGGCCGCCCGTGAAGCAAATCTCTAACCCTAAGTGGGCCACCCTGGTCAGTGAGGCACAATGATGATACTCGGAAAGTATATCCCCAACTGTAGCCCCCGGAAGCCTCCAAGATCCAAAGTCAGATTTCATCATCGTCTAGCTTGATCTTCGGCTTGCAGAATCTTGAAGGGTTCCTAAAACTTCAAAAGAAAGCATACGATCCAGATCTCAAAATGAGATGGACCTATGAATACATTATTTAGTTTTGTAGCTTGAAATTCAAACTAAGCCGGAACTTGGTCTCTGACGTATCCTAACACCAGTCATGGTCAAGTCATGTCACTAACAGACATTCCCGTCAGCAGGACCGTTGGTGGGCCCGCCTTTCGGAACCGAGACGTCGTTTTAATTCATGCACGGAGATTGAGGCGGCGTAATCATCACGTGGGGGTTACCCAGCTCCTTCTACGACGCATGACATAGTTAATGTACACATTGCACGAATCTTGGCGCGAACAAAGGATATAAGGGGTTGAGATTCTCTCCCTCTTCTCTTCACCTGCATTTGTGTCGCTTCCTTCCTCCCAATGCCTCCCACAAAACAGAGCTCCTCTGCCTCCCCAAAATCTTCCAGTGCTGCCCATCCCTGGTCACCAGCTCACAGAACAATGGCTGAGACCTCATCTTCCGGCGCGGCGGCAGTGACGACTACGGCAGCGGAGAAGGAGAGCTTCCACGGGTTCTAGATTCCCTGCGTCTTGGATGACGCCAAGCTCCGCGTCATGGAGAACGAAGGACTCGTCCGTGCCGACGACTGGCGGAGTGGCTACGGCCAAACCGTCCCCACTCCTCGCGCCAATGAGCTGGTGCACTTCGACACCCACCTCGATAGACATTTGAATTTCCCACCCTCAGATTTCTTTTCTGAGGTTATAGATCACTACGGAGTTCAACTCCATCATCTCCCCCAAACTCACTCTTAGAGATGAGCGCTTACGCTTCTTTGTGCGAGAGGTATCACGGCATTAGGCCGAGCCTCCCTCTTTTCCGGTTTTATTTTCATACCCAGAGAAATTGCATCACTGCCGGTAATCTATACATTATCGACACTCTTAGCTTTTTCGTTAGGAGAGAACACGTCTATCGTCGGATTAAGGCTAGTGACTCCGTGAAATAGTGCTCATCGACCTTCTTTTATCACAAGGATACTCCTGCGCCAGGCAAATCTACTGCTTTCCCGCCTTTTGTTGACTGTGCCACCACGCCCCAAGGGTCCTGGGACACAGATGTGCTGACCCTCAGTGACGATCTGCTTCTCGCCAAGAGGCAGATTAAATATTTGATGAAGCACAAGGGCCTTAAGGGGTCCAACTTGATTCACTGCTGGTTGGCACGCCGGATCCAGCCTCTCTAGCACCATGGTGAATGGCTTATGCATTCCATCATGGCGTCCAAGAAGGATACTCTCCGAAACTGACCCCATCCTTAAACGGATAAGGAATACGAGTTCCAAATCAAGTTGTTGATAAGAGAGCGGATCGAGAGGAAAATCCCGGAGCTGTCTTTGGACATGCATACGGCTGAAGATCCTGTGGTACCGGTAAGTTTCCAGCAGTAACTCGAATTATGTGTTCATCTTTACATTATTGCCTCTTTTTGCAATACTGGGGTATTTATTCTTTTCGGCGTGCTGACCTCCCCGAGTCGGAGCTTGCTCCTCTCGAGGGATATCCTCATGAGATTTCTCAGGATGATGGAGAATTGATTCCACTACCGGAGACCTTTACCCAAAAGCGTAAAGCTCCGATAGTCGCTATTGGCACAAAGGAGGTGCCCATTGTGAAGAGGTAACTTTCCTCACAAGGTTTCTGTATTATATGTATTTAATTCTTTCCAAGGTGTTACGTTCTCTGTTCTATTACCTCCTTAGAGCTAGACAGCTCACCAAGGGCAAGGGGAAAGGAGGCTCGTCGAAGCCCCTACGCCAGTCAAAGTTGAATTTGACTTCTCCTGTCATAGCACCTCCGACTCCTGCCCCTCAGCCTTCTGCGGCACTAGAGATTACTCCATCTCTGACTATCATAGAAGATCCGGCTCAACAAGCAGAGGCAGCGATCCTCGGATCACAAACTAACGTCACCATGGGTGACTCAGGTTTTGATAAGGGTGAACCCTCTACGGGTAATGATCCCTCGGTAGAGGTCTTCGCTGAAAAACTCCTCAACAATCCGAGTCTTGCCAAGCTTGGCATTACTCGGAAGTCTGTGGAGGAGATCCAACGGCTAGCCCAGCAATGCTTGGAAAGCCAGAACATTACTACCGAAGAGGAGGCATAAGAAGGAGAGGACGTCAAGTACTCGGAAATCCTTGAGCAGATCCGTCTTCATGACGAGGGGCTGAGAACCGGTGTGCTTCCGCCACCACCAGTAATCCTGCTGACCCTTGCTAAGAAGGTTAGCACCGAGTTGTCTATGATCTTAAGCAAGCTCACCCATGAACATCATGTAAGTCGAATTCCAACTCACCTTTTTTACTTTATTTCATATCATATCCTCTAGCCCCCAAGCATGAAGTTGGATAGACAATCCGGATTTATGCTTCCCTAGGATGCCAAAGAATGAACAAGTGTAGCCCCTAAGGCTCATGGTGATATTAGTAAAAATATTAGCCCGAGTCTTTGGTAGACTTCTGACTCTGGGTATTCTGACTTATAGAAAGTTAATTCGTATAACCAAGAATTGTTGAAGAATATCTGCAATAAGCGGAGAGAGATCAGAGCTCTCCGGCTTGAAAATGCTCAGTTGAAAGTGTCAAAGGATGAGGCTGAAGGTAAACATTCCAGCCCTCAATCCTTGCTCTTTATTTCATAGTCGAACTATTTATTCAACTATTATTCTTTTGCCTACAGCACTGGTAAAGCAATCATGTGCTATGACTGAAGAAGCCAAAAATCTAAAGACCCTGGAGGTGGAGAACACCAACTTATGTCGGGAGCTGGACAAGTTGAAGGCAGATCATGAACGGAGCATTGCTCAAGTTCTTGAATCCTCTTCTATGGCCACCGAAGAAAGTGATCGAAGGATCGCGTTCTAGGATCAAAAGATCTCGGATATCAACGATGCTTTGTTCAGAAAGAAGGACATCATTGAGGCACTCCGGCCTGAACTCCAGAGCCTACGGGAAGAGAAGACCAAAGTTGACGATGTCATCTTCTATAAGTTTCCCTCTTTCTGACTTTCTGCCTTTTCCGACTCTTGGAGTTCGGATATATTTACTAACCTTTTGCATTATATGCGCATGTCCTCTGAACTTACTGGATTCTGCCTCCATCGAGTCTCGCACCAACCGGCTTACTCAAGTCAGTGATTTTCTTCATGATTTCTACCAATCTTTGGAGGATATTGGCGAAGTACTCAAGGTTTTGGACATGCATAGAATGTCCATCTTTGAGGTGCGAGACAAGGCCAAGGAAATTCCCCAGCTCATCCAGGACTGCAACATGTCCTATGCGTGAACCGCGGCGCAGAACGCTCTCACCATGGTTATGAGCCACCATGGAATCATGGAAATCTAGCAAGTAACTAGAGGGTATTCAACTGTGGATGAAGACGGACACGAGCAGGACATCAAAGCCATCATGGACTCCTGTGCCGGATATGGGTGCCACGTAGCTGACTTAACCAGCTACGACACTCCTTTCTTCACTTGCATGGAGACGCCTCCTCCGCCTGCCGAGGTAACAACAGAAGTCTCCAATGACGAAAAAAACCGTTTCAGATTTGAACGTCTCGGAGAGATATCAAGGCGAGGATGATGTCTCCAGTGAGCTGGTAGCTCCTACCTCTCCCCCTGCATCATAGAGCATCAGAAAAAACAATGTGTTATTCTGAAAACTATTCGGGTTGTAAATAAGTAGTATAATACTTTTGCTAGTGCTAAGATTTGTTATATCTATTTAGCAATTTTGGCTTTAATTTTATGTGCCTGAAATGTTTACATAAGCACTTATGTTTTTTGTCTGTACTTATTGTTTATCTAGCTTTCCGCCTCGTCCCTTTCATGAGTCGGCCAACCTTCAACACATAAGCTTTGCCGAGCAACGGAGCTCAATTGCTAAACCAGTTTAAACTCGGAAACAAAGTCGGCTTCCAGTACCAACAATTCACTACTCGGAAAATGCCCGCATCCGACAATTAGATAAATAACTAAAGTACAAACTAGAAAATTTAGATTTATACCCAAAGGTAGCAGTTTTAGAATCGGAAATCTTAACTAGAACAAAACATGAGCATAAAGTACTTTCAAGTATTCTGGGATTTTCGACTGTGATATGATCATTCGGAAATAAGATAGTAATATAAAACTTCTCAGAAAAAATGAGGCAACCAACACTTTATTTCTCATTGAACATGTACACATATATGATTACAAAGAAAGATAAATTAAGAATAAAAGGGACGTAGCTGAGCAATATTCCACGGTCTTTATAATTCTTTCGGGTCTGTACTGCCTCCAACTCTCTTTCTGTTCTTAGTAGCAGGTCTTTCTTTGACTGGCCGCATATCAGTTAGATAGAAAGAACCATTGTGCAATACTCGGCTAACTAAAAAGGGCCCTACCCATACTGGGAAAAGTTTGTGCTTTCTTTTCTGCACAAGCCAGAGAACCAAATCGCCATTATTAAAAGACCGGTTTCTGACTCTCTGGCTATGATACTTGCGTAACTTATGCGGATAGGGTGTTGATCTCATTTCAGCAACGACGTGAACTTCTTTGATTAAATCCGGATCGTTTTGTCGAGAAATTTCGGCATCCTCTTCAATATACACATCAACTCGGGGAGAAGTATGAATCAAATCACTAGGAAGAACTGCTTCTACACCATAGACGAAAAACAAAGGTGTATATCTAGTTCACCTGTTCGGAGTTGTTCGTAAGCTCCATACCACAGAAGGTAACTCCTCTGCCCAAGCCCCCGTAGCACTCCATAGTGGTGCTTCGAGTCTTGGTTTTAGGCCTTGTAGGATTAAACCATTTGCTCCTTCGACTTGTCCATTAGCCTATGGATGTGCGACTGACGCAATGTCAAGCTGGATATCTTGTTCGTTGCAGAATTCAGCAAGCTCTCCCATAGAGAAGTTACTGCCATTGTCCGTGATAATGCTGTGCGGATAACCGTATCGGATTATGACATCCTCGACAAATCTTCTGGCTGTTGCTCCATCACAACTAGTGACGGGTTTATCCTCAATCCATTTTGTGAATTTATCCACCATCACTAAGAGATGAGTAAATCCACTTGGAGCCCGTTTAAACGGTCCTACCATGTCAAGCCCACAGACTACGAAAGTCCATGTTATAGGTATTGTTCGCAGCTGATTAGCCGGAACATGAGCTTGTTTGGCGTACTTTTGGCAGCCTTTGCATGTCTTGACCAGTCGTTCAACATCTGCCTTGGTTGTAAGCCAGAAAAAACTGTGTCAGAAAGCTTTTGCCACTAAAGATTTGGCTGCAGCGTGGTAACCGCATTCACCTTTTTGGATTTCTCGTAAGATTTCCCCTCCTTCCGGAGATACACAGTTATGAAAGACCCTAGACACGCTCTGCTTATAGAGCTCACCACTAATTATAGTATAGGCTTTTGCTCGTCGGATGATCTACCGGCTCAGAACCTCGTCTTCGGGTAATTTGCCATCTACCAAGTAATCAAGGTAGGGTTGAGTCGAGCTGGGAATTACATCCAGAACTGCTACTAAAGGGGAGTCGTATATTCCTCGTCTACTCCTTTTATAGAGGGAACTTTGAGGTTCTCCCAAAAAGCGCCATCCGGGACCTTTTTCTGTGAAGAGCCTATGCGAGACAGTGCATCTGCTTCCTCATTTTTTGTTTGAGGGATGTGTTAAACCTCAAACCCTTCGAAAAATTTAGATAGTTCATCCACGACCGCTCTATATGCTGCCATGTGCTTATTTGCATTACAGATATCCGACACGTGCTGAGCCACAAGATCCGAGTCTCCATAACACATTAATCATCGAATGCCGATATCCTTAGCAATCCGGATTCCATGCAGTAACCATTCATATTCGGCAATGTTATTCGTTGCCGTGAAGTGGATCTGCAACACATAGAAAAGTTTATCTCCTTCGGATAATTTGAGCACCACGCCTACCCCCGAGCGCCTTAGACCCGTCAAAATGTAAGGTCCAGTATTCCGACTCTGGGAGGGTCATGTTCTCCGTTGTGTCTGTCCAATCAGCGACAAAGTCAGGGAGGATATTGGGATTTGATGGTTGTATGAGGTTTCTACTCACTGTCGAAAGCTGAAAGCTCTATGCCCCATTTTGCGACGTGTCCTGTAGCATCGCTGTTGTTGATTATATCTCCCATGGGAGCTGTGCTCACCACGGTAATGGGATGTTCCTGAAAATAATGCCGTAACTTTCGGGATGCAAAACACACACCGTAAGCCATCTTTTGATAGTACGGATACCGCTGCTTTGATTCAGTTAGGACCTCGCTGAGGTAATAAGTCGGATGTTGCACCAGGTGTTCCTGATTTTCCTCTGGTTTCTCCACCACCATGACGAAACTGACGACTTTGTTTGTCATAGAAAGATAGAGCAACATCGGTTCCCGTGGTTCAGGTGCTACAAGTATAGGAGCAAATGAGACTACTGCTTTCAGGTCTTTAACTGCAGCCTCAACTTCGTCATTCCAAACAAACTTTTTGGTCTTTTTCAGGAGCTTGTAGAGTGGTGCAGCTCTTTCACCGAGTCAGCTTATAAACCGACCAACTACCACAATGCAACTTGTTAGTCTTTGAACGTCCTTCAGGCGAGTTGGCCTGGAAATATTGAGTATAGCCTTAATCTTGTCCCGGTTCACCTCTATGCCTCTTTGAGACATGATGAAACCTAACAATTTCCCGGTTGGTATTCCAAAGAAACACTTCTTCGGGTTAAGCATTATGTTGTATTTTCACAGATTGCGAACGTTTCCTCCAAGTCAAAAATTAATGTTTCCTTCTTTTTGGATATCACCACAATGTCGTCCACGTATGCATATACATTGCGTCCGATTTGGTCATGGAGGCAATGCTGCATAGTGCGTTGGTACGTAGCTTCTGCGTTCTTGAGCCCAAAGGGAATCATAACAAAACTGAAGGTTCTAAAGGGGGTTATGAATGAAGTTTTGACTTTGTCTGATTCCTTCATCCAGATTTGGTGATAACCGAATTATGCATCGATAAAACATAGGAGTTCTGAGCCTGCCGTATAATCGATAACTTGATCAATTCTAGGCAGAGCAAACGGATCTTTGGGACAAGCCTTGTTCAAGGCAGTATAATCAACACACATACTTAAATTAGCAGTGTCCTTTTTAGGGACCATTACATGATTGGCTCACCACTCAGTGTGGATGACCTCTTCTACGAATCCGGCTAACTCGAGCCGGGATAGGTCCTTAGCTATTGCCTTATGCTTTTCATCGTTGAAACATCATAGGGACTGTTTGATGGGTTTAGCATTCGGGTGTACATTTAGAGAGTGCTCGGGAAGTTCCCTAGGTACTCTGGTCATGTCCGATGGCTGACATGCGAAGATATCTTGATTTGCTTGGAGGAACTTGACGAGCGTGCTTTCCTATGCGCTATCTAGCCTACACCTATCTGGGTCACCTTGGAGGGGTCATCATCCTTCAACGGCATCTTCTCGTCTCCTCTGATGCCTTGAACTCCGGATTCATCTTTGTCACCTCCTTCTTCGCTGCGGGCATCTCGGACGGATCAATGGTTTTCTTGATCTCCTGGTACTCCTGGGCGTGCAACATGGCTTCAACAAAGGCGACATTTCCATCCTTACACTCTCGCGCCTTCTTCGGGTCTCCCCTGATGGTGATCACGCCATTGGAACCTAGAATTTTCATCATATTGTAAATGTAACACGGATGAGCCATAAAAGCCCAGTAAGCCGGACGTCCGAATATAGCATGATATGTGCTCTTGAACGGGACCACTTTGAAGGAAAGTGCGTCCATCCGATAGTTCTTTGGAGTTCCAAAGGTAACATCCAAAGTGATCTCTCCCATGGAATTTGCTTGTCTTCCTGGGACAACTCCGTGAAAGATCACAGAGCTATGATTCAGCTGTGTCTGCGAGATCCGCATTCGACGTAGTGTTTCGACATACAGAATATTGATGCTGCTGTCGCCGTCCGTGAGAGTCTTGGAGAAACCATAGCCATCAATAAGTGGATTGACGAGTAATGTGTATTTTCATCGCCTGTGCAACTTAGGCGGATGATCAACACGGTCAAAGGTGATTACCACTTCCGACCGGTCCAGGAATTGTGGGATAGCCAGAATAGTTGCGTTGAGCTCATGCATAACTGCTTTCTTGACCTTAGCTGGCTGAGATCCAAGGGAGGTGACGTAAGTGTCTTTCTTCGTTGGGAAGTTTTTCTTTCCATCCGGCTTGGGATTTGAAGGGTCAGCTTCCTCCATGTCGGAATCTTCCTTGGTCTCCTTCTCTTTTTCAGGATTCTTCTTTCCCTTCTTACGCTTAGCCCTGTAGCCAGGGGTATCTTCTTTCTTGGTGTTTTCATTAAAACGACACCCAGCGTTTGTGTGAGACGAGCCCCCATTGGCATCTAAGTGACGCACACATGGGTTGTTGCCAATGTCGGCCCAAGAATAGTTTTGCCAGGTTGCTGGTCTCCTCTACCCTGGACTCTTGATGTCCCACAACCGCGTCCGCGGCCACCACCGTGCCCTCCTCGTCCTCCAGACCCAAAAGTAGCAGTGACCACTATTGTTTCTGAGTTGGGTTTTTCTTTCGAGGTGTTCTTGCACTTCTGTGTTTCTTTGGTTGTTTTGCCGACTGTAGCACAGCTAGGGCGTTCAGTAATCCCTATGCGTCGTTGTCAGCATCTGCATACTTGCTCGCTTTTTCTATCATCTCTCCCAAATAAGTAACCTTATCACAGTTTAAGCGATGGCGTAGTAAACCAAGTGGGAGTCCTGCAATGAAAGCTTCAATCGCAGTTTGGTCATTTACTCCTTCACTGGAGTTCTTGGTGTCGATCCATCGTCCGATGTAATCTCGGCAAGTTTCTCTAGCTTTCTGGGTGCAACGCTGTAGGTCTCCTACCATAAAGGGCCTCCAATATGTGCTTTCAAAATTCCGAAAGAACACGCTTTGCATGTCATACCAGTTGTGGATGGTGTTCTCCATAAGTTCATTGAGCCATGATCGTGCCGTCTTTCGCAACATATGTGGGAGATATCGGGTTGCGACCAAGCTGTTTCCACCTTTGGTGATGCAGCAAGCATGGAAAAAAATCCTGAAGCAAAGTATCTGGCCGGGCCACACCATCGTAGGCTTGGATGTGTCTTGAGATAGTAAATCCTTCCGGGAAGTGTGTTTATAGAATTTATGGTCCGAACCATTTTGGGCCCACGCATATATCATCGTTCTTGTCGCGCCGCGCCTCTATGTTGGAGTTAATCCGGTGTCTCGCATCACTTGGTGACAGTGAGCGCCGTCTCGATTGTTCGCTATAGTTGCATTGCCTTGGAGCCGGACTTTTACTTTTGCCACCACCTCCTCCGCCACGACGCCCTCCTTGGCCTCCTTGAGAGTCATTGTGATGGCTGCTTGGTGGAGAGGGTGGAACAGGTGGGTTGTCTCTGGCTGATCACCGGCCTCCATCCGGGGAGGATCTTCATTGCGACGAGCCCCCTGCCGGCTTAACTCGGCACGGTTTCTGTCGTCCCTTCGTCCGTCACTCCCATCGTGATGGGGTTCAGCTAGGCGGCTTGTGTGTCTAGGAGGTGGCATTCTTTGACGGTCCTGCTCCCGACGTTTCTCTTTGTCTTCTTCCTTGCGATCGTTCGACTCTCCCCGGGGAGGATTTCTCGGATACAGTGTAGCAATTGCCTCCTGCTCTGCAGCTGGAGCAACGTTGCGCCAGTCACGTGCAGTTCTGTGGCGCTTTCCTGAAGATCCGGTTCTTGAGTAGTTTTCTTACCGACGATTGGAATAGTGATGCTGTTCCGACAACCGTTGGGGCCTTATGTCATTCCAGGCCGGATCCATACGACATTGGTCAGATTGAGAGACCAGTTTTCCGCTCCTAGACTTCACGACCTTCTGCTGCTCCAGACCCTTGGTGAGTAGCTTATTGCCCAATCGGACTTGTTCTGGGCCTAGATTATTTGCTAGGATATCTCGAGCCACGACAGTGTTTTGTACTGGTGTTGGGTACACCATATTTCCCTTGCTATCGAGTCGGGGCATCCCTGGGTCTCTCTCAAAGAGAACCTTGTGGATTTCCAGAAATTGATTGTCACGCGTGTGTCGTTTCCAGGTCTTCTGATGCTCCAGAGAGATATACTTCTCCGTAGTATCTATGCGCTTCGTTTCTTCCTCGATGTTGTTGGCTTCATCCAGGAGTACTTGGCGACGCGCTTCTAGGGCTTGAGCCCTTTCTTCCAACTCTTCAGCAGTAAGTTTTGCAGTTGTAGGGATAGGTGTAGTTAACGCATCATCGATGAGTTTACGGGCACCTGAAGTGACCACGTGTCCATTCACCGAAGCTTCTTTGGGCTCTTCGGGGATAAGTGCTCCATCCGAGTCTTCCTCATAATCCTCGGCAATCACTTCCTCTTTTGGAAGTTCTTTTGTCGGGGTCTTGTTCTTCTTCTTTGCCTACTTGGCAGCGTCGGTAACAAAGACGGCTTTAGGCCCGTTTCCCAGAGTAAAGCTCTGATCAGTACTTTCGGACATATAGACATCAGTATTGTCTCCGAGTTCCATGTCATCCTGCACTTTGCGAGAGTTTCCTAGAGTAAAGCTCTGATCACCACATCCATTGGAGTGTGTGTGCTCATGTGGAACAATGTGGTTTGGATAAGAACACATGGAATGACTCTAGTGGACTCCATGGATCAAACCATGTGCCAGAATCCCCAGAAAGCCCCTAGGAATGCAATTGCCACATGGAATGGTGCACCAGTGTGACAGAAGTTGCATCACCAAATCCATTGGAGTGTGTGTTCCCATGTGGATCAGTGTGGTTTGTAAAGGAACACATGAAGTGACTCTAGGGATCAAGGTGGTTTGCAAAAGAACACATGCAATGAATCTAGGGATTCCATGTTTCAAACCATGGTCAGAAATACCAAAAAGCCCTTAGAATGCAACTTCACATGGAATGATGCACCAGAGTGATAGAAGTTGCAACAACCCATCCATTGGAGTGAGTGTTCTCATGTGGATCAAGGTGGTTTGGAAAAGAACACATGCAATGACTCTAGTGGACTCCATGTGTGTCAAACCATGGTTAGGAAGTCCAAAAAACTGATGGAATGCAACCGCCACATGGAATAGTGCACTAGTGTGACATAAGTTGCATCAAAATATCCATTGGAGTGTGTGTGCTCATGTGGATTAAGGTGTTTTGGAAAAGAACACATGCAGTGACTCTAGGGACTCCATGGGTCATACCATGTGCCAGAACCCCTAGAAAGCCCCTAGGAATGCAACTTCCACATGGAATTGTGCACCAGTGTGACATAAGTTGCATCACCATATCCATTGGAGTGTGTGTGCTCGTGTGGATGGATGTGGTTTTGAAAAGAACACATGAAATGACTCTAGGGATCAAGGTGGTTTGGAAAAGATCACATGCAATGACTCTAGTGGACTCCATGTGTCAAAACATGGTTAGAAGTACCAAAATCCCCTTGAATGCAACTACCACATGGATTGATGCACTAGAGTGATATAAGTTGCAACAATGCATCCATTGGAGTGTGTGTTCTCATGTTGATAACGATGGTTTGTAAAATAACACATGCAATGACTCTAGTGGACTCCATGTGTTTCCAACCATGGTCAGAAAACCCCAAAATCTCCTAGGATATAACTGCCACATGGAATGATGCACTAGTGTGACAGAAGTGGCATCACCACATCCATTGGAGAGTGTGTTCTCATGTGGATCAATGTGGTTTGGAAAAGAACACATGAAGTGACTCTAGTGGATCAAGGTGCCAAACCATGGTCACAAACCCCAAAAATCCCCTGAAATGCAACTACCACATGGATTGTCGTGGCATTGACACAGCAGGTGCTACATGGGGTAGCTTACATAGAGGAGGCAAGGCGACGTAGGAGAATCCGGGAGCGAGATTAGCACACGATGTACCTAGGTTCACGTCCCCTCGATGGAGGATCGCTACGTCCTGTTGTCAATCCAGTATATGATCATAGATTGGTTTACAATGGAGTCGCTGGAGGTGGTGGGAGAGACTATGTCTGCTGAGATCTAATCTGACATGAGAGAGCGATCCCCACAAAGGGGTGGCTTGGTGGCTTTATATATGCAACTAGTTAGGGTTTATAAGTGTACTAATGGGCTCTTTATTGGAGTCTCCATCTTGGGACTCTAGTCGACAAGTCATCTGGGTCTAGTCATTGTATTTGGCAAGTTGATCTGCCATGGGCGACTCTGCTTCGTGGGTATACCCTGATTGGTATTCCCCCATCATTAGTCCCCGAGCGCGTCAGGGAATCGGTCATGTCGTGGCCACATTCTCCTTCTCCTACCACATCGGAAGTGCATGTAGCTCCTTTTATTTGTACTACCATTGAATTTGAAGTGCTGACATGGCCTGTCGGGCTGATTCCAATTTGGTTTGTTTTGGGATTGTTACAGTGTGCTATGCAGGGCGATGATCCATGGTACATTGCATACCAAGATGAATCAACTCGGTGGTCTAGCCATAGGATGGATTTGGAGGATATGGTTGCCAAGTTAGGTGATGAATTGGCCCGTAAAAACCTATTGATTGATGTATCTGATCAAGTCGTAGAAAATCTAAAACATGAACTTCAAGTGCAGAGGGGGGAGAATACTAGATTCACGTGGGCAGTTTTAGTAGTTGTCATCCGTGTCCTAGCAGTTACATTATGCAGTTGTGGTGACGGGTGGCATGTGTAATGATTAGTTGCATAGATAGCTAATTTAGAGAGTAGAATTATTATTCAATAGATGGTTTTGAGTTCCTGCTAATTTAGTCACTTTGCGGTCCCAAAGTTGTCGAGAGAATGCATTGCGGTGCCCGAGTTGCTTGCCATTAGATCTAGCGGTCCCAAAGTGGTCGAGAGAATGCATTGCGGTACCCAAGTTGCTTGCCATTGGATCTAGCAGCCCCAAAGTTGTCGAGAGAATGCATTACGGGGCCCAAGTTGCTTGCCATTGGATCTAGTTGCCCATAGTTGGCATGCGAAATGCCTAGAGGGTCAAGTTGGGGCCTATCAGTTTTGACTATTCTATCGCTGCCATCATGGCTGCCATCTAGAGTTGGCAGCAGCATCCATTCCCTGTTCCAAATTAGTGGCTTAGATTGTCAATCCAAGTTGGTTGACTCAAATTCCTCATGATACAATCTAATCTAGACAAATCTAAATCCACTAATTTGGGTCGGAGGGAGTACTACTTATGAATCAGCTTTAGAGCATATCCACCGTCCTCACTACCCAAATACATATCAATTTTGATTCAAATCATACATATCTCGATCAAATTTATACAAGCCTACCAGAGATTGTCAAAGAAAGTACTACTACTTATGAATCAGCTTCAGAGCATATTCACCGGTCTCACGGCTCAAATACATGTCAAATTTATTAAAATAATACATATATTTTAAGTCACGGAATTTTGGTTCAAATTGGGCTTAAATTTGTCCCAATTTTAAGTGGACGGTGAGATAGCCTCCCTCCCTTCCGTATGTGTAATCCAAGAAGTACGGGCAAAGTTCTTCGGTTCACAAGGGCTTGATCTGCGTCGTCGCAGTGATGTTGCTGATGATGGCTTCAATTGTCTTCACATCGATGACCACTATCAGCACCACACTCATAGATGTTGTGGATGATGGCTTCCATCGGTGTCTTTCATCGATGGCCACTATCGGCACCACCGCCGTTGCACTGATGTTGTGGATGATAACTTCCATCGGTGTCTTTCATCAACAACGGATCTAAGGATGTGAACGGAAGTGAGACAGATAGAGACATAATTTTCAGACGGTTAGATCCTCACCGCTGCACGCCGTTCTAGCAGCCGTGCTTAGATCCGCACCGCCGCAAGCTGTTCCGACTCCCACGTGTAGGTCCACGCTGTCGCCCACCATTCCGACCACCACGCTTAGGTTCGCACCTCCGCACGCTATTCGGACCACCACACTTAGATTCACGCCACTGCACGTTGTTTGGACTGCCGTGCCTCCTGATGGCCCAAAATATATCGAGCTCGTTGGGGAACCCCAAGAGGAAGGTATGATGAGCACAACAGCATGTTTTCCCTCAGTTATGTAACCAAGGTTATCGAACCAGTAGGAGCAAGGAAACACCTCCAAGGTGTTGTTGCCAACTTGGAATCCTGCACAACACAACCATATAAAATTTTCCCAACCTTACAGTGAGGTTATCAATCTCACCGGTTTTACTGAAAACAAAGGATTAAACGTATCGTGTGGAAGAAAGTAAAAGCATGCAGAAAGTAAACAGAAAACAGTAAACAATTGTAGATTGATGGTAAAAGAAAGGACTGGGGTTCATTGTTCGCTCGTGGTGGTTCTCCTTAAGATAGATAACATGTTGTTTGAACAAATTACAGCGGGGCAATTAATAAACATCGAGAAAGCATACATGCATATACTAATCATCTTGACTCCTTTGAGATTTGATTGGGCATTATAACATTATACATAGACCATAATCCAACTGCATCTATCACTAATAATCCACCTTCAGGTTATCATCCGAACCCCCTCAAGTATTAAGTTGCAAGCAACAGATAATTGCATTATGCATTGCGTGTAAAGTAAACAATACGATTGTTCTATGAACAAAAGATTGATGTTTTCTCCCTAGTAGCAACAGCACATCTAGTACCTTAGAGATTTCTATCACTTCCCCAGATTACTAGAGGCATTAACCCACTATCGAGCATAAATACTAACTCTTGGAGTTGCTAGCATCTACTTGGCCAAGATAGCTACTAACAACGGAAAGCATGCAAGATCACAAATAACAAAGACATGATAGAATCAATAATTAATCTAAAATAGCATCTCAATATCCATCAGATGCCTACAAACACAACATGTAGGATTACAAATAGATGATCTTGATCATGAATGGAGCTCACAAGATCTAAACATGATAGCACAAAGGAGAAGAACCAACCATCTAGCTACTACATGGACCCGTAGTCGAAGGATGAACTACTCACGCATCACACCGGAGGCTTGCACTGTGATGAAGAAGGCCTCCATCATGAATTCCCCTCTCCGGCAGGGTCCCGGGAAGAGCTTCAGATCCCTCCCGATCTAGGGATGGAGATGATGGCGGCTATAGACTCTTTTACGGAATTTTGATCGGGTACTTAGGGTTTCTGTATCAGAGTCTTCTTATAGTCGGAAGGGGAGGCCGAGGGGGTGCCCCCGGCGGCCACACCACACCTGGAGCGGCCAGGCCTGGCCCGCGCGGGCAGGTGGTGTGGCGGCCCTCTGGCCCCTCTCTGTCTCGCATTATGGCTCCATGTCCCCCTCGGTGAAAAACTGACTTTGGCTTTTGTCCCGTTCAATTCTGAGAATATTCATTTTCTGACTTTCCTGGAACAAAAAACAGCAGAAAACAGGCAGCTGGCACTATGGCATCTTCTTAATAGGTTAGTCCAAGAAAGTGTATAAAAAGTACTCCAAAGTTGGAACAAACCATAAGAAAGTAGATAAAAACCAAGCATGGAACATCAAAAATTATGGATACTTTACCAACGTATCAACATCCCTGAGCTTAACTCCTGCTCGTCCTCGAGTAGGTAAGTGATAAAAAGAAAGAATAATTTTTGAGGTGACATGCACCATCATAAACTTGATCAAAGTATTTGTAAAACATTGATAGCTGGGATCATATTACTTCAACATAGCATGAAAGATAAAGTTCTAACAATAAGACATAGCAACTATGTTGCAACATGAAAAGGCACAAACAAAAGATTCATGCATAACAATGTTTTGCAAGATGTTTGTTTGTTTCACATAAAGAAAACATAGCATAGTGGCATTCAGCTTGTCCCTCATAGAGTAGCAAACATAAATGCATCAATCAACAAGTCTTGGGACAATGCACATAGAACTAAGAATGGCCACTATGCTCTCAAAGTAGGTGCTCATAGAAGGTGGAGACTCAACATAAAAGATAGAAGGTGGAGACTCAACATAAAAGTAAAAGAAAGGCCTTCATAGAAGGAAGTAGGGATTCAAGTCTCATAAAGAGCTTCCAAAAATTATGGTACTTATTAGCTTTCAGCTCTCATTGCCCCTATCATAAGAATCTTGAAGTGATTAAGGTTAAAGTGAAGAAACTATAAAGTATATGCTTGACAAAGTATAACTTTGAATCTCATGTCCCTTGATTACGAGGGCCACTCCTCGTGCTACTCAAGTTTAGTCCCCGATAAGTTCTTGTCATCGTAAGTACATGTGTATCATACATAACCGCCAATGGGGTACCCCTTGCCGATGATACGGAAGAATCCCCATATCAAAATGACAAGGCAAGCAGACAACGAGCATCTCAACAATCTTCTTATTTACCATGGGAAAATGGTGCTTTTTTCTCTCTTTCCTCTTTTCTCATATTTTTTTTCTTTTTCTCAATGTCTATCTCTGTTTTTATAAGAAGAATGCTTCATAGACAGCTCATTATGGTTACACTACAGGTTTCCACCATGACAACATGGATTAGACCGGCAGCCCAGGCATTTCTCTAACACACATACATAAATTTATGGACTTACAAGCTCCCCTTTCATTTCACACCGACAACATCCATAGACAAAAGAGCATGATATCAACTAGGTACAAAGTACAAGTGCAATGTTGAAAGTGTTCCCCATGACATCATGGTTCTGCTAATCCCCAACATATAAGTGTAAGCATATGCAACATAGATGACACAATGGTTCAAGTTTATTAAGGGCAAGAAAAGTAAAGTGTGCGATCATGTTCGTGAGAGCTTTAATCACTAATTTTCACATAACAAGTTTAATTCGGAAGGTAGATAAAAACATGAATATACTTGGAATAGAAATTGCTAATAGGTAGGTATGGTAGACTCTCTGGAATAACTTGGTTTTAGGAGTTGGATGCATGAGTGGAACTCATACTTGGTTACGGAGGCTAGCAAAAGACTGGGAGCGACCAACTATGAGAGCAATAACGGCCATAATCATGCAGAGCAACAAAACATAATTTATTAAAGCATAAAGTGATATTACAAGTCGAAAACTAAAGGATCATCAAGGCTATGGTGACTTTGGATCGTCATAACATGGTGTGAGCATGTGCCAAGTCAACCCAAATAAAGCATCAAAGGAGAATGCCACAATACTATGCTTTAATATGCTAAAACAACGCATGATTCTTCCAAGGCACATTAAGCAATCTCAATTGTTTATAAGAAGTCATGCTACAGCAAAGATCACTAAGCATAAAGCCAAAACAATATCAAGCATGGCATGACAAAGCATATGCCGTAGTCAAAAACAAGCTCCTTTGCCACTTAAGCATGAACTTTCCTACTATTTTCCAATCCAAACCAAACTATTTGAAACCAATGTATGAAAGATGGGGTCCAACCAATTTATTCAAGAAAACTAAGAAAACCAAGCAAACGAAAAAACAAAACGAAAACGAAAAAGAAGACGCTCCAAGAACAACACAATTGTGCATGAAACAATAAAAATGAAGTGTTTGGAAGAAACCTGGGATTTTTATTGATGAAGAAGGGGATGCCTTGGGCATCCCCAAGCTTTGACGCTTGTACTTCTTGGATATTTCTTGGGGTGACACGCGTGGCATCCCCAAGATTGAGCTTTAGTCCATTGTTCATCTCATTACATCATTCCTTCCATACACCTGAAATTGTTCCTTCATACAAAACTTCACACAATCTTTATTAGCAACATTAGTGCACTCAGGATAATAAGTATTTGGGTTCACTTTCAACACCAATAAAACTTCCATTAAAACACAAGCTACTGTAGCACTTCCCTCAAAAAGCTCAATTTCCCAAAATAACTAAAAGAGGAACCAACAAGAAGCAAATGCATATAATGGCAGAAATCTGTCAAAACAGACCAGAAGGTAAAGACGAATTTTTTTGAAGACCTTATGTTCCTCAAATCAAAAAGTTTTGAACTAACAGAAGTTAGATAACAACCTGGGGAAGAAGCACAAAACTTCATGCCTCAAAAATACGTACAGAGATTTTACACGAATTTTTACGGTGAAGAACAAAAATCTGTTTTGGGCCAGCAACTTTCCCAAGCATTACTTCTCTCTCATTAGAGGTTACGCTTGGCACAAAAAGCAAATAAAAAGGATAAGAAGAGGTTATTACAGAGGTAATAACTTCCAATACTCATCTAAAACTTTTGGGTTATCACCCAATAAGTACTTTTCTTTAACGCCTTTAAGTTGGGGATAAGAAGGAAGAAAAAGAATGAAGTATTCTCCAATGAAGATGCATTAAAACCAAATTTCTTGCCCTTACCTCTCTTACTTTTATTCTTAAACTTAGGGAACATATGATTGTTTGGTGGAGAAGCAAAGTGCATGGTGCCATTTCCCACATCTATTATTGCTCCAAGGAGCTTCAATAGGGATCTTCCAAGTGTAATTTGTCCTTTTCCTACACATTCAATAACAAGATAATCAGTAGAAACCATTTTCCCTAGGATCTTTGTAAACACTCCTTCAGCTATTTCAATGGGTAATATTGTGGCATTATTAGCAAGAAATATTTCTTCTCCTCCTTCAGAAAGCCCCCAAAGCTTCAAAGATTCATAGATATCTTTGGGCATAAGACAAAATTCAGACATGATATCACAACGAGCATGAAAAGTTTCCTTATTAATAACAATCTTTACTGTGGGGAGCCACTTTTAGGTTCAGAATTTATTGGAACAAAATCATGATGCTCTCTAATTGTGTTATAGAAATCCTTTAAACTAGTAGTGCGGGTCTCAAGAGTGTTCAATCTAGCAAATATGTTTATAAATGAAGAATCAGATTTGCTAGGCAAGTTGTACGTAAAGACCAACTTCTTTATGGCATTAATAACATCATCCTCGTTGCATTGGCGGAAATCTCCTCCCACAACAGCATCCAAAGCATATCTATAGCAAAGAGGAATTCCAAGGTAAAAACTGCTAAGGAACAAGCTTTGAGTCATTTTAGGTTCAGTTTTTTCATGTAGATCAGAGATTCTAGACCAAGCTTCTCTGAAACTCTCTTCAATTCCTTGTTCAAAAGTGAAAATCATTTCCTCAGGTGACATAGTGATTGGAGCAATGCTAGAAATAATGGCAACTAAAGATAGGGACTAATTTTTTGTGTTTTTAATAAAGAAAGCAAAACTAGTACCACTAAATTTTTTGTGTTTTTGATAAAGAGACGAGCAAACAAAATAGAAATAAACTAAGCAAAACAAAAACAACAAAGTATGAGATTGGTTATGAGGGACTCCCCTTGTGAAGATGCCATTGACTCCCCGGCAACGGCGCCAGAAAATATGCTTGATGACCCAAAATATATCGAGCTCGTTGGGAAACCCCAAGAGGAAGGTATGATGAGCACAACAACATGTTTTCCCTCAGTTATGAAACCAAGGTTATTGAACCAGTAAGAGCAAGGAAACACCTCCAAGGTGTTGTTACCAACTTGGAATCCTACACAACACAACCACAGAACTTTGCCCCCAACTTACAATGAGGTTGTCAATCTCACCGGTTTTGCTGAACACAAAGGATTAAACGTATCGTGTGGAAGAAAGTAAAAGCTTGCAGAAAGTAAACAGAAAACAGTAAACAGTTGTTGATTGATGGTAAAAGAAAGGACCGGATTCCATAGTTCACTAGTGGTGGTTCTCCTTAAGATAGATAACATGTTGGGTGAATAAATTACAACATGGCAATTGACAAACATCGAGAAAGCATACATGCATATACTAATCATATTGACTCCTTTGAGATTTGATTGGGCATTACAAAATTATACATAGACCGTAATCCAACTGCATCTATGACTAATAATCCACCTTCAGGTTATCATCTGAACCCCCTCCAGTATTAAGTTGCAAGCAATAGATAATTGCATTACGCATTGCGTGTAAAGTAAACAATACGATTGTTCTATGAACAAAGGATTGCTTTTTTCCCCCTAGTAGCAACATCATATCTAGTACCTTAGAGATTTCTGTCACTTCCCCAAATTACTAGAGGCATGAACCCACTATCGAGCATAAATACTAACACTTGGAGTTGCTAGCATCTATTTGGCCAAGATAGCTACAAACAACGAAGAGCATGCAAGATCACAAATAACAAAGACATGATAGAATCAATAATCAATTTGAAATAGCATCTCAATATCCATCGGATCCCCGCAAACACACCATGTAGGATTAAAAATAGATGATCTTGATCTTGTACGAAGCTCACAAGATCTAAACATTATAGCACAAAGGAGAAGAACCAACCATCTAGCTACTACATGGACCCGTAGTCCAAGGATGAACTACTCACGCATCACACCGGAGGCTTGCATGGTGATGAAGAAAGCCTCCAAGGTGAATTCCCCTCTCCGGCAGGGTGCCAGGAAGTGCTCCAGATCCCTCCCAAACTAGGGATGGAGATGATGGCGGCTACAGACTCTTTCGTGGAATTTTGATCGGGTAGTTAGGGTTTTTGTATTGAAGGCATATTATAGTCAGAAGGGGAGGTCGAGGGGGTGCCCTAGGTGGCCACACCACCCCCTGGCATGGCCAGGCTTGGCCCGCACGGCCAGGTGGTGTGGCGGCCCTATGGCCCCTCTCCGTCTCATATTCTGGCTCCGTGTCCCCCTCGGTAAAAAACTGACTTTGGCTTTTGTCACGTCCAATTCCGAGAATATTCATTTTCTGACTTTCTTGGAACCAAAAACGGCAGAAAACAGGCAGCTGGCACTGTGGTGTGAGACCATGCACATGGCTTGATAGGATTGATAGAATACTCATACCAACAAGTTGCAACTTCTTTTCCGGAAGCTCATTCGAAAAGAACTCTAAGGTTAAGCGTGCTTGGCCTAGAGCAATTCTAGGATGGGTGACCGACTGGGAAGTGGGTAACCGGGTGCGCACGAGTGAGGACAAAGTGCACATAAAAGACTAGTGTTTGTCTGTGGGGCCATTCTAGATATCCTATTAAGCTGCCAGGAGTGAGACCCCCCGAGCCCAGGAGTGGACCGGGTGTTACAAAGTGGTATCAGAGCTGACCCTTGCGATTACATGGGTGTGTGCGGGTTAGTGGCAGGACATGTGGAGCGTAGAGCGTGTGGCCTGGAGTGGACACGGCATGGCACATGTGCCGGCACTAGACGCACAGACGCGTGCCAACAGGGAACGTTCCTGGGGTGTGCTTGATCGATGAGGGCATCGATCTTCTAAAGGGTGGGTGTATGTGAGACCAGGCACATGGCTTAATAGGATTGATAGAATACTCATACCAACAAGTTGCAACTTCTTTTCCGGAAGATCATTCGAAAAGAACTCTAAGGTTAAGCGTGCTTGGCCTAGAGCAATTCTAGGATGAGTGACCGACCGGCAAGTGGGTAACCGGGTGCGCACGAGTGAGGACAAAGTTGAGGGAAATATTCCCTAGAGGCAATCATAGAGATGATTGTATTTCATGTGTATCCATGAGTTATTATAATGTTCCTAGAATATCCAAATACCAGGCAACTTGTATCGATTGGCAATTATGTGAATTGTTTGTGAAACTCTTTACTTGTATGGTTATCTAATAATTGTCCCTAGTCGGAGTTCATGTGAGGACACATGTGAATATTATACTAGCACATCGATTGGTTGATGACTATGTTTCGCAAGTCATAGACATGGAGATGTCAAACCAATGATGTGGACACATGTTATGAACATGGGGTTGGACTGACCCAACATGAGACTAGCAATAATACTTGCAGCTCTCTCTACACATCGTGTACATTTTGTCCTTAGACCTGAGATTGTCGCATGTACTTGAGATGTGAATCAACCTACTTTGGGGCTATCAAACACTACTCCATAACTGGGTAGTTATAAAGGTAGCTTTCAGGTTTGTCCTAATACATGCTGCAAGGCATCGGTCAATCAAGATGGGATTTGCCCCTCTCTACTTGAGAGAGATATCTCTGGGCCCCTCGAGTGATCGGATCCAGAAATGCATGGCCGTGCTACATATGGTTAAGAGTTAACCTAGTAAAGGGATTCCGAATCATAGTATCGAGAAAGAGAGGTCAGCTTGGAGCTAGACCAAATATCGTGAGGCAAAGGGAAAGACATGTACTCAACCTTGTGATGGTTCGTCCGAATGATCTTTATATGCGTTTAGGAGTTGGCACGTCTTGCTAGAGGCCGCTACCAACTATTGACGGAGTAAGTGTACTCTTGTCATGTCTATACGTGTATGAACCTATAGGGTCACACACTTTAGGGGCTGGAAGTCTAATGAGGATTGGATCCGAATTAAACCAAGCTTAGGCTGCTAATGGGCTGCTAAAGTAGAAGCCCACCAGGAATGCCTATATAAGAGAGAGTGAGGCGAGCTGTTTAGGGTTGAGCATTCCACCAAGCCGCCACTCCTCTTCCACCTGTGTTGCACGTGCAGACCTAGCAGTCTAGCGTGTGACGGCTTCCACTCCGACGTGTGGATACCTCGGAGGTGCTGCATCTTTAGCACTTGGACGAGCCGCGCAAAGGGGAGCTGCTCGTGGGACGAGGGAAAGGAGGAGACGTAGAACATCTACACTGCCGCGATGTGCTTCATCAAGTTCTGCACCTGCGCGTCTAGCGGTAATCCCGTGATCTATGACAATAGTATTCCTGGTTGATGCGGTAGAAAATTTTGATTTTACGCTAGTGTAGCCTACCCGTAACCCTACAAAAGTGCGCAGAAAAGACTAGTGTTGGTCTGTGGGACCAGTCTAGATATCCTATTAAGCTGCCAGGAGTGACACCCCCGGGCCCAGGAGTGGACGGGGTGTTACATGTGGCATCATGTTAATAGGTTAGTCCAAGAAAGTGTATAAAAAGTACTCCAAAGTTAGAACAAAACATAAGAAAGTAGATAAAAACCAATCATGGAACATCAAAAATTATGGATACGTTAGCAACGTATCACCTCCGTACGTCGATAGGAGGGGAGGAAGATGCGGCTGGTATACGTGCGACAGGGAAAGGGGGGAGATACATCCAGCTCGTCGGGCTCTCCTCTCAGTAGACCAATGGGAGAGAGATACCTCTAGCCCGTCGGATCATGATGTATCCAACGTTGGTTGGCAAAGATCGCTGTGACATACATCTTGACCAATCAGAGCGCAGCCAAACTGAGCGCTAGTTGATGTAGCTGGTATACATGCGTCAGGGAAAGGGAGGGAAAGACATCCATCCTATCGGGCTCTCCTCGCTGTACAAGGTTAGGTGCGCCCATCGGGATAGAGAGACCTCCAGCCCGTCGGATCATGATGTATCCAGCGGTGGTTGGCCAAGATCCGTGTGACATACATCTCGACTAATCAGCGCGCTAGACAAACTAAGACACGAGAGAGGGGGAAATGAGGAAAACTTTAGCGGAAGGGGAAAACTGAGGAAAACTTTAGCGGGAGGGGAAAACTGGGTAGAGCTATGGAAAACAAGGGCGCTCAGATAAAAAAATGACCAAGGGAAATTCAAGCTTTTGGCATAACAAATGGAAAATGTGTTATTTTAACAAAATAATCCATCTTGGCCGACATTATATTGTTTGCAACTCAAAGATACAAAAGTGTGCCAAATTTGGCCTCATTTAGACAAAGTATGTTTTGGGATGGTTTATCTTGGAGGTTGACTAAGAAGAAAGCCATGCATCTTCATAGCTAGTAGCTTATTCCAAGAAGGATTTAAGAAGTGGTTTAGGGGAGAAGTCCATTTCTCTTTATTTACTTTTCTTTTATTATTCATGCTAGGTTGTAGGTAACATAACAAGACTACATGCAAACTTTGCACTATGTTTTGACTTCTTTTTTGAATTAAACTAACCCTAAAACCATTTATTTGAATTTAATCACTTAGAAAAAGAAAAATGTGGCTGATTATAAGTAAATCCAAAATTTCCAATTTCATATGGTAAATCAATCTAGGATACACAAGTGTGCAAATTTTGGATCAATTGGTCAATGTTTGCTATTATTTAAGCCATGAACTAGCTAAACCCCATGTGTTAACCACATGTTGAGGGAAAAACTGAGTAGTGTTAAGCACCTAGGTGGATGACAATAGAAACCTGCAATAACACATACATTATGGGTTTATCCAACATACAAACTTGGGAGCATCACAAACATTGTCAGTAGTTCAAATTCATCATACAAATTCCAATTCATTTTTTCTTGCTCCTAGTGTTTTTCGCTGGAATATTCTCGGAGTTCATCACCTTCCTTCGGGTGATCCTGGCTGGAATATTCTCGGGGTCCACCATTAGCTTCTTCCATTTGTTCCCTTTGTTTTTTCTCTTCATCAAATGAATCAAGTGCTTCAGTTTGTCGTACAATTGATTCCACCATGTTTCGATTCATTGGTTCATACGGTTCAAAATGCCTTGGCATCATTTCTTTAATATCCTCTTATGTAATTCCTTTACTTTTGAGCTCTGCTTCCAATTAATAAATTGCTTCAATCTACGATGCATTTGGTGCAATATCCCCTTCATTTGGTTCAATCTCCTTTCGATCCATTGGTTCAATCTCACCTATATTTGTTTCAATATCCCCTGTATTTCGTTCAATCTCCTCTCGATCCATTGGTTCAATCTCCCCTGCATCTGGTTCAACCTCCCCTGCATTTGGTTCAATCTCCTCTCAATCCAATTGTTCAATCTACAGTGTATCCATTGCTTCATTATCCTCTCGTTCAGATACTTCATTCTCATCAACATTTTTGTTTATCCATTCCATAAGCCGGGTCCACTGCATTTTTATTTATACAACACTTTGCAAGTGTATGAAGCTGACCATAGGTTGTCAGTATAAACTTTACACTTGAATTTGTTTGTAAAATTCTGCACTAAGTGTCACACACATTCCCTATGCTCCACTCTGGTGAATACAACTTCTACAACTTTCTGCAAACCTTTGCAAGCGTCCGTGCGGATAGTAAGTCCTGGTGGATGACCTATAAGGTCGCGCACATTCTCCAGAAACCAATTTCAACTTTCCTCTGACTCAATCTCCAAAACTCCAAAAGCAACAGGGAACATCCAATTGTGGCCATCAACTATAGTAGCAGCTACTAGTTGTTGATACGTCCATTTTGCATCACTATTCTATGTCATAATTTACTGTTATTCATTGATATATTCCATATTAAGAGATGATACTTATGTAATTTCATCTGTTTTTGCACTCGGTTGATGACTTTTGGAGCATGGACCACTGTAGTTAGGATTCTGATGGAAAAGGTGCTGTTTGGAGGCGAAATTCGCGAAGATCAGAAAATCCGAGAAAATACATGGAAAATCCTATGCTTCTAGAAGACGAAGAAAGTCAGAAGGGAAAGTGGAGATGGGCCACAGGGGGCCCACACCACCCCCTAGCGCGGGCCATCCTAGGACGCGCCACCAGGTGGTGTGGCCGCCCTGGTCCACCTCTGGCTCTCCCGTCTAGCGTATATAATCCTCCAGAAACCCTAATACTCGGGGAGCGACCACAGAAAGATTCCGCAGCCTTTGCGGGGCAGAAAACACCAAGAGAGAAAGATCTCTCTGGCAGACAGATTTCTGCCGGGGGAATTCCTTCCTGGAGAGGGGAGATCGTCGCCAACAACACCACCATCAAGATGGACTTCATCGGGATCATCATCATCATCACCACCATCATCAGCAGCACCATCATCACCATCTCCATACCGCTGTAACAATTGGGTTGAATCTTGCATAGTTCTTAGGGGAAACTTTCCCGATGTTGATTACTCTTTGTAATTGATGCTGTTGAGTGAACCATTGAATTATTGTTTATGTTAATATTGTTATACATCATTATTCCATCTCTGATCATGATCCATATGATGTCTCGTGAGTAGTTTGTTTTGTTCTTGAGGACATGGGAGAAGTCATGTTGTTAGTAGTGGACATGACTTCTCAAATGTCTCAACACATCTCCACAACTCAACACAACTCCACTACTCACAAGACATCATATGGATCTTTCTCAACACAACTCCACTACTAACAACATGACTTCTCCCATGTCCTCACGAACAAAACGAACTACTCACAAGACATCATATGGATCATGATCAGAGATGGAATAATGATGTATAACAATCTGAATATAAACAATAATTCAATGGTTCACTCAATAGCATCAGCTACAAAGAGTAATCAACATCGGGAATGTTTCCCCTATGAACTATGTAAGATTCAACCCAATTGTTACAGCAATATGGAGATGGTGATGAGGGTGCTGATGGTGGCGATGATGATGATGATCCCGATGAAGTCCAGCTTGATGGTGGTGTTGATGGCGACGATCTCCCCTCTCCGGGAAGGAATTCCCCCAGCAGAAATTTGTCTGCCGGAGAGATCTTTCTCTCTCGGTGTTTTCAGCCCCGCAGAGGCGACGGAATCTTTTTGTGGTCGCTCCTCGAGTCTTAGGGTTTCGAGAGGATAATATATGCCAGAGGGGAGTGCCAGGGGTGGACCAGGGCGGCCAAAATACCTGATGGTGCGGCCTGGGCTGGCCCGCACCAGGGGGTGGTGCGGGCCCCCTGGGGCCCATCTCCAGACCCCCTTCTGGCTTCCTTCGTCTTCTGAAAAAATAGGATTTTCCATGTATTTTCCCGGATTTTCTGATCTTGGTGAATTTTGCCTCCAAACAACACCTTTTCCATCAGAATCATGACTGCGGCGGTCCATGCTCCAAAAGTAATCAACCATGCAAAAACATATGAAATAACATAAGTATCACCTCTCAATACGAAATATATCAATGAATAACAGTGAATTATGACATAGAATAGTGATGCAAAATGGACGTATCAACTCCCTCCCAAGCTTAGACTTCGCTTGTCCCCAAGCAAAACTGAGCTCAATAAACATGGCCTCAGGTTTATGGAGTGAAGAGTCGATAAAAGAATACGGACAAGAAGCATCACGTTCATCAAATACATAGATCATAATAGAAGACAACTCATTATTATATAACTTAACTTGCAATGAGTAAAGGAAACACAATAAAGATACATAAAGTGAATCATAATTGGTAATGGCAAACTTAGCTCTCGGTCAAAGAATAGTTGATAATTTGCTGGAGTTCACAAATAACTGGTTTTCAATGATAGCTTTCAAAGTAGTAAACATCACAATAAGAGCAGTGTGCAAAACAAGGAACACAAGAAACATGATTGAATAAATCATCATATGAATGAATGAAACACAACAACTCAAAATACTTGCTGAGATAGAGAGGAATAGGTTTACTGACTCAACTAAAAAGTAAAAGAAAGGCCTTTCGCAGAGGGAAGCAGGGATTGCAAGTCTCATAAAGAGCTCCCAAAAATTATGATACTTACTAGCTTTCAGCTCTCATTGCCCCTATCATAGGCATCTTTTGGTGATTAAGGTTAAAGTGACACAACTAAGAGGATATGCTTGACAAGTTATAAATTGAAGTCCCATGCCCCTTACTTATGAGTACCGAACCTCATGCTACTCAACTTCAGTCACGAGCAAGCTCTTGTCATTGTAAATACACGTGTATCATTGAGAACCGCCAACGGGGTACCCCTTGCACATGACATAGGAGCTATCCGATAATCAAAATGAAAAGGCAAGCAGACAGTGAGCATCTCAGTGATCTTTTTATTTGCTATTTGCATAGGTTTTTATTGAGGATGCTTCACAGAATTCTCACTCTAGTTATGCTTCATGTTTCCACCATGATTATGCATGGCTTAGGCTAGAAACCTAGGCATTTCTCTAACGCATGTATAAACTCCATGATCTTACAAGTTCCCCTTTTATTTCACACCGCTGGGATCCATAAGCAAAAGAACATGATATCAACTAGGTACAAAGTACCAATGCAATGTTGAAAGCGTTCCCCATGATACATGGTTCTGCTAACTTCAACTCATAAAGTGCAAGCATATACGCAACAAAAAAGAACCCAATGGTTCAGGTTATTAAATTCAAGAAAAATAAAGTGTGCCATCAAGTTCGTGAGAGGTTTAATCACTAATTTTCATATTACAATTTTAATTTGGGAGGTAGATAAAACAGGAATTTACTTGGAATAGCAATAATGCTAATAGGTAGCTATGGTGGACACAAATGGCGTGGGTTTTGGTTTAAAGGAGTGGATGCACAAGAAGAATTCCCTCTCAGTACAGGTTTTTGGCTAGCAAGGCTGGGTAGCAAGTACAAGAGTTGAAGGAAACAAACAAACATACAAGCGATAAAGACAAACATGCAATCTTCCTTGGAAGCACAAAAGATCTTAACTATAGAATACTAGACTTATGAGCAAATTAAGAAAGAAAGATGATGAAATTATATTTCTTTTGACTACTTTTATCTTTTTCATTCAACTCTCAAAAATAGTGTTGCTACTGACGGAGCCAGGTTTGCCAAAACCAACTAAATTAACTCAATGATCCCAAAGTGATACCAATACTAACAACAAGATCAATCATATAACCACGAATTGAAAACTAATATAAGCTATGCAAAAGAGTGAATGATAGAACTTCTCATTAATATTCCATAACGGCAACTCACACCAAGGGATACATATCTAACAAGAGAGGGGACACTTCCATAATGTAATCCATCATACATAATAACTTCTCTATTCATGATATGACTCTACTAATAAGGTAAAAAGATAGAAGATAGTGATGTGATACCACGGCACTCTCCCAAGCTTGGAACAAACCAAGGGGATGCCAAACCTGATGACGAGTTACTCCTTCGGTGGAGGTGGTAATATTTTCTTAGTTGACGTGAGGAAGTTTTCTAGCATCTTGCGAAGCCTATTATTCTCCCATTGAAGCATGTCCACCTTCCTCCTCAAGTCTCGGTACTTATCACAGAACTCCTTGGTGACTCGTAGGGCTTCCGTTGATGAAGGGCAAGTGACTAAAGGTACCAGCCCCTGCTTGGGGTCTTGGAGATCTTCCTCCATAGGCTCCTTCCCTTTATCCTTGGCGGACACCATTGCGCTTCTAAGCTTCAAGAATAGTTCCTGGCAGAAATAGATCGAAACAAAAACACGAAAAAAACATGATATACGAACCTCGGGGGATCCGAGGGATTATATATTACGATGTTTCATATCAAAAGGAAGGTACTGGGAGAAAATGAGTCGGAGGCGGAGTCCGGGGTGGACTCACCACCTGGTGGCGCGGCCAGGGGTGGGCCTGCGCCACAGGGTGGTGTGAGCCACCCAGGCTCCATTTCCGTCCCTTTTTCTCCTCTTAGCTCTCCTTATTGACTAAAAACTGCAAAAATATAGTTGGATAGTATTTTCACGGAACTTTTCTTACCAGAACTGTTACCTATTTGAAAGCAGACTCTACAAGTCTCTAAATTTCGTATGTAGTAGATTCTTCTGGAGTCATCACTGGAATATCATAGATATCTTCATCTTCATACACTTATTACTTGAGTCATAAAACCCTTCTCTTCCTTATTACACCATTATCTCCACTACTTGTAAATTTCTTTCACACAAAACTCCACACAGTTCTCATTAGCAACATTAGTATAAGTGAAGTGATAAAACCTTTTGAGTCCAACTCTAACTGAAAAACCACCAAAACATAAGCTACTTTAGCAACTCCTTCCGAAAACCCAAAAATAATTCAAAAAGGAAATCGGATAAAGAAGCAGATGCAAGAGTGGCAAAATCTGTCAAAACAGATCAGCAGGTAAAGATCAATTTTTTAGAACATCTTCTGTTGCTCAAATCAAAACGTGCAAAACTAACGAAAGTTAAATAACAACATGGGTAAAAAGCACAAAAAATTACAGCTCAATCCGACATACAGAGATCTCTCACGAATTTTTACGGTGAAGCACAAAAATCTGTTTCGGGACAGCAACTTCCCCAAATATTACTTCTCTCTCATTAGAGGTAGATCTTGACACAAAAACCAAACAAAACGGATAAGGAGAGGTTATTAATGAATTAATAACTTCCAGGACTCAAAGAAACAAAAAAAAACTGAAAGTAAAAATAAACTGGGTTGTCTCCCAAAAAGATCTTTCTTTATAGCCATTAAGATGGGCATGATAATTTTGAAGATGCTCACATAGGAATATGAATTGTAGTGAAAGAGAGCATTGAGAAGAAAAAATACACATGTTTAAGTCTAATACTCTTCCTATACAAGGGAATTTTGTAAACAAACAAGTTGCTGAAACCAGAGGTTAGTAGCATAGAAAGGAAAAACAAGTGCAACATAAAAAGTTTCAGCATAAAACGACGAAACATGATATTATTGAGATAGATAAGAACACTTTTCCCTCTCTCATATTAACTTTCAGTATGATGCATAAACTTAACAATATAGCTATCACAAGCACCATCGTAGCAATGATCACTTATCCTAACAGAAAACACAGGAATACTAGCTCTCATAGCACTACTTTGTGAAACAATATTAGAGGTATCCTTACAGAGGATTGTGTGTCCCTCTTTTTCATATTTAGTGACAAAGTCTTTCAAATTTGCTATTATAGGTTCATCAACCATAGGTTCAATAGCTTCATTCGTACTTTCATTAACCATACTAACAATCATAGAGTGTTCCTTCATCTTAACTGGGAAAGGCATTTTCTCAATATAAGGTTTAGGTAAGACATGATTAGTAGTATAAACTTCAGTATTTCTTGGAGGAACGCTCTTAGTAATATATTTATAAGGTTCATGATACTTATTCCACTTCTTTTTAGGCACTTTAATGTAGGAAGCAAAAGCCTTAAAATAAGAAGCAATAGCTTGAGAGTCTAGACCATAAGAATTTTTTATATTTTGAAAGTCATCAGTTCCCATAAAAGTTTCAATGCATTTATAATCATAATTTATACCTGACTTTCTACCTTTGTCATTCTCCCATGCTTCAGAATTATCTTGAATACAGTCCAGAAGATCCCATTTAGCTTCTTCTTCCATGCGAGTGAATGATCTAGCACAAGAAGCATCCAATAAATCCTTATGATGTAGAGGGAGCCATGCATAAAAGTTATTGATAATAATATTGTTGGGGAGCTCATGAATGGGGAATTTGAGCATTAGTAACTTCAGTCTCCCCCAAGCTTGAGATGTACTCTCTCCATCAAGAGGCCAAAAGTTGTATATTTGATTTCGATCCTTATGAATCTCACTAGGAGGATAAAACTTTGAATAAAAGAGAGGCACTATTTCCTCCCATTCCAGAGCTTGACCATTCTTCAGCAGCTTATACCATTCCTCAACTCTTCCTTTCAGCAATAAAAAGAATAATTTATTCTTAACTTGATCTATAGTAATACCTGCACACTTGAACAACCCGCATAATTCGTGTATAAAGAGCAAATGATCACCGGGATGGACAGTTCCATCTCCAACATAGTAGTTATCCATAACACGATAAATAATTCTTGTAGGTATTTTAAAAACATCATTCTCAGCAGGTGGTGGCTTATCTACTACCTTAGTAGTGGTAGTAGCATTACCAAATAAGAAACTCAGCGAATTATCCATAACGAAAATAAAGCAACTAACAGAAGTAAACGATACTCACTGTAGAAGTTTCCTTTACCAGTTCCACTCTCCAATAGCGCTTCACTCCCCGGCAACGGCGCCAGAAAATAGTCTTGATGACCCACAAGTATAGGGGGTGTATCGCAGTATTTTCAATAAGTAAGAGTGTCGAACCCAACGAGGAGCAGAAGGTGTTGGCTAGTGGTATGGATTAGGAAATCTCTGCAAATACTTAGCAGGTTTTTGATAAAGCAAGTAAACATAGTACGAGTAAACAAAAGACAATAAGAATAAATACAGCAAGTGGCCCAATCCTTTATGCAGCAAAGGACAAGCCAGTTGTATTACTTAAGATGACCAAACGTTCTCGAGGACACATGGGAAGACTGTCAAGTGCTTTCGCTTCATATAGTTGATTAATCTTCTTTAGCTTGCTAATTGTTGTGTGGGTGAACCTGTGCTAATGTACCGACTTTCCTAGGACTAATACATACTTCTAATTATACCCCTTGCAAACATCCATAAGTACAAGAAAGTAATTAAGGTAGAAACCTAACCATAACTTTAAACTCTAAGACCCTTACGTTCCTTGTGCAATCGTTTCCTAACGGGGGTTCCGGTTTCTGTCACTCCGGTAACCCCTACGATTAGTAGCCAAATACACAATGCATTCCCCTAGGCCCATATAGGTGAAGTGTCATGTAGTAGACGTTCACATGACACCACAAGAAGAAGTACACCACAACTTAAATATCAAACTATTGAATCGTTCTCAACACAACTCCACTACTAACAACATGACTTCTCCCATGTCCTCAAGAACAAAACGAACTACTCACAAGACATCATATGGATCATGATCAGAGATGGAATAATGATGTATAACAATCTGAACATAAACAATAATTCAATGGTTCACTCAATAGCATCAACTACAAAGAGTAATCAACACCGGAAAAGTTTCCCCTATGAACTATGCAAGATTCAACCCAATTGTTACAGCAATATGGAGACGGTGATGAGGGTGCTTTATGACCCACAAGTATAGGGGGTGTATCGCAGTATTTTTGATAAGTAAGAGTGTCGAACCCAACGAGGAGCAGAAGGTGCTGGCTAGTGGTATGGATGAGGAATTCTCTGTAAATACTTAGCGAACGAATTTTTAGTGGTTTTTGATAATGCAGGTAAATAAAGTACGAGTAAATAAAAGACAGTAGGAATAAATGCAGCAAGTGGCCCAATCCTTTATGCAGCAAAGGACAAGCCGGTTGTATTACTTAACATGACAAAACGTTCTCGAGGACACCTGGGAAGACTGTCAAGTGCTTTCGCTTCATATAGTTGATTAATCTTCTTTAGCTTGCTAAGTGTTGTGTGGGTGAACCTGTGCTAATGTACCGACCCATCCAGGACTAATACATACTTGTGATTATACCCCTTCCAAACATCCGTAAGTACAAGAAAGTAATTAAGGTAGAAACCTAAACACAACTCTAAACTCTAAGACCCTTACGTCCCTTGTGCAATGGTTTCCTAACGGGGGTTTAAGTTTCTGTCACTCCGGCAATCCCTACAATTAGTAGCCAAATATACAATGCATTCCCCTAGGCCCATATAGGTGAAGTGTCATGTAGTCCACGTTCACATGACACCACTTGAAGAAGTACACCACAACTTAAATATCAAACTATTGAATCTTTCTCAACACAACTCCACAACTCAACACAACTCCACTACTCAGAAGACATCATATGGATCTTTCTCAACACAACTCCACTACTAACAACATGACTTCTTCCATGTCCTCACGAACAAAACGAACTACTCACAAGACATCATATGGATTATGATCAGAGATGGAATAATGATGTATAACAATCTGAACATAAACAATAATTCAACGGTTCACTCAATAGCATCAACTACGAAGAGTAATCAACACCGGGAAAGTTTCCCCTACAAACTAATGCAAGATTCAACCCAATTGTTACAGCAATATGGAGATGGTGATGAGGGTGCTGATGATGATTATGGTGGTGGTGATGATGATGATGATGATCCCGGTGAAGTCCAGCTTGATGATGGTGTTGATGGCGACGATCTCCCCTCTCCGGGAAGGAATTCCCCCGGCAGAAATCTGTCTGCCGAAGAGATCTTTCTCTCTCGGTATTTTCCGCCTCGCAGAGGCGGCATAATATTTCTGTGGTCGCTCCTCGAGTATTAGGGTTTCGGGAGGATGATATACACCAGAGGGGAGAGGCTAGAGTGGGCCAGGGTGGCCACACCACCTGCTGGCGCAGCCTAGGGCTGCCCGCGCCAGGGGGTGGTGTGGGACCCCTGTGGCCCATCTGCACTCTGTTTTCTAGCATCCTTAGTCTTCTGGAAAAATAGGATTTTCCGTATATTTTCCCGAATTTTCTGATCTTCACGAATTTTTCCTCCAAACAGCACCTTTTTCATCAGAATCCTGACTGCAGCGGTCCATGCTCCAAAAGTCATCAACCATGCAAAAACAGATGAAATAACATAAGTATCACCTCTCAATATGAAATATATCCATGAATAATAGTGAATTAATACATAGAATATTGATGCAAAATGGATGTATGAAGTCCCCCCCAAGCATACACTTTGCTTGTCCCCAAGCGAAACTGAGCTCAATAAACATGACCCCAGGTTTGTGGAGTGAAGAGTCGATAAAAGAATACGGACAAGAAGCATCACATTCATCAAATACATAGATCATAATAGAAGACAACTCACTATTATATAACTCAACTTGTAATAAGTAAAGGAAACACAATAAAGATACATAAAGTAAATCATAATTGGTAATGGCAAACTTAGCTCTTGGTCGAAGAATTGTTGATAATTTGCTGGAGTTTACAATAACTGGTTTTTAAAGATAGCTTTCAAAGTAGTAAACATCAAGATAAGAGCAATGTGCAAAGCAAGGAACATAAGAAACATGATTGAATAAATCATCATTTGAATGAATGAAACACAACAACTCAAAATACTTGTTGAGATAGAAGGGAGTAGGTTTACTGACTCAATCTACAAAGTAAAAGAAAGGCCCTTCAAAGAGGGATGCATGGATTGCAACTCTCATAAAGAGCTCCCAGAAATTATGATACTTACTAGCTTTCAGCTCTCATTACCCCTATCATAGGAATCTTTAGGTGATTACAGTTAAAGTGATCAAATATGAGGATATGCATTGAAAAGTTGTAAGTTGAGAATCTCATGTCCCTTGAATACGAGGGCCTCTCCTCATGGTACTCAAGTTTAGTCACCGGTAAGTTCTTGTCATCATAAGCATATGTGTATCATAGAGAACCGCCAATGGGGTACCCCTTGCCCAATGATACGGAAGAATCTCCATATCAAAATGACAAGGCAAGCGGACAACAAGCATCTCAGCAATCTTCTTATTTACCATGGGAATATGGTGCTTTTGCTCTCTTTCCTATTTTCATAATATCTCTCCCTTTTTTTCTTTTCTCTTTTTCTCAATATCTATCTCTTTTTTTATAAGAAGAATGCTTCATAGATACTTGTTATGGTTACGCTGCAGGTTTCCACCATGTCAGCATAGATTAGACCAGCGGCATAGGCGTTTCTCTAACACATATGCATAACTCCATGGACTTACAAGCTCCCCTTTCATTTCACACTAACGACATCCATAGACAAAAGAACATGATATCAACTTGGTACAAAGTACCAGTGCAATGTTGAAAGCGTTCCCCATGACAGCATGGTTCTGCTAATTCACAACTTACAAAGCGCAAGCATATACGCAACATAGGTGAGCACAATGGTTCAAGTTTATTAAATGCAAGAAAGTAAAGTGTGCCATCAAGTTCGTGAGAGATTTAATCACTAATTTTCACATAACAATTTCAATTTGGGAGGTAGACAACACAAGAATCTACTTGGAATAGCAATAATGCTACTAGGTAGGTATGGTGGACACAAATGGCATGGGTTTTGGTTTAAAGGAGTGGATGCACGAGAAGAATACCCTCTCAGTACAGGTTTTTGGCTAGCAAGGCTGGGTAGCAAGTATAAGAGTTGAAGGAAACAAACAAACATACAAGTGATAAAAAAACATGCACTCTTCCTTGGAAGCACAAAAGATCTTAACTAGAGAATACTAGACTTATGAGCAAATCAAGAAAGAAAGATGATGAAATTATTTTTCTTTAGAGTACTTTTATCTTTTTCATTCAACTCTCAAAAAGATTGTGCTACTGACCGAGGCAGGTTTGCCAAAACCAGCTAAATTAACTCAATGATCCCAAAGTGCTACCAATACTAACAACAAGATCAATCATATAACCACGAATTGAAAACTAATATAAGCTATGCAAAAGGGTAAATGATAGAACTTCTCATTAATAATCCATAACATCAACTCACACCAAGGGATACATATCTAACGAGAGAGGGGACACTTCCATAATGCAAACCATCCTACATAATAACTTCTCTATTCAAGATATGACTCTACTAGTAAGGTAAAAAGATAGAAGATAGTGATGTGATACCGTGGCACTCCCCCAAGCTTGGAACAAACCAAGGGGATACCAAACCTGATGACGAATTACTCCTTCGGTGGTGGTGGTATCCTCTCATCTTCGTCCGTCTTCCAGGGTAAGGGCTTCCCATCAACAAAGGACATCGTGGTTTCAAACATCCTGAAACTTGCAGCAGCACTTATGCGTTTAAACCTGGCCTCATACTCACAGTTTTGATTTTGAACGTCATAGAACTGTGCTTGCAGTTTGTTGGCTGTTTGGCAGAGTGAGAGGAGTTCGTCTTTGAGTTCAACAGTCTCCTTTTGGTGCTCGGTGATGAGTTCAGAACAAATATTATGGATGATATCCACTTCGCGCTCCGCCATCTTCTTGTACCTAAAGACTTCTTGCTCTAGTGCTTCCATCCTATCCTCCAGACTTCCTTTACCCTTAGGGCCTCGAACCTCTTTAATCCGGACCTCCCCACCTTCGAGCAACAACTCCCTGGGATGCATCTTCAACTCTCTCATGTATGGGTTGATGATCTCTTCTAAGGAATCTCCCTCGACGGATCCAGTGGAAGACATTGTGGCTACAAATCTTGGATTCTACCTGGCAGAAACAGATCGAAACAAAAACACAACGAAAACATGATATACGAACCTCAGAAGATCCGGGGGGTTATATATTACGAAGTTTCATAACAAGAGGAAGGTACTGGGTGAAAACAGGTCGGAGACGGAGTCTGGGGTGGCCTCACCACCTGGTGGCGCGGCTAGGGGTGGGCCCACGCCACAGGGTGGTGTGGGCCACACTGGCTCCGTTTCCGTTCCTTTTTCGCTTCGTAACTTCCCCCGTTGACTGAAAACTATAAAAATATAGTTGGATTGTATTTTCGCGGAACTTTTCTTACGAGAACTGTTACCTATTTGAAAACAGACTCAGCAGGTCTTTGAATTTGGTCCTTGATGAATTTCTCCGGAGTTATAACTTGAAAGGCATCAACATCTTCATTGTAAGAATCTCCAGCAATATAGTACTTGAGTCGCTGCCCATTCACTACTTGTGTTGTATTATAGAGAAGAAATTTTTATTCCTCCTGAATGGTATACTTCTTGAATGATGAAAGGTCCTTCCCATTTTGACAGTAGCTTTCCTGCAAAAAATCTAAGATGAGGCCTATACAATAGAACTTTTTTACCAACATGAAATTCTCTCTTAAGTATTCGCTTGTCATGCCATCTTTTAACTTTTTCCTTAAAGAGCCTAGCATTTTCATAGGCTTCACTCCTCCATTCATCTATAGAACTTAAGTCAAATAATCTTTTCTCACCAGCGAGCTTACAATCCCTATTTAATTCTTTAATTGCCCAGTAAGCTTTGTGTTCTAATTCTAAGGGTAGGTGACAAGGTTTCCCATAAACCATTTATAAGGAGACATCCCCATAGGATTTCTGTAAGCAGTTCTATAAGCCCATAAAGCATCATTCAACTTTTTAGCCCAGTTTTTTATTGATCTATTAACAGTCTTTTACAAGATGGATTTAATTTCTCTATTTGATAACTCTACTTGCCCGCTAGTTTGGGGGTGATAAGCTGAAGAAATTCTATGATTAACATCATATTTAGCAAGGGTCTTCCTAAAACCACCATGAATGAAATGAGAACCCCCATTAGTCATGAGATATCTAGGCACCCCAAACATAGGAAAGATAACATTCTTAAGCATTTTTAGAGAAGTCTCCCCGTCAGCACATTTTGTAGGAATGTCTTCTACCCACTTAGTAACATAATCAACAGCAACAAGAATATGAGTGTAACCTTTTGAAGGAGGGAAAGGACCCATAAAGTCGAATCCCCAGCAATCAAAAGGTTTAATAACTAGAGAGTAGTTCACAGGCATTTCATTGCGTCTAGAAATATTACCAACACGCTGACATTCACCACAGGATAAAACATTTTTTTTTGCATCTTTAAAAAGGGTAGGCCAGTAGAAACCTGATTGTAGCACCTTTTGTGCAGTTCTATCTCCTGCATGATGTCCTCCATAAGCACTACCATGACATTTACGCAATATCTCCTTTTGTTCATATTCTGGAACACATCTTCGCATAATACCATCCACTCCTTCTTTGTATAAGTGTGGGTCATCCCAAAAAGAATGCCTCAAATCATAGAAGAACTTCCTTCTTTGTTGAGCTATAAAAGTTGGAGGCAAATACTTGGAGACAATAAAGTTAGCATAATCAGCGTACCAAGGGCTCCCTCGCGAGCTTACCCCTACTCCAGCTAACTATTCATTTGGGAAACTATCATTGACAGGCATAGGGTCAAAAGAGATGTTTTCCAATCGAGATAAATTATCAGCTACAGGGTTTTTATCACCCTTCCTATCTACTATATGTAGATCAAACTCTTGTAAAAGCAACACCCATCTAATAAGCCTAGGCTTAGCATCCTTCTTTGTCATAAGGTATTTAATAGCAGCATGATCAGTATGAATGGTGACTTTTGAGTCTACAATATAGGGCCTAAACTTATCACAAGCAAAAACAACAGCTAGAAATTCCTTTTCAGTATTAGCATAATTCCTTTGAGCAGCGTCTAGAGTCTTACTAGAGTAATGGATAACGTTTAACTTTTTATCAATACGTTGCCCAAGGACAGCACCTACAGCAAAATCACTAGCATCACACATTATTTCAAAGGGTAAACTCCAATCTGGTGGTTGAACAATAGGGGCTGTAGTTAAAGCCTTCTTAAGAGTTTCAAAAGCTTCCTTACAATCATCATCAAAAATGAAAGGTACATATTTTTGAAGAAGATTAGTAAGGGGTTTTGATATCCTAGAAAAGTCTTTAATAAACCTTCTATAGAAACCAGAATGACCAAGGATACTACGAATACCTTTGATGTCTCTTGGCATGGCATCTTCTCAATTGCCTCAACCTTAGCTCTATAAACTTCTATGCCTCTTTCAGAAACTTTATGCCCAAGGACAATCCCTTCATTAACCATGAAGTGGCATTTCTCCCAATTAAGAACAAGATTAGTTTCTTCACATCTCTGCAAAACTTTATCAAGGTTGTGCAGACAATTATCAAAAGAAGTTCCATAGACAAAAAAGTAATCCATGAACACTTCTACAATTTCCTCACAAAAACCATGAAAGATAGCAAACATGCACCTTTGAAAAGTAGCAGGAGCATTACATAAACCAAAAGGCTTACGTCTATAAGCATAAGTTCCATAAGGGCAAGTAAAAGTAGTTTTTTCTTGATCTTGTTGTTTAACAGCAATTTGAGAGAAACCAGAATAACCATCAAGAAAACAAAAATGGGTCTTTTTAGACAACCTTTCCAACATTTGATCAATAAAAGGAAGCGGGTAGTGATCTTTCTTAGTAACTTTATTGACTTTTCTAAAATCGATGCACATCCTATAGCCTACTACTATTCTTTGAGGAATAAGCTCATCATTATCAGTAGGAACAACAGTAATGCCTCCCTTTTTAGGAACACAATGAACAGGACTAACCCATTCACTATCAGCAATAGGGTAAATAATACCAGCATCAAGGAGTTTCAATACCTCATTCCTTACCACTTCCTTCATCCTAGGATTTAAACGTCACTGGTGCTCTACCACCGGCTTTGCATCTGGTTCTATGTTGATAGAATGCTGACATATAGTAGGTGAAATCCATTTTAAATCATCCAGAGTATAGCCCATAGCTCCTCGGTGTTTCCTAAAAACCTCCAATAGCCTTTCTTCTTCCTTTCCTGAAAGTTTAGCGCTAATAATAACAGGATATATCTTTTTATCATCAATATATGCATATTTAAGATCATCAGCGAGAGGTTTTAGATCAAAAACTGGATCCTTTTTAGGTGGCAGCGTGGTACCTAAGTCTTCTACAGGCAAGTTATGCTTAAGCATCTTAGCCTGATCACGGAGAATCCTGTCAATCTCATTCCTTTCGTCCATGAAGATTTCACTTTCATGATCTTCCATAAATTCCTGCAAAGCATTGTTAGGAGCAAGAGAAATAGATGCAAGTTGTTCAACTCTAAAATCCTCATTATGGGTTTCCTCTTCCCAAGGTTCTTTAGAAAATTTCATGAAATTAAACTCATAAGATTCCCCAGCAAACTTAGTCAAGATTTTCTCCCTCTTGTAATCTATAATGGCTCCACAAGTACTCAAGAAAGGTCTACCAAAAATAATAGGATAAGTTTTACTAGCAGCTGAACCAAGTACTAGAAAATCAGCAGGGTACTTAATCTTACCACAAAGAACTTCCATGTCTCTTACAATACCAATTGGAGAGATGGTCTCTCTATTAGCAAGGTGAATAACCACATCAATCTCTTCCAACTCGCAAGGACCAATTTCATGCATAATTTCTCTGTAAAGCTCATAAGGAATAGCACTAGAACTTGCACCAATATCACATAAACCATAATATCAATGATCACCAATTCTAACAGAACGCATAAGAACACTAGCCTTTTTAGTTCTATTAGGATGTGAAGAAATATTAGAGGCATCTTCAGAAAAGACTATGTGCTCATCTTCTATGCTTTTAGTGACCAGGTCTTTCACATTTGCTACCACAGGTTCAACGTTTATTTGTTCATCAGGTTTTACAGTTCTGTTTTCACTTTTGGTGATTACATTAGTTATCATAGGATGGTTGATACATTGCAAATGTATCTATAATTTTTGATGTTACATGCTTGGTTTTATCCACTTTCTTGTGTTTTGTTCACAGTTTGGAGTACTTTTCATATGATTTCTTGGACTAACCTATTAACAACAGCCACAGTGCCAGCTGCCTGTTTTTTGCTGTTTTTGGTTCCAGGAAAGTCAGAAAATGAATACTCTCGGAATTGGACGGGGCAAACGCCAAAGTGCCTATTTTTCCAGATGTCATCAAGTGCTAGAATACGAGACGGAGAGGGGCCTGGGGGCCACCACACCACCTGGCCACGCGGCCAGGCCTGGCCCGCACCAGGGGGTGGTGTGGCCTCTCTCGGCACCCCCTCGGCCTCTCCTTCCGCCTATATATTGCCCTCGGGACGAAAACCCTAAGTGCCCGATCAAAAATCCACGAAAGACTCTGTAGCCGCCGTCATCTCCATCCCTAGATCGGGAGGGATCTGAAGCTCTTCCCGGCACCCTGCCGGAGATGGCAATTCACCCTGGAGGCCTTCTTCATCACCATGCAAGCCTCCGGTGTGATGCGTGAGTAGTTCATCCTTGGACTATAGATCCATGTAGTAGCTAGATGGCTGGTTCTCCTCCTTTGTGCTTTCATGTATAGATCTTGTGAGCTCCGTTCCTGATCAAGATCATCTATTTGTAATTCTGCATGTTCTGTTTGCGGGGATCCGATGGATATTGAGATGCTATTTCAGATTGATTATTGATTCTATAATTTCTTTGTTATTTGTGATCTTGCATGCTTTCCGTTGTTAGTAGCTATCTTGGCCAAGTAGATGCTAGCAACTCCTAGAGTTAGTATCTATGCTCGATAGTGGGTTCATGCCTCTAGTAATCTGGGGAAGTGATAGAAATCTCTAAGGTACTAGATGTGATGTTGCTACTAGGGAGAAAACAACAATCCTTTGTTCATAGAACAATCATATTGTTTACTTTACACGCAGTTCGTAAAGTAATAATCTGGTGCTTGCAACTTAATACTAGAGGTGGTTCAGATGATAACCTGAAGGTGGATTATTAGTGATAGATGGAGTTGGATGGCGGTCTATGTATAATGTTGTAATGCCCAATCAAGTCTCAAAGGAGTCAAGATGATTAGTATATGCATGTATTGCTTTCTCAGTGTTTGTCAATTGCCCCACTGTAATTTGTTGACCCAACATGTTATCTATCTTAAGGAGAGCCACCTCTAGTGAACTGTGGATCCCAGTCCTTTTCTTTACATACAATCTACAACTGTTTACTTCTTTGTGTTTACTTTCTGCAAACTATTACTTCTTTCCACTCGATACGTTTAATCCTTTGTTTTCCGCAAAACACGGTGAGATTGACAACCTCATCGCAAGTTGGGGACAAAGTTCTGTGGTTGTGTTGTGTAGGTCTCCATGTTGCCACTAGCACCGGTAGTGCGCCGTGCCAAAGCTCAGCTAGTAACACGTTTGGGGTGTTTCCTTGCTCCTACTGGTTCGATTAAACCTTGGTTTCATAACTGAGGGAAACTTGCTGCTGTGCTCATCATACCTTCCTCTTGGGGTTCCCAACGAGCTCTATATCAACACCGCCATCAAGAATTTTTCTGGGCGTCGTGCATTGAGCCATCAAGCATTTTTCTGGCGCCGTTGCCGGGAGTCAAGGACATCTTCACAAGGGGAGTCCCTCATAACCAATCTCTTTACTTTGTTGTTTTTGTTTTGCTTAGTTTTATTTTTTGCTTTGTTTGCTTGTTTTGTTATTCAAAAACACACAAAAAAATTAGTTTTACTAGTTTGCTTTCTAATTTGAAAACACAAAAAAATTAAGTCTCCTATAGTTGTTGGTCTATTATTGCCTTGCTTTGTCATGCTTCCTATCAATGGTTGGTTTCTTTGAAACTTAATCTTATTGGCATGGTGGGTTCACGGAAGAACAAAAATATTATTATAAGGAACATCGCTTGTCACAAAAAGAGAAACACTTATGGGAACAAATTGATAAATTGAATACCATTGCTAAAAACGTGTGCTCTACTTACAGTGTTACTTATTGCTTTGATAAATCTTGTTGCTGTAGGAGGTAAAAACACCTCCCTTTTCAATGTGAGTATAATGATAATATTACCATATCTTCTTATGTTAAAGGAAATTATGAATTTTATGATGTGGAACAAATTGAAGAATTTATTGCTTGGAAGGGTGCATTCGAACTAGCTTATTTTCTTGAAAATACTGATGATGCACCTTATAAATATGAGGTTTATGATATACTTCAATTTTGCTTTGATAATTACAAGGAAGAAACTGGCTATATTCTTGAATATCTTAATAGATGCTCTCCACCTATGGAAGAGACTAATGCCTTGCAAGAGCCTATGGAAGAAGAAATTGCTGAAACTGGAAGCTCATTGGATGAAAAAGATGAGGAGAGTAATGATCATGGGGAGCAAGAATGGATCTACCCATCCCTACCTTCTATTGAAAGTAACTCTTTACCCCTTACATTATTTGATTGTCCCCCATGGTTACCAAAGGAGGACGGATGTCATGTTCCTGAGGATTCTTTTGAAAATATTTATAATAAAGCTCTAGTGTTTGTAGATCATGAAAATCATGTTTTATGTGATAGTTATATTGTTGAGTTTATTCATACGGCTACTGAAAATTATTTTGAGAGAGGAAAATATGGTTGTATAAGTTTTCATGGTATTGAAACACCTCTCTATGTGCTGAAAGTTTTGAAGTTATTCTCGTTTTATCTTCCTATGCATGTCACTTTGTTCTTTGTGAATTTATTTGCATACGAGATTCCTATGCATAGGAAGTGGGTTAGACTTAAATGTGTGTTGAATTTTCTTCTAGATGCTCCTTTTTACTTCAATTCATATTTTTTATGTGAGCATCTTCTTAAACTATCATGCCTAACTTAAAGGCGTTAAAGAAAAGTCCTTATTGGGAGATAACCCAAAAGTTTTAGATGAGTCTTGTAAGTTATTACCTCTGTAATAACCTCTCCTTATCCTTTTTATTTTCTTTTTGTGCCAAGAGTAACCTCTAATGAGAGAGAAGTAATGATTGGGAAAGTTGTTGTCCCGAAACAGATTTTTTTTCTTCACCATAAAAATTCGTGTAAAATCTCTGAACGTCTTTTTGTGGCGTGAATTTTTGTGCTTCTTCCCCAGATTGTTATCTAACTTTCGTTAGTTCAACACTTTTTGATTTGAGCAACAGAAGATCTTCGACAAAATTCGTCTTTACCTGCTGGTCTGTTTTGACAGATTTCTGCCATTTTCTGCATTTGGTTCTTGTTGGTTCCTTATTGAGTTCTTTTCGGGAATTGAGATTTTTGAGGGAAGTGCTACAGTATCTACCGTTCTAATGGAAGTTTATTTGGTGTTAGAACTGAACCTTAAGACTTATTTATACTGAGTGCACTAATGTTGCTAATTAAGATTGTGTGAAGTTTTGTATGAAGAAAAAATTTCAGGTGTATGGAATGAATGAGTAATGAGATGAAGGACGGCCTAAAGCTCAAACTTAGGGATGCCACGCGTGTCACCCCAAGAAATATCCAAGAAGTACAAGCGTCAAATCTTGGGGATGCCCAAGGCATCCCCTTCTTCATCAATAAAAATCCCAGGTTTCTTCCAAACGCTTCATTTTTATTGTTTCATGCACAGTTGTATTTTTCTTGGAGCTTCTTCTTTTTCGTTTTCGTTTTGGTTTTCGTTTGCTTTTGTTTTCTTAGTTTTCTGAATAAATTGGTTGGACCCCCTCTTTCATACATTGGTTTGCAAATAGTTTGGTTTGGTTTGGAAAAGAGTAGGAAAGTTCATGCTTAAGTGGTAAAAAGAGCTCGCTTTTGACAGTGGCCTATGCTTTGTCATGCCATGCTTGATATTGTTTTGGCTTTATGCTTAGTATTCTTTGCTGTAGCATGACTTGTTATAAACAATTGAGATTTCTTAATGTGCCTTGGATGAATCATGCGTTGTTTTAGCATATTAAAGCATAGTATAGTGGTATTCTCCTTTGATGCTTTATTTGGGTTGACTTGGCACATGCTCACAGCATGTTATGACTATCTCAAGTCACCATAGCCTTTATGATCTTTTAGTTTTCAACTTGTAGTATCACTTTATGCTTTTATCAATGATGTTTTGTCGCTCTGCATGATTATGGCCATTATTGCTCTCTTAGTTTGTCGCTCCCAGTCTTTTGCTAGCCTCCACAACCAAGTATGGATTCCACTCATGCATCCAACTCCCTAAACCAAGTTTTTCCAAAGAGTCCACCATACCTACCTACTAGCTTATTCTATTCCAAGTATATTCATGCTTTTGTTTACCTTCCAAATTAAACTTGTTATGAGAAAACTAGTGATTAAAGCTCTCACGAACTTGATGGCACACTTTACTTTTCTTGCCCTTAATAAACTTGAACCATTGGGTCCTTCTTTGTTGCGTATATGCTTGCGCTTTATAAGTTGAAATTAGCAGAACCATGTACCATGGGGAACGCTTTCAACATTGCACTTGTACTTTGTACCCCGTTGATATCATGTTCTTTTGCTTACGGATCCCGGTGGTGTGAAATAAAAGTGGAACTTGTAAGATCATGGAGTTTGTATGTGTGTTAGAGAAACGCCTGGGCCGCTAGCCTAAGCCATGCCGAATCATCATGGAAACTTGTAGCATCACCATAATGAGCACTCTATGAAGCATCCTCAATAAAAACCTATGCAAATAGAAAATAAAAAGATCGTTGATATGCTCATTGTCTGCTTGCCTTGTCATTTTCATTATGGGAAAGCTCTCGTATCATGTGCAAGGGGTACCCCGTTGGCGGTTCTTAATGATACACATGTACTTACAATGACAAGAGCTTACTCGTGACTAAAGTTGAGTAGCATGAGGATCGGTCTTCGTAAGTAAGGGGCATGAGATTTCGGTTTATAACTTGTCAAGCATATCCTCTTAGTTGTGTCACTTTAACCTTAACCACTTCAAGATGCTTATGATAGGGGTAATGAGAGCTGAAAGCTACAAGTACCATAATTTTTGGAAGCTCTTTATGAGACTTGAATCCCTAGTTCCTTTTACAAAGGCTTTTCTTCCACCATTACATTGAGTCTCCACCTTCTATCTTTATGCAGTTACTTTGAGAGCATAGTGGCCATTCTTAGTTCTATGTGCATTGTCCCAAGACTAGTTGATTGATGCATACTTTGATATTGCTTGTTTTAAACTGTTGTATCTAGTCACTCTTATGAACTTTGAAGGTGTCCTATGCATATATATTTGCTACTCTATTGAGGGACAAGCTAAATACTATTATGCTATGTTTTTTATGTGAAACAAAGAAACGTCTTGCAAGCATTGTTATTCATGAATCTTTTGTTTGTGCCTTTTCTTGTTACATCATAGTTTCTTTGTCTTATCACTAGAACTTTGTCTTTCAAGCTATGATTGAAGTACTATGATCCTAGCTTTGAATGTTTTACAAATACTTTCATCAAGTTTATGATGGTGCATGTCACCTAAAAAATTATTCTTTCTTTTTATCACTTACCTACTTGAGGACGAGCAGGAGTTAAGCTTAGGGATGTTGATACATTGCAAATGTATCTATAATTTTTGATGTCTTATGCTTGGTTTTATCCACTTTCTTGTGTTTTGTTCACACTTTGGAGTACTTTTCATATGATTTCTTGGACTAACCTATTATCAAGAGCCATAGTGACAGCTGCCTGTTTTCTACTGTTTTTGGTTCCAGGAAAGTAAGAAAATGAATATTCTCGGAATTGGACGGGACAAAAGCCAAAGTGCCTATTTTTCCGGATGTCATCAAGTGCCAGAATAAGAGACGGAGAGGGGCCAGGGGGCCACCACAACACCTGGCCAAACGGCCAGGCCTGGCCCGCGCCAGGGGGTGGTGTGGCCGCTCCCGGCACCCCCTCGGCCTCTCCTTCCGCCTATATATTACCCTCGGGACGAAAACCATAAGTGCCCGATCAAAAATCCACAAAAGAGTTTGTAGCCGCCATACATCTCCATCCCTAGATCGGGAAGGATCTGAAGCTCTTCCCGGCACCCTGCCGAAGAGGGGAATTCACCCTAGAGGCCTTCTTCATCACCATGCAAGCCTCCGGTGTGATGCGTGAGTAGTTCATCCTTGGACTACGGATCCATGTAGTAGCTAGATGGCTGGTTCTCCTCCTTTGTGCTTTCATGTCTAGATCTTGTGAGATCCGTTCATGATCAAGATCATCTATTTGTAATTCTCCATGTTGTGTTTGCGGGGATCCGATGGATATTGAGATGCTATTTCAGATTGATTATTGATTCTATCATGTCTTTGTTATTTGTTATCTTGCATGCTTTCCGTTGTTAGTAGCTATCTTGGCCAAGTAGATGCTAGCAACTCCAAGAGTTAGTATTTATGCTCGATAGTGGGTTCATGCCTCTAGTAATCTAGGGAAGTGATAGAGATCTCTAAGGTACTATATGGGATGTTGCTACTAGGGAGAAAACAACAATCCTTTGTTCATAGAACAATCGTATTCTTTACTTTACACGCAGTTCGTAAAGCAATAATCTGTTGCTTGCAACTTAATACTAGAGGGGGTTCGGATGATAACCTGAAGGTGGATTATTAGTCATAGATGCAGTTGGATGGCGGTCTATGTATAATGTTGTAATGCCCAATCAAGTCTCAAAGGAGTCAAGATGATTAATATATGGATGTATTTCTTTCTTGGTGTTTGTCAATTGCCCCACTGTAATTTGTTCACCCAGCATGTTATCTATCTGAAGGAGAGCCACCTCTAGTGAACTATGGACCCCGGTACTTTTCTTTACATACAATCTACAACTGTTTACTTCTTTGTGTTTACTTTCTGCAAACTATTACTTCTTTCCACTCGATACGTTTAATCCTTTGTTTTCCGCAAAACACGGTGAGAATGACAACCTCATCGCAAGTTGGGGACAAAGTTCTGTGGTTGTGTTGTGCAGGTCTCCATGTTGCTACTAGCACCGGTAGTGCGCCCTGCCAAAGCTCAGCTAGTAACACCTTTGGGGTGTTTCCTTGCTCCTACTGGTTCGATTAAACCTTGGTTTCATAACTGAGGGAAACTTGTTGCTGTGCTCATCATACCTTCCTCTTGGGGTTCCCAACGAGCTGTACATCAAGACCGCCATCAAGCATTTTTTTTGGGCGCCGTGCATTGAGCCATCAATGGTCCTTTACCTTTCCTGGGAAAGGAATCTTTTTGATATAAGGTTCAGGTAAGATGGGATCAATAATGCAATACTCAGCACTCCCAATAGGAACACAGTCAACAATATCTTTGTAAGGTGCATGGTATTTATTCCATCCCCTTTTTGGAATTTCGATATAGGAAGAAAAAGCTCTAAAGCACTTCGTAATAACTTCCAAATCAAGACCATAAGCATTACTAATATTTTGAAAGTCATCAGTTCCCATAAAAGATTCAGTGCATTCATAATCATAATTTATACCTGACTTTCTACCTTTGTCATTCTCCCAAGCTTCAGCATTGTCTTGAATATGGTCCAGAAGATCCCATTTAGCTTCTTCTTCCATACGAGTGAATGATCCAGCACAAGAAGCATCCAATAAATCCTTGTCATGTATCAGGTTTCTACCTTAATTACTTTCTTGTACTTACAGATGTTTGCAAGGGGTATAATCACAAGTATGTATTAGTCCTAGGAAGTTTGGTACATTAGCACAGGTTCACCCACACAACACTTAGCAAGCTAAAGAAGATTAATCAACTATATGAAGTGAAAGCACATGACAGTCTTCCCATGTGTCCTCGAGTATGTTTGGTCATCTTAAGTAATACAACCGGCTTGTCCTTTGCTGCATAAAGGATTGGCCATTTGCTGCATTTATTCTTATTGTCTTTTATTTACTCATACTTGATTTACCTGCATTATCAAAAACCCCTAAAAATCCGTTTGCTAAGTATTTATAGAGAATTCCTGATCCATACCACTAGCCAGCACCTTCTGGTCCTCGTTGGGTTCGACACTCTTACTTATCGAAAATACTGCGATACAGCCCCTATACCTGTGGGTCATCAAGACTATTTTCTAGCACCGTTGCCAGGGAGTGAAGTGCTATTGGAGAGTGGAACTAGTAAAGGAAACTTCTACTGTGAGTATAGTTTACTTATGTTAGTTGCTTTATTTTTGTTATGGATAATTCGCTGAGTTTCTTATTTGGTAATGCTACTACCACTTCTAAGGTAGTAGATGAACCACCACCTGCTGAGAATGATGCTTTTAAAATACCTACAAGAATTATTGATCATGTTATGGATAACTACTATGTTGGGGATGGAACTGTCTATCCCGGTGATCATTTGCTCTTTATACACGAATTATGCGGGTTGTTCAAGTGTGGAGGTATTATTACAGATCAAGTTAAGAAGAAGTTATTCTCATTATCGCTGAAAGGAAGAGTTGAGGAATGGTATAAGCTGCTAAAGAATGGTCAAGCTCTTGAATGCGAGGAAATAGTACCTCTCTTTTATTCAAAGTTTTATCCTCCTAGTGAGATTCATAAAGATTGGAATCAAATATACAAATTTTGGCCTCTTGATGGAGAGAGTACAACTCAAGCTTGGGGGAGATTGAAGTTACTTATGCTAAAATGTCCCATTCATGAGCTCCCCAATAATATTATTATCAATAACTTTTATGCAAGGCTCCCTCTACATGACAAGGATCTAGTGGATGCTTCTAGTGCTGGATCATTCACTCGCATGGAAGAAGAAGCTCAATGGGATCTCCTAGACCGTATTCAAGACAATGCTGAAGCCTGGGAGAATGACAAAGGAAGAAAGTCAGGTATAAATTATGATTATGAATGCATTGAATCTTTTACGGGAACTGATGACTTTCAAAATATGAAAAATCTTATGGTCTAGACTCTCAAGCTATTGCAACTTATTTTAAGGATTTTGCTTCCGACATTGAAGTGCCTAAAAAGAAGTGGAATAAGTATCATGAACCTTATAAATATGTTGCTAAGAGTTTTCTTGCAAGAAATACTGAAGTTTATACTGCTAATCATGTTTCACCTGAGCCTTACATTGAGAAAATGCCTTTCCCAGTTAAGATAACGGAACATTCTATGATGGCTAGTATGGTTAATGAAAGTACGAATAAAGCTGTTGAACCTGAGAAACAAATGGATGATGAACCTATAATAGCAAATGTGAAAGACTTTGTCACTAAATATGTAGAAGGAGGACACACTATCCTTTGTAAGGATACCTCTAATATTGTTTCACAAAGTAGTGTTATGAGAGCTAGTGTTCCTGTGTTTTCTGTTAGAATAAGTGATCATTGCTACAACGGTTCTTGTGATAGCTATATTGTTAAGTTTATACATGATACTGAAATTTACTATGCGATAGTGAAAAGTGTTCTTATGCATCACAATAATATCAAGTTTCCTCGTTTTATGCTGAAAATCCTTATGTTGCACTAGTTTTGCCTTCCTATGCTTGCAGCCTTTGGTTTCAACAACTTGTTTGCTTACAAAGCCCCCTTGTATAGGAAGTGGGTTAGACTTAAACACGTGTATTTTTGCTTCTTAATGCTCTCTCGCACTTCAATTCATATTTCTATGTCAGCATCATCAAAATTATCATGCCCATCTTAATGGCTATAAAGAAAGAGCTTTTTGGGAGACAACCCAATTTATTCTTGCTTTCAGTTTGTTTTTATTTCTTTGAGTCTTGGAAGTTATTACTTCAGTAATAACCTCTCCTTATCCGTTTTGTTTGGTTTTTGTGTCAAGATTGAACCTCTAATGAGAGAGAAGTAAGATTTGGGGAAGTTGTTGTCCCGAAACAGATTTTTGTGCTTCACCGTAAAAATTCATGAGAGATCTCTGTATGTTGGTTTGAGCTGTAATTTTTTGTGCTTCTGCCCCAGATGTTATTTAACTTTCGTTAGTTTTGCACTTTTGACTTGAGCAACAGAAGATTTTCGAAAAAATTGATCTTTACATGCTAGTCTATTTTGACAGATTTTGCCATTCTTGCATTTGCTTCTTAAATCGATTTCCTTTTTGAATTCTTTTAGGACTTTCGAAAGGAGTTGTTTCGGTAGCTTATGTTTTGATGGATTTCAGTTGAAATTCAACTTAAAAGGTTTATTACCTCGTATGCACTAATGTTGCTAATGAGAACTGTGTGAAGTTTTGTGTGACAGAAATTTCCACGTTAGTGGAGAAAATGGTGCCATAAGAAAGAGAAAGGTTTTATGACTCAGGCAATAAGTGTATGAAGATGGAGATATTGATGTTATTCAAGTGGTGACTCCGGAAGAATGTACTAGATACCAAATTCAGAGACATGCAGAGTCCGTTTTCGAATAGGTAATAGTTCTGGTAAGAAAAGTTCCACAAAAATACTATCCAACTATATTTTTGCAGTTTTTAGCCAATAAGGAAAGTTATGAAGCGAAAGAGGGATGGGAACGGAGCTAGGGTGGCTCACACCACCCTGTGGCGCGGGCCCACCCCTGTCAACACCACCAGGTGGTGAGGCCACCTCGACCTCCGTCTCCGACCCGTTTTCTCCCAGTACCTTCCTTTTGGGGTGAAACTTTGTAATATATAATCCCCCGGATCCCCTGAGGTTCGTATATCGTGTTCTCGTCATGTTTTTGTTTCAATCTATTTTGTTCAGATGTCGTTTAAGGGTTCATCTTCAAAGGATTACGAGCTGCGACGCCATCGCAAGCTTCATCGCAATCTTGAGCAGGAGACTCTCGTGGGATGGCGGAAACAAGAAAGGATCACGACTAGGTGCGAAGACATGCACTGGAACATCGGAGAGAAAGTAAAGGACATGACAGCAAGCATGAAGGGGCGGATACCTTCAGATCTCAATTCCTGCTCTGCAGTAGTGGTAGCTCTACGAGTAACTGATGAGTTCTGTGACAAGTACCGAGCATTGAGGAGGAAAGTGGATATGCTTCAAGAGGAGAATAACAGGCTTCACAAGATACTAGAAGATTTCCTCGCGCCAACTGGGAGAGAACCACCACCACCGAAGGAGTAATTCGTCATCAGGTTTTGGCATCCCCTTGGTTTGTTCCATGCTTAGGGGAGTGCCGCGGTATCACATCACTATCTTCTTTCTTTTTACCTTTTTAGTAGAGTCATATCATGAATAGAGAAGTTATCATGTAGGATGGTTTGCATTATGGAAGTGTCCCCTCTCTCGTTAGATATGTATCCCTTGGTGTGAGTTGTCGTTATGAATTATTAATGAGAAGTTCTATCATTTACTCTTTTGCATATATTGTATTAGTTTTCAATTCGTGGTTATATGATTGATATTGTTGTTAATATTGGTATCACTTTGGGATCATTAAGTTAATTTAGTTGGTTTTGGCAAACCTGGCTCGGTCAGTAGCAACACTATTTTAGACAAACGACTGGGCCGCTAGCCTAAGCCATGCCTAATCATGGTAGAAACTTACAGCATAACTATAATGAGCATTCTATGAAGCATCCTCAATAAAAACCTATGCAAATAGCAAATAAAAAGATTGCTGAGATGCTCATTATTTGCTTACCTTGTCATTTTGATTATGGGATAGCTCCTTTGTCATGTGCAAGGGGTACCCCGTGGGGGTTCTCTATGATACATATGTACTTACAATGACAAGAGCTTACTTGTGGCTGAAGTTGAGTAGCATGAGGTTCAGTCTTCGTAAGTAAGGGGCATGAGACTTCAATTTATAACTTGTCAAGCATATCCTCTTAGTTGTGTCACTTCAACCTTAATCACCAAAAGATGCTTATGATAGGGGCAATGGGAGCTGAAAGCTAATAAGTATCATAATTTTTGGAAGCTCTTAATGAAACATGAAATCCATGCTTCCCTCTTCGAAGAGCCTTTCTTTTACTTTTCAGTTGAGTCAATAAACCTATTCCCTTCTATCTCAGCAAGTATTTTGAGTCATTGTGTTTCATTCATTCATATGATGATTTATTCAATCATGTTTCTTATGTTCCTTATTTTGCACTTTGCTCTTATCTTGGTGTTTACTACTTTGAAAGCTATCATTGAAAACCAGTTATGTGTGAACTCATGCAAATTGTCAACTATTCTTTGACCAAGAGCTAAGTTTGCCATTACCAATTATGATTTACTTTATGTATCTTTATTGTGTTTCCTTTACCTATTGCAAGTTAAGTTATATAATGGTGAGTTGTCTTCTATTATGATCTATGTATTGATGAATGTCATGCTTCTTGTCCGTATTCTTTTATCGACTCTTCACTCCATAAACCCGAGGTCATGTTTATTGAGCTCAGTTTTGCTTGGGGACAAGCGAAGTCTAAGCTTGGGGGAGTTGATACGTCCATTTTGCATCACATTCTATGTCATAATTTACTGTTATTCATTGATATGTTCCATATTAAGAGATGATACTTATGTAATTTCATCTGTTTTTGCATGGTTGATGACTTTTGGAGCATGGACCGCTGCAGCCAGGATTCTGATGGAAAAGGTGCTACTTGGAGGCAAAGTTCGCGAAGATCAGAAAATCTGGGAAAATACATGGAAAATCCTATTTTTCTAGAACACGAAGAAAGCCAAAAGGGGAAGTGGAGATGGGCCACAGGGGGCCCACACCACCCCCTGGCGCGGGCCAGCCTAGGCCACGCCACCAGGTGGTGTGGCTGCCCTGGTCCACCTCTGGCTCTCCCCTCTGGCGTATATAATCCTCCTGAAACCATGATACTCGGGGAGCGACCACAGAAAGATTCCGCCGCCTTTGCGGGGCGTAAAACACCGAGGGAGAAAGATTTCTCTGGCAGACAGATTTCTACCGGGGGAATTCCTTCCTAGAGAGGGGAGATCGTCGCCAGCAACACCACCATCAAGCTGGACTTCATCGGGATCATCATCATCACCACCACCATCATCATCATCATCAGCACCATCAACACCATCTCCATACCGCTGTAACAATTGGGTTGAATCTTGCATAGTTCTTAGGGGAAACTTTCCCGGTGTTGATTACTCTTTGTAGTTGATGCTATTGAGTGAACCATTGAATTATTATTTATGTTCAGATTGGTATACATCATTATTCCATCTCTGATCATGATCCATATGATATCTCGTGAGTAGTTTGTTTTGTTCTTGAGGACATGGGAGAAGTCATGTTGTTAGTAGTGGAGTTGTGTTGAGAAAGATTCAATGGTTTGTTAATTAAGTTGTGGTGTACTTATTCTAGTGGTGTCATGTGAACGTCGACTACATGACACTTCACCTATATGGTCCTAGGGGAATGCATTGTGTATTTGGCTACTAATTGTAGGGGTTGCCGGGGTGACAGAAACCTGAACCCCCGTGAGGAAACCATTGCACAAGGGACGTAAGGGTCTTAGAGTTTAAAGTTGTGGTTAGGTTTTTACCTTAATTACTTTCTTGTACTTACGGATGTTTGCAAGGGGTATAATCACAAGGATGTATTAGTCCTAGGAAGGTCAGTACATTAGCACAGGTTCACCCACACAACACTTAGCAAGCTAATGAAGATTAATCAACTATAAGAAGCGAAAGCACTTGACAGTCTTCCTATGTGTCCTAGAGAACGTTTGATCATCTTAAGTAATACAACCGGCTTGTCCTTTGCTGCATAAAGGATTGGGCCACTTGCTGCACTTATTCATATTGTATTTTATTTACTCGTACTTTATTTACCTGCATTATCAAAAAAAACCCTAAAAATTCGTTTGCTAAGTATTTACAGAGAATACCTGATCCATACCACTAGCCAGCACCTTCGGGTCCTCGTTGGGTTCGACACTCTTACTTATCGAAAATACTGCGATACACCCCCTATACTTGTGGGTCATCAGCTGTCCTTTGAATCTGCCATGAAGAGTTGTTGCATCCACGGCCAAATAAGTCATACAACCATCTAGAAACCCTTGCCAGCAAGATTTGAAACAAACAAAAGCCCTTCTAAATCACTCCTTCTCCATTGTCTTCCCTCTTATTTTATATTGAACTGTATGCCTGTTTATTTGTACAACATTACCTAGACTAGCCATCTCCACTCCATCTTTGAAGCTGTAAGGCAACTGAAAACTTTCATTCCATGGACCATTCATCCTATCAAGAGCCATTTCCTTTGCATAGAACATCCTCATGTAAGGTCCTATAATATTAAACTTTTCAGAAACTTTTTTATGAGCGTTGTTGCACCAAGTGATGGGTTCGTTCTCATCCAATCCATGATTGCATCTGCCAACCACCTAGTATTTACTAGTTTTGTTTTGTACTTTGGTTGTCCCCCTTGAGGTGGACAAGAATGTTAGAACCTGTTACCTTTTATCTGAAAAATAATGAATATTTTAGGTATAGTTAACAAATTCTACACAATGATCTAAAATACACAACTGGTTGTAATACCTTAACCAAACTACTCCTTAGCATAGCAGATGCATGCATCCTCCACCTACACCTCTTGTATGGGCACTTTGTTGTGAACCTTGCTGGCTCACTCTTAATAACAACATTCATTATTGGTGCAGATGCAATATGTAGTAAGGGCATTATGACAGCCCCGCATCATTTCAAATACGGTGCCTTCTGAAATCTTAGGATCGTTCCTGTCCCACTCAATTAATGGCAAGTCCTCACCATCGTACTCGGCTAAAATGAGACTATCATTGTTCTCCTCATTCTCTTCTTCATCCGTGTCATCCAATCTGGCACCGTGGGCCAATTCCTCAGTGTATTGATCCTCTAGTGCCTGTTGACTGAATCTAGCTACCAATTCAGGAAACATCAACTCATCCTCATCATCTAGTGGAGGCGCTCCCTCGGCAGGCTCTACTTCGTCCTCCACAACGGCCGCACGAGCGATTTGGCTTACACTCACAGTGCGAATAGATGGTACTGCTATGGACCTACAAGGAGCACGGGGCGCACACTATTAGCAGAGATAGCAGAGACACCTAATGCCCGACCACCTGATGATGCCTGACCACCAGATGATGCTTTAGCCCTCTTTGTCGTGTGTTGTACTTTAGGTTGCACATGGAGACGAATTCGACCAAAACTTTCGGTAGCATTCAAAGAGAAAAACATTACCAGATCAGCTTCGCTAGTTAGTGGGAGCAATCTTTGCTCGCTAATGTTGAAATATTGCAAATCAACTGAATCGCCGTTGCTCCACGGGAATTTAGAATATATTCTATATTTCAAATCTCTGAGAGTTATGGAGGTTGCAACCACCGCTGGGAAGTAAAATCTAGAGAGATACCGTTAACAACCACGAATTACGCTAGTATCTAGTTTAACCGCTAGCCGAAATGCCAGCGCTAAATCAATCCTATTCGAAAAGCAAGGCAGTTAGTTGAGCATCAGCGATTCATGCTCAATTAGTGCCTATATTCAATCCACAAAGGGAAACAATACTTACCCATATGGAATCCATGCGTTAGATCCCTCCGATTCCACCCAATCTTCTCCGCGCTTGATGGGGAGGACCGGTACACCTGCCGGCGTCGCATACTGTTCCGCGAAAGGCGTAGATCTAGCGTGGGATGAAGCGGAGCTAGAGTGGCACTACTAGGAAACAACTCTTCTGTGGCGCATATCCTAGTCGCCACTGTTACCTCGCCACTGATATCTGCTTCCTGTGACGCATATAGATATGCGCCACAGAAGTCTTAGACTTTTGTGTCACATTTCTTCATATGTGCCAGAGGAATATGTTTAGTGGCGCATTTCTTCATATGCGCCATAGACATATTTTATATATGCACCACTAACTATATAACATGTATTCAAAGTAAAATACATTACTGGTGTATAATCAGGTATTTATACAGGATTTATATAGTATTTATCCAGATCAGTATAAACAGTACATTGCACAAGTAGTAGATGCATGAAAACTGACATATAATACAAACACAAGTATAATGTCATCATACTTAGAGCCCAATCGAGATACATATATTGTGTCAAGTGCCGAAGTTTTACACAAGTGTTGAATACAAAGTTCATATCATCTCACATTACAAATATGAAGTGATCACCGCCGCTTACACTAGGATCAAATAGAATACAGCTGTGATGATGGTGAGCAAGAGCATGAGCCTGACCAATATCTTCATCCGGTTCTTCTTCCATAGGTGGTTCCTGCACTTGGCTACTGCCTCCTCTCTAGTCGAGTATCCTTTGAAGATGTTGCCGCTGAACTTGTTCACTTGTTTGTGACAATCCTCCCACTCCTAGTAGACTCCTGGAAACCTACCCATGTACACCACATACCACCTCGTCGCGATCTCTATAGACGACAAGGAATATTAGTAAAAATGCAACGAAAAGAATTAATAAAGGGTTCACATCCATATATATATATATATGTGTGTGTGTGTGTTCACAAAATATAAAACAAAGCATCCATAAACCTAAAAGATAACATCTAGCGATCATCATAGAAGTAATAAGTTCAACGACAACACGAACACAAGATAGTTTAAGTCTAACAACAACGACCATTTCAACCACAAGATAGTAAAGTTTATGACACACACACTACAGCAGGCGTCCATCGAGAATAGACACAGTGGATCATGCTAGAGGCACACATCGATCATGAAGACTTCTTCTTCTCGCTCGGCTTCGGGAGCGGTAGATAGCCCTCTTTCGTCATCCACGTCCTTGTGTCACCCTGCTTACGAAGGCGTTCTTCGATCTCCCTCTTACTCAACCCTCTGGCTTGTTGTAGCCCCCTTGTGTTGACATCTTTAATGATGATTTGCGACAACTTCTGCTGAATGCGGTGGAAGTCTTCTCTAAGATCATCATCGTCGCTTCGCGCCAAAGTTTCGGCCCATCCTCGGAGACTAGATGGCAGCGTTAGGTTTTGGCAATCCCGAACATAGCCTTTAAGGTGATGTAGGACGTAGAAGGCCTCCTTGGCGCCACCAGTAATAGGCTACTTGACGCAGCGGAACTCGAGCACGTGCTTGAACACGTGTTTTCCATCCTTGACACATTCCCCCTTATCTACGAAGGTGCATCCCTTCTTGTTGTAGCCCTCGAGGGGCTCATTAAGAATACCCCTTATTCTGATGCAGTCTTTCTTCTTCGTCAAACTCCCCGAGTCGAAATACGTGGCTAGCGAATACCTCGGGGAAAGGGCGATGAGTGTGCAGCATTTGTCTCTGTGCAACACAATTGGAACAGAATGTTGGAAAAAGAGCAAAGGAAGAAATCTATAAGAAATGCATAAGTTACGGCGGTGATGAGCGAGTGTGTACTTACTAAGGAAAGAAAGGCCAAAGAAGTGTGCCCTTCCTCTTGTTGTCCCCCATGAACATATCGAGGTACGCTGTCACCTTGGTCCGTGTCTCTGATCCTTCGACCAACTGGTTATCCCACATGTAGTAGGGATCCACTATCGCAACTTCTAGGGTACTCTCTCTCTCTCTCTCTTGATCGTGATCGCCAGATTGAGCGTGTATAGGCGGACCAAGTTATAGTCCAACCGTTTCGTGAGAAATAGCTTGAATATGTCCTTGAACGCTAAGAACAATATATCTGCGAGGGTTTCGTCGATGAAGCCCATGTCAAATGGAACCTTGGCCATGAAAACCGGGTAATTTGGATCTTTTTCTTTAAGAAGGATGCCGTCTAGTGTCTTGACACCCTCGTGCAAAGTTAACATGGGTCCAACCGCGATGTGGAGCATATCCAGAGTCAATGTCGGATCACCAACTACATGCACTCGGGTCAAGCCATATTGTGTGGATGGTACGACGACGGCGTCCTGAGCCCGGATCCTCTTCAGAAGAGGCTGGCTCGCACCATTCTTATTATTATTATTACCTCTCTTACTATGCTTCTTCTTCACAACAGTGTCCTCCACTGCCATTTTCTCATTGGCCTCCTTTCGGAGTGTGTTGGGGCTGAAAGCCAATCCTAGTTTCTCCTATGGTGGATCGGCGGCCGAAGGCGTCACTTGAGAAAGACCATGGAAGACCAGGCCACTTCTAGGAAACAACTTATAGGTAGATAAGTTACTCTGTGGCGCATATGTAAATCCATGCACCACAGATAATTATTAGTGGTGCATTAGGAAATATGCACCACAGACACTAAAAACTTCTGTGGTGCATTCCATACAACATGCGCCACAGAAGTTTTGTGGGGCCTGCCAGCCGGGGTGGGGCGATCCAAGTTCTGTGGCGCATACTGAAATATGCACCACAGATGGCGCATAATGAGATATGCGCCACAGAAGTTGCCTCTTCTGTGGTGCATATTTTATTATGCGCCATAGAACTTGGAGGCGAGCCCCGCCACGGAATCTATTTCACCCACGATCTGTGGTGCATGTGTGGATATGCGCCACATATATGTTTGACTTCTGTGGTGCATATCCACACATGCGCCACAGAAACCTAGACCTAGGTCCCACCACTTTAATCTGCACCATATGTTATGTGGCGCATATGGCCATATGCACCATAGAAGTTTGAGCATCTATGGCACATTTCTACCATATGTGCCACAGATGAGGGCGTCCAGATCCATGTGAAAAAGGTGTCGAGCTCCCACCCTAACTAGCCACCACCACCCATTTCACATCTCTTCTTCCTTTCTACCTCCTCCCAGCTCGTCTTCCTCCTCCCTCCCACCCCATGTTGGCCATAGTTTCTCCATTTTTCTTGTAACTAAAGCTACTTTAGTCCATAGATTGGTAAGTGGAAGCTTCCCTCCAACTTGTAGATATAAAAGTTCCTTACTTTTATCTCTCACATCTGTATTTGTTTACTAATTTCCTCTCCACCAACTTGTCAATCTATTTGTCCACACTCTCTCAACGCGTGGTCTCGTCTCGCTATTATTGAGTCTACTAGGTGAGTACTTGGCCATGAACATGTAGCTAAAGCTTGTCGTGCGGGCGGTGTGTGTGGGATGTATGGCGAGACGATGTTTGTGTGGTGCATGAATGTATGCAGTGGGAGGAAGTTTTTTGTTGCTTGCTTGTTGTTGTCCCGGCCGGTGTGGTGCATGGATGTTTGCCGAAATGTTGATTCATTTCCATTTCGGCAAAATTTTGCACTACCCATATGTCCTAATTTTAGGAAAGGTCATGCCGAATTTTTCCAGCTAGCATTCATGCATGTGTGTGTGCATATGGTGTGGTTCTAACCTATACTATCTGTTTTGACCACTCAAGCAACCATGGTCCTCACGATGAGCAAAGGTCGAATCGCTAGGTACAAGAAATACACGAAGGAGGACATGATTCTAGACAACAAGACCATGATAAGATGTCCATGTCGAACATGCAAACTCCAGCGCTGGATCGACCCTGATTCTGGACAATTGGAGGGTCACCTGCTCAGGCGTGGTTTCATGCGTGACCTCAATGAGGCGCCAGCAGGACATGGTGGTCACGGAGACGTGGGTGGGCGAGAAGACGAAGAGTCTACCAGGCATGATCATCATGACGAAGGAGATGCCGGCGGGCATGATCATCATGACGAAAGGAGATGCCGGCGGGCATGATCAGCATGGAGAAGGAGATGGGGACGGGCATGATCATCATGAAAAGGAGAAGATGCAAACACACAGACGCTGCTAACTTTGGCTTTGCAGGACCCTCATGTTCAAGAACTGCTCCTCAAGGAGACGAGCAACGACAAAGCTGCAGCCAGAGAGAAAACCAAGCTAGCCCAAATGGAGGTAGACGGGATGACTCCATTGTATCCTGGGTGTCGCCCCAAGGATACACGTTTGAGTGTAATGCTCAAGGCTCTGGAGATGAAGGCCGAACACAAATGGACCGATGTGAGCTTCAACGCGAACATGGAATACTGGCACGACCGACTTCCTAAGGGGAACACATTGCCCACAAGTATCGAGGAGGCCAAGAAAATCATGTGCCCTCTCAACCTACCACACATTAAATACCACGTATGCATCAATGATTGCGCACTTTATTGGAACGAGTACGCGGATAGAACCACATGTCCGGTGTGCGGACAAGGACGGTACAAGAGAGGAAACAAGAAAGTTCCTCGAAAAGTGGTATGGTACTTTCCTATCACCCCCCGTCTGTAGAGATATTTCGTAGATCCTAAGGAAGCAAATCTTTTGCGATGGCATGCGGAAAGAGAGAATCCCGAAGATGATCCAGAGAAGGGCAAGATCCTAACACACCCTTCAGACGCTAGCCAGTGGAATGCATTAGACATTGAGTTCGAAGAGTTCGGGGGCGATGCAAGGAACGTCAGGCTGGGTATGAGCACCGATGGACTCAATCCTTTTGGAAACCAGAGTAGCACGCATAGCACCTGGCCTATGTTTGTATGGCCGTACAACCTCTCCCCGTGGCTGTGCACGAAGTAAAGGTACGTACATATGAGCATTCTTATTCAGGGGCCAAAACAACTAGGTATCGATATGCATCTATATGTCGGGCTATTGAGAGAGGAGTTAGCTAGCTTGTGGGAGACGCCGGCCCGTACGTGGGACACCTACACTAAAGAATATTTCGATGTGAGAGCCGCATTGCTCACGATAGTGCAGGACTATCCTGGTTACGCATATGTATCGACCCAGGTGAACCACGAACATAATGGATGCGTCAAGTGCATGGATGAGACACCGCATCTCCATCTACCAAGGGATCCTGGGTCTTCGAAAACCGTGTTCCAAGGTACTCGAAAGTGGATCCGCATGGATCACCCATGGAGAAAACGTGGTGACCTGTTCAATGGTAAGGACAAGCTCGAAAGAGCCCCGCGTCCGAGGAGCTGCGAAGAAATCGAGGAGCTTTTGAATAATTGGGTAGATTGCCCTGCGCTGGGAAAAAAATGACCGAGGACAAAGCCGCTGCTGGGTGTATGGAAAGCAAGGTCGGTTTTCTAGGAGGTGCCGTATTGGAAGGTCCTCCACACTCCCCATAGCCTCGATGCAATGCACATCACGAAGAACGTTACCGAGAGTCTTCTAGGCACTCTACTGAACATGCCGGAGAGGACCAAGGATGGGCCGAAAGCAAGAAAGGACCTTAAATTGCTTGGCATCAAGAAAGATCTTCAGTACCCTGATAGTGATGATGATGATGATGATCAGATAAAAGGGAGTCAAGGTCACCGCAAAAGAGTTAAGAAGAATGAGGTGGTGCTTCGCGCTGCCTGCTGCACTCTGAGTCTAGAGGAGCTCAACAAGTTTTTCAGGTGCCTCCTAGGAGTGAAAGTTCCTCACGGTTACTCAGGGAAGATAAGTAGATATCTGGACGTGGCGAAAAAGAGGTTCAGCGGTATGAAGTCTCACGACTGTCACGTGCTGATGACGCAAATGGACGAGCATGTCCGTGAGACGCTGTTTGGCCTCTGTAACTTTTTCTACGTCATATCTAGGAAGTCGATTGGTGTGAAGCAGCTCGACAAGCTACAGGAAGAGATCGTGATGATACTATACGAGCTTGAGATTTACTTCCCGCCCGCATTCTTCGACATCTTGGTGCATATGCTTGTACATGTCGTGGACGACATCATCCAGCTCGGGCCGACATTCCTGCACAACATGATGCCGTTTGGAAGGCTAAATGGTGTCATCAAAGGATTCGTTCGCAACAGGTCCCATCCAGATGGAAGAATAGCTAAGGGCTTTCTGATCTACGAGTGCATCTCCTTCTGCCAGAATTATCTAACCACCAAGAACGAGGATGTTGGAATACCCACCAAGAAGCACCTCGACAGGCTCGGTGGATATGGTCACTGCGAGGGCTGCCACTCACTGCATGTCGGCATTGATGGTCGACGCATCAACTTTGACAGGGCACACTGAGTCGCGCTACAACACATTGAAGTGGTCGGCCCTTGGGTCGAAGAGCACAGATGCTTAATCGAGCATGAGTAAGTCGACCAGGGCCGGCCAAGGAAGAAGGGAGACGTAACCAGAGAGCACAACTTCAGCTTCACGGGTTGGTTCAAGAAATGGCAACTGGACAATCCCCCATAGACGCCTTCTATGGAAGATCAAAAACTCATATTCTCCTTGTTGCAGGGCCCAGGGCACAACCTAAGGACCTATCAATCATACGACATAAACGGTTACAGATTCTACTTCGAGGAAAAGGACAGGAATAGCGAATATCAAAACTCAGGAGTAACTATGTTATCCTTCGCCGATGACGAGACTACTGTCATGGAAGATTCTACGGAAGGATCGAGGATATATGGGAGCTCGACTACTATGGAGAGATCGTACCGATGTTCCTTGTTAGATGGGCCAAGAACATGGAAAAAGAAGGCAGGTATTTCACCACAATGGTTATACCAGATGCCAAATCAATGAAGAACGCCTCCGCAAAAAATGAGCCTTGGGTACTCGCTAGCCAAGTTGATCAATGCTTTTTTATTACCGACCTGTCAAATCCCAACCATGTTGTAGTTAGGAGGGGCAAGAGGAGCATCATCGGAATTGAAGGAGCCGCCAACCAGCAAAACTTCGACAAAAACGGCAACCCGAAGATCGAAGAGGAATTCGACAAGTACTTCGACATGCCTACTACTACTAAAGTAAGAAGGAAGACTACACTACCTACTAAAGATTGTCCATTCACAAGAAGAAATCTCAAAGTGCACTGGCTAAAGTATTTAACCGCGAAGAAAAAGGGTAAGAAGATTGTGAAGAGAAGCTAGCAATTGTGTCACTTTTTGCTGTATTAATTCGTGTGGGTATAATGTGATATTAGTGTGGGTATTAGTTAGAGAATAAAACATATAATGTGATATTCGTGTGGGTATACAAATTCACATTTGTGTGTGACAAGCACACACACATATATATATATATATATGATTCGGGAGGGTTTTTTGAATAAATATGCATATGTTATTGCTTTTTTGAATAAATATGCATATATGTATATGTTCTTGCTTTTTTGAATAAATATGCATATGTGTGTAACTAAAAATATTTAAATAAAAAAAGTGTGAGACAGCCAGGATTTGAACCTGGCTGCCCCAGGTGAGAGCTAGCGAGCAAGACCACTAGGACAAGTATCTGATCTTGTCATACTACGAAGCCGCACTTTTTGGTACTATGTGTCAATGTTCTGTGGTACATTCCCACAGAATGCGCCACAAAACTTTGACACTTAGCCAAATAAACGCCATAGAATCTCCCCCTAATCCCCCCTTCTTTCTCTTGATCCTAGCCAAATACACCTCTATGTCTCATTGCCTGCGCGCAAACCCTAGCGCCGCCCTCGTCGCCGGAGCCCTAGCCACCGCCGCGCTGGAGCCCTAGTGCCGCCCGACGAACCCATGGAGGAGAGCCCTACAGCCACCGCCACGCCGGAGCCCTAGCGCCACCCGACGAACCCGTGGAGGAGAGCCCTGCAGCCGGTGGAGGAGGATCCGCCGGAGCCTGTCCGCAACAGGAGGAGGAGGAGGAGAAGGGCACCTCGCTGAGCCACTGCCACGCCGGAGCCCGCCACCCTCGTCGTTGTTGACTACCGCAGCAGCAGCGCGCACGGTTCGTCCCCCCTCTGAACTCTAAATTGACCATCGTCCCTAGGTAATCCACCGTCCGCACCATCCCTAGGAACCCTAGTATCTATTCAGTGAAGAACTAGTAGGAACCCTTGTAGGATTTCTATGTTTTGAGTCTACTAGGAATTTCTTCTTCATGGCCATGATTGCTGAGTAGATATTCTTCTAACTATTGAAAGATCAGTAGCAGAAGGGACTTTAAAAGAGGATCTAATTTCTCTGTGAGGGACCATTTCACCGTCATCATCCGAGCTTAGTTTCTATGGAAATGGTTAGTGCTCTATTGTGGTATCTACATGAAAGGCTCTGTTTTGTGCATTTTTTGGTTCGATGCTCTATTGTACGGTATTTTGATTCTAGTAGGATGACTACAGTCAAGTGTTGATGAGATATGAACTAGTGCAGTCTATGTCCCATGTCCCCCCTTTTTTTGCTATGTAGCTTTGGCCTAATGTTTATCATGTTACATCACACAACTTCTGCTAAATATGGGGCTAGCTTGATGCGGTGAGAAATAGATATTTGAGCTTAATCATGTGTCCCATACTATTCTTATCAATTTCCTTTAGCATATTCTATGATATATTTGTTCCATCTAAACCATTATTTATTGGATGTGGATTGTGTGTCGTGGTTTATCATTCATGTTGAAATGTCAATTGTCACCTGCGGTTTATATGCTCATGGTTTGTTCTACTATGAAATTTTTGCAAATGCTTTCATTGATTTAGCCATGTGTTAAGGTTACAAATTTGATGGTATCTATTTAGCCGTACTGATCGACTGGACCTATTTATTATATGTATCCATCAAATTATGGCTTAAATGTCAAGCCTTGTCATTCACTCTCAGATATTCTCTCAAATTATGGCTTAAATGTCAAGCCTTGTCATGCTCTCATTCCTAGGGTCAAGATTAAACTACTATTGGGTACCCAAAATTTTCATTTTGTAGAATATCATTTCTTCATTGTTTTACATTGTTGGTCCTTGACCATTTGTGTTTCCGTGATTTCTTCATGTGGTACTGTTTTTTTATTTTCAGTGTGTTTTACTAGCCAGCACTATTTTGTTCCATGTTGTTAGAGACAGTTCCTAACTAAGCAAAGTACATATTTACCATGTTATGCAGCATCTGTTTTATGTACTATTTTAGGTTCATGGTAATCCGAAGATTGGGGTGTTCTACTAGCATGGTTAGCTTAAATTGTGTAGGTAGTTAGTAGTTCTGCTACACAATATTACAAAACAGCTGTGCACGTGGCTTGATGTTTCAGACTTCTGTAAGTTGGCCTCTTAGCAGACTGTGTGTGTGCCCATTATCCACCCTTTACAAGCAGGATGCACCACATTTTTGCCAGAATTAGAGATCTTATACATGTATCTGTTATACATGTAGCTTGTTATATATATCTATTATACATATATGTTATATATATCTATTATACATATCTATTATATATATATTTGTTATGCCAGAATTAGAGCTCATTATATATATTTGTTATACATGTATGGGGATGATGGTACCTGCTGTTGAAATGTACTATGGATGATGGATGATGGATACTAGGGTCAATGCATGGGGATGTCAATATGGGGATGGGGTCATTTGTCTTGTAGTGATATATTTCTTCAATTGAGGTGCCGATTTCTCCCGAAGTGTCGATTCACTTCCGTTTCGGTTGAGAAATGGCCACTCCTAGGTCAAAAAATTAGCAAAGGTCATGCCGAATTTTTCAGCCGAGATTTGTGCTAACTTTTTGCCTATTTTTAATAGAGTAGTGCAAACATGTCAGGGGGTCCCAATAGGAGGATGAGGAGGCGATGAGGATGACACCACCACCGGAGGAGGAGGCGACCGTCACCAGAGCTGCTGGGGGCAATGAGGGAGGAGATCCTGATTACGAGGGGTACGAAGACGACTACGATGGAACTAGTGAAGGCAGCGGCAGAGAGGATGACACCACCGATGGCGGCGAGCGCACGGATGGCGGTAGTGGCAAACCTGCCGCTTCTAAAAGAAGAAGAAGATGAAGAATGAAAAGAAGGACCGGAAGGTGCCAGTGCTCACCACCGTCTCCGATGAGTTCACTGAGGTCACAGAAAGTGGCCAACCCATTGAGCTAGAGGCGTTTGCTAAAGGGTACGGCCTGCAACTCGGGTGCATCGTCCGGGATTGCATGTCGATCAAGACGAAGTACATCAGACATACTGACAATGCAGCTTTGGTCGATAACCTCCTTAAGAAGCTTCACAAGCGATACAGATTCCCACATCAGTTTAGGAACCTCGACATAAATAACCCGGTGAGCAAACTAGCCCTCACGAAGACGAGCAACGCCTTGAGCAGCTGGAAAACCTGGGTGAAGAATAGCATTGACAAAGGTGAAAGCTGGGAGGTCATTAGTAAGAAAAATCCGATGCTCGACGAAGAGGAGTTTAAGATATTCAAGGCGGATATAGCTACCGCTGATGCTATACGTTGGAGTAACTAGGGGAAGACTAAGCGGGAATAGAACATAGGTAACCACCACCTTGGAAGCGGCGGTTACAGGGGGAAACAAGCCATTTGGGGCAAGGAGGACACCGAGCTTGAATGCCTTGGTAAAGACAACCCTTGGCTTAAAATCACGGACTTGCAGCTTAGGCAATTTGTCCGGGCCCGCTACTACCTGGACAAGGAAACAGGGGAGTTCATCACCGACGATCCGGAGGTGAAGGACTTCGAGAAGAAGCTGGTAAGGAATTTATTGCCGATCTCAAGTCTATTGCGTTCTAATTACAATAATGAAGCTAAGAATCTAAATGAGTTCACCTTTCCTTGTCTCTACAGGAGGAGGAACTGAATGCTCCAGCCAAAGAGTCGTCCCAGGATTCGACGGAGCCGTGGGACACGGTTTTCAATAGGGCGACGAATGCTTACAAGAAGAGGGACAAGGGGTTACCGCCGTCCTCAGCAGGTCGTGTGTCCGGCTTCGGTACGAGCATGAAGTTCAAGGAGTACTACAAAGAGGACACCAAGAAAACAAGGGAGAGGAAGAACCATCGGCGGCTAAGGATAAAGCCGTTGTTGAAGAGCTGAAGATCAAAGTGCATACACCGAAGGATAAGGCAGTGGACAAGAAAACAGGACAAGTTAGTGGAAGAGAATCTCCGCGCGATGATCCCCCTTGAGTTTTTCGAGGAGCTTACTACTTGGAATGTGGGAGGTCGACAAGGGCTGATACATCTGCCCAGCTTAAGCGGCAGCAACTCGAGCATCAATGTTAACATGTCGCTGGACCTAATGACCCCACCGACCGTCAACGCCAGGAAGCAGCCGCTCGGTTTGGTCACACCGACGCCCCCTCCCGCCAAAGATACCAATAAGGCACAGCCGACAGCGGTGGTGCTTCGTGAGGTACCCGAGCAGGAGAATGCAGATGTTGATAGGCCGACCGCAGGCATCGACCGTGTCTCTACATTAGCCGAGCTCCACACCATCAAAAAGGTAACTAATTAGTTAGTGCACGTCATCTTTTTTATGCCTTTGATACATGATTGCTGCCATCTCATGATGCCCAACAACATGTTTTGCCTCCGGACACTTCTTGCGTACTCCTGCTTAAAGATGTCGGCGGTGAGTTGAAGGATGTTGCCAAGGGCACTCTCATACAATCGAGGAGCCGCACGATGCACAACAATCCAATTGATGATGATGTGATGAGGGTCAAGTTGGCTCGGTTGTTGCCAGGGCGCGATGACATGGACCCCCCTTTCAACCTCAGGGAGCCGATTAACACAAGACCCTTGGAAAATTCTACAACTAGCCCTTGACATGGCCGAAGACCCAAATTTGTCTTGCGGGAGGGAGCATCGGCACCAACTCGTGATCGATCGCCCGACCAATACCTCAGAAGCCAGCAATTGCCGTGGTCACCACCACCAGCCATCACTAGCAACTCTTGGCAGCGTGTGTACCGTCCCATGGCAAAGCCGTTGTGCCGCAATCGCCATCACCCCCGCTACCACCACCATATGATGGCACCCATGAAGATGACGATGAATTGGTCAACGTTGACGACTTCGTCAACACCAGCGCCGACAAAGGATTGTATATGCCTTCTGTGGATGAAGAACCCTTCACAGCTCGTGACCATCAAGCTGGTCGGCCCAATACATGCACACAACGCCTAGTCTTCCATGGTCTTTCTCAAGAGATGCCTCCGGCCGCCGATCCACCACAGGAGAAACCGGGATTGGTTTTCAGCCCCAACACACTCCGAAAGGCGGCAGATGAGCAGATGGCAGTGGAGGACACTATTGTGAAGAAGAAGCACATGAAGAGAGGTAATAATAAGAAGGTGCGAGCCAGCCTCTTCCGAAGAGGATCCGGGCTCAGGATGCCGTCGTCGTACGATCCACACAATATGGCTTGCCCCGAGTGCATGTAGCTGGTGATCCGATATTGACTCCGGATAAGTTCCACATCGCGGTTGGACCCATGTTAACTTTACACTAGAGGGCATCCTTCTTAAAGACAAAGATCCAAATTACCCGGTTTTCATGGCCAAGGTGCCATTGGACGTGGGCTTCATCGATGAACCCTCCGCAGATATATTCTTCATAGCGTACGAGGACATATTCAAGCTGTTTCTCACGAAATGGCTGATGACCCACAAGTATAGGGGGTGTATCGCAGTATTTTCGAGGGAAGTGAAACCCAATTTATTGATTCGACACAAGGGGAGCCAAAGATTATTTATAAGCCTTAACAACTAAGTTGTCAATTCAGCTGCACCTGGAAACAATCTTGCTCACAGCAGTTTATCAGTAGCAACAGTTTTATGGTGGCAATAGTAAAGTAGTAGCAGTAGTAAAAGTAAGACAGTAGTAACAATAGTAGCAAACAGTAGGATTAAAGCGCAGTAGACATAGGGATGGATGGATGGGCGTTGCATGGACAAAACAATTCACATGGCAATCAAGACATAGGGCAATTGCAGATAAATAAGATAAAGCATCCAAGTACTAGATAATCATAGGCATGTCTTCCATATATAGTCATACATGCTCACAATGAGAACTTGCACAACATCTTTTGTCCTGCGAGCCCGTTTGTAGCGGGGCCACAAGGGAACTACTGGAAATTAAGGTGATCCTTTTAATAGACCACTAGAGCAAAGCATTAACACTCCTTGAAAACATGTGATCCTCACATCAAAGCCATTCCCTCCGGTTATCCCGATTGTTGTTACTTCGGGGCCTTTGGTTCCGGACAACAACGTGTGTATACAATTTGCAGGTAAGACCATAAACAATACTATCATAATGAATCAATAACATGTTCAGATCTGAAATCATGGCACTCGGGCCCTAGTTACAAGCATTAAGCATAACAAGTTGCAACAAAGTCAAATAGCACTAATAATAGATACTAGGCACCATGCCGTAACAATCCGATGCCATTGCATGAACATTCTCATCCAATCCCTACCATCCCCATAGCCTACAGCGGGGTATTACTCACTCATAGATGGGGGAAACATGGATGGTCGATGGAGAAGCGATGGTGGCGATGATGGCGATGATCTCCTCCAATTCCCTGTCCCGGCAGGGTGCTAGAACGGAGTTTCTGGTGCTGATTCGCGAAATCTGGTGGTGGCAGTGGAGCGGAACTCTTTCTAGAAAAACGTCGAACCCTCCCTTGGTTTTTAGGTCAAGAAGCAACTTATAGGCGAAGAGGGAGGCCGAGGGGGCAGTCGAGGTGGCCACACCACCCAGGCATGGCCTCGCCTGGCCCGCACGGACAGGTAGCGTGGGCCCCTCGTGGCCCTACTCCGTCTCGTCTTTTGGCTCCGTGAGTCTTCTGGTGAAATAGGATTTTTGGCATATTTTCCGGGATTTTTCCTGATAGTTGATTTTCTGCACAAAAACTAGACACCAAGGTAATTTTGCTGAAAACAGCGTCAATCCGTGTTAGTTGTATCCAAATTACACAAGTTTAGAGGAAAAACAAATAGCAGAACTGTTCGGAAAGTAGATACGTTTTGGATGTATCAACTCCCCCCAAGCTTAGCTTATTGCTTGTCCTCAAGAAATTCAGTTGAAAACTGAGTGCGATAAAAGAAACTTTCACGAACACATTTGCTTCATAAGATGTATATATTCTCAGCACAAGATCAACTACTCAGGCAATTCGTAATAAAGAGTATGCTACTAAGTTTACTTAATAGTCATTGTAAGCTATGAAGAGATTCCAACTCAAAAATAATAAGTAGCATGAAACATAGACATAAGCACATTGCAATGCTCATAACAAGGTATGATAGAGTGGTATCTCGCTTACCTTTGATTGTAGACCAAACATAAATGCCAAGGCAACTCTAAAGTTCAAGTAAACACTACAAGTAAAGATATCAAAGATACAAGCATCAAAGTCATAACATAATTAATCCAGTTATGGAATAAGCACATTACACTAAGAATGACAACTATGCTCTCAAGAAAGTGCTCATAGAATGTGCGGAGACTCAACAAGGAAGTGAAAAGGTTTTGAAAAGTTTGAAAGGCTTCCAAATGCTGAAAGTATGGTACTCATTAGCTTTGAGCTCTCATTGCCCCTGTCATAAGCATCTTTAAGTGGCTAAGGTTAAAGTGACACAACTAAGAGGATATGCTTGACAAGTTATAAGTCGAAGTCTCATGCCCCTTACTAACGAAGACCGAACCTCATGCTACTCAACTTCAGTCACAAGTAAGGTCTTGTCATTGTAAGTACATATGTATCATAGAGAACCGCCAATGGGGTACCCCTTGCACATGATACATGAGCTATCCCATAATCAAAATGATAAGGCAAGCAAACAATGAGCATCTCAGCGATCTTTTTATTTGCTATTTGCGTAGGTTTTTATTGAGGATGCTTCATAGAATGCTCATTATGGTTATGCTGCAAGTTTCCACCATGATTAGGCATGGCTTAGGCTAGCGGCCCAAGCGTTTCTCTAACACACAGACAAACTCCATGATCTTACAAGTTCCACTTTTATTTCACAGCGCCGGGATCCATAAGCAAAAGAATCATGATATCAACGAGGTACAAAGTACTAGTGCAATGTTGAAAGCATTCCCCATGAAACATGGTTCTGCTAACTTCAACTTATAAAGCGCAAGCATATACGCAACAAAGAAGGACGCAATGGTTCAGTTTTATTAAGTGCAAGAAAATAAGGTGTGCCATCAAGTTCATGAGAGCTTTACTAACTAACTTTCTCATAACAAGAAAACATTTTATTAGGAAGAAAACCAGGCATATTGAATATGCACGGAACATCACATGATGCTAATAGGTAGGTATGGTGGACACTTTTGGCAATATTGGTTTTGGGGAATTGGAAACACGAGTAGAGCTCATACTCAGTGCAAATGAAGGCTAGCAATAGTAAGGGAGCGACAAACGAGAGAGCAATAACTGTCATAATCATGGTTGCAACAAGACAAGACTAATCATGAGATGAAAGTGATTCAAGACCCCTGAGGCAAAGTAATCCATCGAGGCTTAACTAGTTATTTCAGTCATCATGTGTGAGCATGTGCCAAGTCAGTTCAAGTGAAACTTTTAGAGGAGGATACCATGGTGTCATACCAAGTTATGAATAGAGCAATGCAAGCAAACATTCATATGACATGCTACAAACTATTAGCGAGCTGAAGCTAATCATAAGAGAGCAAGAACTACTAAACATCCATAAATAACATAAACCTTACATGAACAGACTAAGCATGCCCCACAATGATGAGTATATGTAAAAAAATGAAAACAAATAGAGTTCGTTACCAGCGTCTTACCACACCTCAAGTTGTCATCAATCCTCATTATTGCCCTTCACTTGTGTGGCTTGAATAATAACATGAAACCAAATTCCGCTGAGGACTGTTGAACCCTGCAACAAACTTCACAAAACCAAAGAAGAACAACAAATATTTTTGGTGTTTTTAATTTGCAAAGGCGAGAACAAAAAGGAAAAACAAGCAAAGCAAAATCTTTTTGGGTTTTTCAAATAATTAAGACAAAGCCAAACGGAAGAAGAGAACCAAAGAAAAAATAAAGAGAAGAAAACAAAGAGAAACAAATTAATATCTTTGGTCTTTTTGTGTTTTAGAAAGCAAAAGCAAAGAAAGAACAAAAACTAAAAAGAAAAGAACGAAGCATGGATATACAAAGTACCGACAAAACATAATATGTAGATGAGTGTGGTGTCGGTGTATCTCCCCCCAAGCTTAGGCTTTTGGCCTAAGTGGGTATCAATCCAAATGCGATTAAGGGTTCCAAGAAGGCGGGTCATTGTAAGAATGATCGTGGTAAGGCCCTTGCGAAGAAGAAGAAGCTCCCCAATCATAGGTAGGCTGCTGATATGAAGATTCCCCCTAATTTGAGGGCTGGACTGAATCATCTGTAACCTCCCTTCTAGTATCCTTATCCTGTTGAGAGAGCTCTCCCAAGTATGTATCAGGCTCTCCTCAGTCTGTGACCATCCTACCTTGGTATCAAGGTTAAAAAAATAGGTGCAGGCAAAAGAACAAATCGCTCGGACTTACTCCTTCTCCAACCAGCCTTGAGAAAGGTTATTTCATAAGACAACCCACTCAAATTAGCCCAACAAGAAACAAATTTATGTTGTATCATGGAATTAAGATCAAGTCTCTCTATGGGAAACTGTAGGTCGAAATGACGAGGTACTAAACCATGCAAAGCTAATAAACAAGAGGCAATGAGGCCTCCACAATTTCACCTTTCTCGCGGTTAGCAGCAAGACGGAAAGCTATCAAGGCACCCAAGTTGTAAGTCCTATCTCGTTTTAAAGCAACTGAGATGAATGATAAATCATATGAGGATAGCTTATTAGCAGTTTTCCCAGCGAGAACACACTTGGCAATAAAGTAAGCAAAGTAGCGAATGGATGGGAGATGAATGTTACGGATTTTCCCACTCTCCTTTGAGAAGCTGCTCCCTTGGCAAATCTTCGCATACAAGTCCATGAGTGGTGCAGGTCGCTCTTTAATCCTTCCACACGATCCCCACCGCGGTACATTAATAGCTGCACAAAAGTCATCAAGAGGAAGGTCGACAGCTATATTGTAAATTTTGTAGTGAACCATGGGGTTAGGCAAAGAGCAACTAAATCAAAAGTCCTGCACTACAGACATTGTTAGTTTCACAAATTGACAAGGCTCATCTTCCACAAAGTGCTCCAATCCTGCATTAGCAACTAAAGTATGGAAGTCTTGGGAAATCCCTACACCCCTCATGAATTCGAAGCATGGATAGATGGAAGAAAAAACGTCCTCCTCTCAGTGAACCTTCATAACCCCAGGCACCCTCAGTTCATGTTGGTTGATTTGATGCTCATTCATCTTTTATTCTTAAATTTAAACATCCACTAAACAAGTGATTGCAAAGTGAATACATAATGAAGGGCACTACTCATAGGAACGTGTAAGAGGGCTAAACATTCATCAAAACAATATCTCTAAGCAATTAACAAGCTTACAATCTCTCATAACCTGTCACCTACAGCAGCAAAATACTCAAGATATAAGCTACTAAACACAAATCTACTTAGACAAGCGGAGCAGTCACACACCAAAGAACAAATGCTCCAAATTTCAGCAGCAAAGATGGGATGAGCAAGGAGATTGAAAAATCATGGACAAGAACAGCAAGAACGCGATTTCGAGCAACGCGCTGGTGTTTTCTCGGGAAGGAGAAGGCAGAGGCAAGTGAGAGAGTTAGTGGAGGGCTAGGGGTGGCCCACACCATGGCCAGGCGCGCCCCTGGGCTGGCCGCGCCACCAGGTGGTGTGCCTGCCTGGTACTCCCCAGGCACTTCTCTGCCCCTTTTTTCACGTAAAATTTTAATATGATTTTTCTGGAATTTTTTGAGACACTTTGTTTTTGAGCAATTTTCAGGTATAGAAGAATGATTTTTTTGTAGAAAAATGATTTTGAAAATGATGCAATGACAAAACAAAACTAAGACTTCAGAAGTTCTAAGACACTCTAATATGCAAGCAACTAACAACTGAAAAATAAACTAAGTGAAAGCAAAAACTAAAATGGACAGAGTAAAAGTAAGCGGAGATAATCGTGGTGAAAACATTGTTTTGTTCATTAAAATCCCTTTGTTAACAAGGTTGATCAGGTCTTGTTACCAAAACAATTTTATATGAAAAAAACTTTGTATCTCACTAATGATTATGTTACCTCCACCTTGATAGCAATGGTCCCAATCATAATAGTTTCATATTTTTCTCTTGGTATGGGACACTACATTTCTCCAACTTGAATGCCCTCAACATGTTCAATTGAATTTAACCCATAAGTCCTATCAATCTTCTTGGGGAAATAGACAGTATGCTCCTTGTCATTAACATTAAAAGTCAACTTTCCTTGATTACAATTAATAACAGCTCCTGCAGTATTAAGAAAAGGTCTCCCAAGAATAATAGACATATTGTCATCTTCAAGCATTTCAAGCACAACAAAATCATTTAATATCAAGCAATTATGAGCCACTTGAACAGGTACATCCTCACATATACCAACATGAATAGTAGTAGATTTATCAGCCATTTGCAAAGATATATCAGTTGGTATTAGTTTTTCCAACTGAAGTCTCTTATAGAGAGAAAAAGGCATAACAGTAACTCCGGCTCCTAAATCACATAAAGCAGTTCTAACATAACTATTTTTAATAGAGCATTGAATAGTTGGAAACCTGGGGTCTCCAAGTTTCCGTGGAACTTTACCATTAAAGGAATAATTATCAAGCAAAGTAGAAATTTCTTAATTAGGGATCTTCCTTTTATTCGAGACAATATAATTCATATACTTTGAATAACGAGGGAATTTAATAGCAGCAGTCAAAGGAATTTATAAGAATAAATGTTTCATCCACTCACAAAACATATTATAGTGTTCATCTTCCTTTGACTTGTGTTTCTTATCAGGGAAAGGCATAGTTTTTTGGACCCAAGGCTCTCTTTCACTACCATGTTTCTTAGCTACAAAATCTTCTTTAGTGTATTTAGTATTCTTAGTGTGCTCTTCAGGTTCTTCTTCAACTTTTTGATTATCAGGAGCATCATTTTCTTCATTACCACTTTCAGTTTTAGCATCAGAGACAGATATACTGTTGGGATCTTTAGCAGATTCAGAAGGTTCTACAATAGTTTTACGTTTCTTTTTCCTTTTCTTAGGAGAGGTACCACTATTTTCAGCTTGTTGAGAATCCTGCTCAATTCTTTTAGGATGCCCCTCAGGATATAGAGGATCCTGGGTAGCATCACCACTTCTAGTTCTAATTTCATAAGAATGTTTTTCTTTAGCAGCATTAACTAGCAAATCATTTTGTACTTTAATAAGCTAATCAATTTGAGTCTCGACCATTTGAAAATGTTTACCAAGCATTTTAGCATCATTAGAGGTTCTTTCTACAATATCTTTTAACTCAATAATAGCTCTAGAGTTTTCCATTAAATGATTTTGCACCCTTTTATTGAAATTATCTTGCTTAACAATAAAAATATCGAATTCTTCTAAGCATTGATCAGGAGGTTTAGAGTAAGGAATATCACCTTCATCAAAATGTTGGAGAGAGTGTACCTCAATAGTGGATGAGTAAGGGATATGCTTATATAATTCTTCTATAGGAGGTAAATTCTTGACATCTGCAACTTTCATTCCCTTCTCCTTAAGACATTTCTTAGCTTCCTTCATCACTTCATCATTTAGTTCAATAATTCTCCTCTTCTTTGATGGTGGTATAGGCACAAGAATAGTTGGTTCAGGTATAGTTGTCTCAGGTATAGTTGGTTCGGGAGGAGTCCAATCTTCATAGTTCTTGCTTATTTTAGCCATTAATTCCTCAGCTTCCTTGCAAGTCTTATTCCTAAAAAAAAAATCAGCACAACTATCCAGGTATGTCCTAGATTCTTTAGTTAGTCCATTATAAAATATATCAAGAAGTTCATTCTTAGGTAATATCTCCTTTTCTCCCTATTTAAAATCAAAAAGGCACAAAACCTTGCCCATGATTCAGGCAATATCTCCTTTTCTCCCTGTTTAAAATCAAAAAGTTCCTGCAAAATAGCATGTCTAGCACTAGGAGGAACATATTTCTGCAGGAAGGTACTAATCAAGCAATCAGGCTATAAATAGATCCAGGAGGTAAATTATTAAACCAAGTTTTAGCTTCTCCTTTCAACGAAAAAGGGAAAAATTTAGCAACAAAGTAGGTGCGCATCTTAATATCATCAGAAAATAAACCACTCATGGTAGAAAGCTAAGTCATATGTGCTACCGCACTCTCATTCTTAGTCCGACAAAAAGGTTCTTTCTCAACAATAGCTATGTAAGATAGATAAAAAGAGAAATCATAATCCTTATCTTTAATGTTTATGGGAGATGCAGCCAACTTAGCATTAGGAGACAATTTGGGTTTTAATAGTAAGCCTCTCAATGAGACTCTTAATAGCACTCCTATCATGGGTGTTTTGACATTCTTCAGTAAATTCATCGGTCATTTCTATATAACCGTCTTCAATATCATAACTCTCTCTAGGCTCAGGTGAACTAACAGGTGTAGTAGTGTCTTCATTAGGAGTTTCAGTATTTCTAGCTATAGTTCTAGCAATCGTAGCATCTAGGAAAGGACCTAATGAACCACTCTTATCAAGCTCAGTAGAAGCATCATCATAAGTATCAGAAGTTTAAGATTCAGCACTAGTAGTAGTGTGTGTAGCATGTGTATGTGGTGGTGTAAGGAATTTACATATAACAGATGGTGAATCAAGAGCAACAGAGGTGTTCAGAACCGTACCTCTTCTTATAGTGGATGGTAAAATAGGAACTTTTCCATCACGAGACTTACCCATGATGGATGGATGGCAGCGAACAATAGTGATTCCAAGTGAACTTGATAAATAAAGCTATGCTCCCCGACAACGGCGCCAGAAAATAGTCTTGATGACCGACAAGTATAGGGGGTGTATCGCAGTATTTTCGAGGGAAGTGAAACCCAATTTATTAATTCCACACAAGGGGATCCAAAGAATATTTATAAGCCTTAACAACTGAGTTGTCAATTCAGCTGCACCTGAAAACAATCTTGCTCACAGCTGTTTATGAGTAGCAATAGTTTTATGGTAGCAATAGTAAAGTAGCAGTAGTAGTAAAAGTAAGACAGTAGTAACAATAGCAGCAAACAGTAGGATTAAAGCGTAGTAGACATAGGGATGGATGGATGGGAATTGCATGGACAAAACAATTCACATGGCAATCAAGACATAGGGCAATTGCATATAAATAAGATAAAGCATCCAAGTACTAGATAATCATACGCATGTGTTCCATATATAGGCATACGTGCTCACAATGAGAACTTGCACAACATCTTTTGTCCTGCCAAACTATTTGCAGCGGGGCCTCAAGGGAACTACTGGCAATTAAGGTGATCCTTTTAATAGAGCACCAGAGCAAAGAATTAACACTACCTGAACACATGTGATCCTCACATCAAAGCCATTCCCTCCGGTTATCCCGATTGTTGTTACTTCGGGGTCTTTGGTTCCAGACAACAACGTGTGTATACAACTTGCAGGTAAGACCATAAACAATACTATCATAATGAATCAATAATATGTTCAGATCTGAAATCATGGCACTCGGGCCCTAGTGACAAGCATTAAGCATAACAAGTTGCAACAAAGTCAAATAGCACAAATAATAGATACTAGGCACCATGCCCTAACAATCCGATGCCATTACATGAACAATCTCATCCAATCCCTACCATCCCCATAGCCTACAACGGGGGATTACTCACTCATAGATGGGGGAAACATGGATGGTCGATAGAGAAGAGATAGTGGCGATGATCTCCTCCAATTCCCCGTCCCGGCAGGGTGCCAGAACAGAGTTTCTGGTGCTGATTCGCGGAATCTGGTGGTGGCGGCAGAGTGGAACTCTTTCTGGAAAAATGTCGAACCTCCACTTTGTTTTTAGGTCAAGAGGCAACTTATAGGCAAAGAGGGAGGCTGAGAGGGTAGCCGAGGTGGCCACACCACCCCCAGGCGTGGCCTGGCCTTGCCCGCGCGGCCAGGTGGTGCGGGCCCCTCGTGGCCCTACTCCGTCTCGTCTTCTGGCTCCGTGAGTCTTCTGGTGAAATAGGATTTTTGGCATATTTTCCGGGATTTTTCCTGATAGTTGATTTTCTGCACAAAAACTAGACACCAAGGTAATTCTGTTGAAAACAGCGTCAGTCTGTGTTAGTTGTATCCAAATCACACAAGTTTAGAGGAAAAATAATAGCAAAAGTGTTCGGGAAAGTAGATACATTTTGGACGTATCAACGGCTAGACTATAACTTGGTCCGCCTATACGCGCTCAATATGGCGATCAAGATCAAGAGAGAGAGTACCCCGGAAATCGTGATAGTCGATACCTACTACATGTGGGACAGCCAGTTAGTCGAAGGATCAGAGGCACGGACCAAGGTGATGGCGTACCACGAGAAGTTCATGGTGGACAACACGAGGAAGGACACACTTCTTTTGCCTTTCATTCCCGAGTAAGTACACACTAGCTCATCGCCGCTGTAACTTATGCATTTCTTATAGATTTCTTCCTTTGCTCTTTTTCCAACATTCCGTTCCAATTGCGTTGCGCAGAGACAAATACTGCACACTCATCGTCCATGCCACGAGGTATTCACTAGCCACGTATTTCGACTCGGGGAGTTTGACGAAGAAGAAAGACTACACTAGAATAAGGGGTGTTCTCAATGAGGCTCTCGAGGGTTACGCCAAGAAGGGATGCACCTTCGTAGATAAGGGGGAGTGTATCAAGGATGCAAAACACGTGTTCAAGCATGTGCTCGAGTTCCCTTGTGTCAAGCAGTCGGCTAGTGGTGGTGCCAAGGAGGCCTTCTACGTCCTCCATCACCTTAAAGGCTATGTTTGGGATTGCCAGAACCTAACGCTGCCATATAGTCTTCGAGGATGGGCTGAAACTTTGTCGCGAAGCAACGATGATGATCTTAGAGAAGACTTCCATCACATTCAGCAGAAGTTGTCGCAAATCATCATTGAAGATGTCAACCAAAGGGGAGGCCTACAACAAGCCAGAGGGTTGCGTAAGAGGGAGATCGAAGAACGCCTCCGTAAGCAGGGTGACACAAGGACGTGGATGACAAAAGAGGGCTATCTACCGTTCCCGAAGCCGAGCGAGAAGAAGATGAAGGAAATATGCCCTAGAGGCAATCATAGAGATGATTGTATTTCATGTGTATCCATGAGTTATTATAATGTTCCTTGAATATCCATATACCAGGCAACTTGTATTGATTGGAAATTATGTGAATTGTTTGTGAAACTCTTTACTTGTATAGTTATCTAATAATTGTCCCTAGTCGGAGTTCATGCGAGGACACACGTGAATATTAGACTAGCACATCGATTGGTTAATGACTATGTTTCGCAAGTCATTGACATGGAGATGTCAAACCAATGATGTGGACACATGTTATGAACATGGGGTTGGACTGACCCAACATGAGACTAGCAATAATACTTGCAGCTCTCTCTACACATCGTGTACATTTTGTCCTTAGACCTGAGATTGTCGCATGTACTTGAGATGTGGATCGACCTACTTTGGGGCTATCAAACACTACTCCGTAACTGGGTAGTTATAAAGGTAGCTTTCGGGTTTGTCCTGATGCATGCTGCAAGGCATCGGTCAATCAAGATGGGATTTGCCCCTCTCTACTTGAGAGAGATATCTCTGGGCCCCTCGAGTGATCGGATCCAGAAATGCATGGCCGTGCTACATATGGTTAAGAGTTAACCTAGTAAAGGGATTCTGAATCACAGTATCGAGAAAGAGAGGTCAGCTTAGAGCTAGACCAAATATCGTGAGGCAAAGGGAAAGACATGTACTCAACCTTGTGATGGTTCGTCCGAATGATCTTTATATGCGTTTAGGAGTTGGCACGTCTTGCTAGAGGCCGCTACCAACTATTGACGGAGTAAGTGTACTCGCGTCATGTCTATACGTGTATGAACCTATAGGGTCACACACTTTAGGGGCTGGAAGCCTAATGAGGATTGGATCCGAATTAGACCAGGCTTAGGCTGCTAATGGGCTGCTAATGTAGAAACCCACCAGGGATGCCTATATAAGAGAGAGTGAGGCGAGCTGAAAAGGAGAGAGCATTCCACCCAGCCGCCACTCCTCTTCCGCCTGTGTTGCACGCGCAGACCTAGCAGTCTGGCGTGTGACGGCTTCCACTCCGGACGTGTGGATACCTCGGAGGTGCTGCATCTGTAGCACTTGGACGAGCCGCGCAAAGGGGAGCTGCTCGTGGGACGAGGACGAGGAGGAGACGTAGAACATCTACACTGCCGCAACGTGCTTCATCGAGTTCCGCACCTGCGCGTCTAGCGGTAATCCCGTGATCTATGACAATAGTATTCCTGGTTGACGCGGTAGAAAATTTTGATTTTACGCTAGTGTAGCCTACCCGTTACCCTTCAGTGGTACCAGAGCCGATGCTATTCAGTCATAGGTTCGGGAAGTTTGCATATGGTGATATGTAGATTGATATGAATGATATGATCGTTTGTATGGCGGTGTTTCTGGATTGATCTATGATCTTACTTTCCGTGATCGTGATTCTAAGGTCGTCGAACGACTTACCCCTACCGGTCGGTTTCCGCCATCGGGGTAGACAGTGACACATAAATCCTTCTGAATCACGCGAAGATCAATATGATTGATCGAATCGGGAATTAGATCTGAATCGACGTACCGTGATCAAAGGAGTTTGGTCGAATCGGAACTATGGTCGGTTTTTGGTAAATTGGATTTGCCGATCAAAATCCTTAAAGAAAATTGTATAGATTTGATCTCTCATTTTTCACAAAGGTACCGCGAGGGGCGCTGCCCCTTCGAACCCCGTAGGGGGAGACCCCCTAGACCCCCCTTAGTCGTAGCCCCCTTTTTGTATCTCGTTAAGGTTCATAGGTGGTACGATTTCACATGATCCGGTAGAATGCGATTCTATGCACAACTTGTTTTTGCAGGATTTATGTGATCAGTATGGCCCAAAAATGTATGTGATGCATGTATGTATTTTTCATGACCTGCGTGTCGTGAGTTGGGCAACACGGCTAGAGCCATATGTGTTGTCAATTATTGTAATGGACTGCGTGCCAACTTGTGATGATCCCAATACAATGCAATTTTGATTACTAGATGTTAGGAGTAATAGCTTGTATTAGTTCTTGGAGAACTCATCACTTGGAGGATGGCTCGCATAGAGCATGAAGATGAAGATCATCATGGTGGACAGGTTCTATGGCGATGGAGATCACCATGAGAAAATGGGCCATACTGTATCACATCTATGTGAATGCTATTCTTATACGTTTTACTACTATGCATGCTTAGATGATAGAAGTAGAACGATCCCTCACAAAGTTTAAGTTAAACCATGCCCTCCCAACCAAACCTTGCACCATCCTATGCCCTATACAATCGTTGGTGGGTCTATGAAATTAGGGTGCCACGGTTTTCCTTGGCTGGATGGGTTTGTATCGGATACCTACACGCATAAGGGTTGGTGAGCTTAACAAGGTCATCTTAACAGTTAAGGACCTTGGGGCATAAAGGTTGGGCGCCTAGTTTTGACATAGAGATGTCACCCAACAACAAGAGTCATATGTGATATGATTAGCAAAGGTTGCTTACCGATTTACCTTGTCTTCTAGCAGTGATGCTAAAGCTCACTAGTCGACTTGTTAATTGTGGATCTTGAATCACTTAGTATCAATAGAGGGATGTTGATTTAAGTGGGAGTATATGCTATTAAATTGTTTAATATGTTTTACTCTTTCATGGTTACATGGCTTAGTATTTTGCATATTTTTTTGTTGTAGATCAATGGCACCGAACAATTCATCACCTTTTGCTTTGCGTTCGATTCTTGAAAAGGATAAACTAAATCGAACTAACTATTCAGACTGGGTCCGTAACTTGAGAATTGTTCTCAGGGCTGAGAAAAAGGAAACTGTTCTGGATACCCCAATCCCGGATGAACCTGCTGATAATGCAACTGCTACCCTTAAGAATGCCTACAAGAAAGCATGTGATGAATCTCTTGAGGTCAGTTGTCTTATGCTTGCATGCATGGAACCTGATCTTCAAAAGCAGTTTGAGGACGTACGATATGATCGTTGCGCTTAAGGACATGTTCTAGACTCAGGCTAGGACTGAGAGGTACAATGTCGCTAAGTCCTTTGTGGAATGCAAGCTGGCAGAGGGAGCAGCTGTAGGCCCCCATGTGATCAAAATGGTTGGTTACAGTCAGACTTTGGAAAAGCTTGGTTTTCCATTAGGCCAAGAGTTGGCCACTGACTTCATTTTGGCATCTCTTCCATCTAGCTATGGGCATTTCATTTCGAACTACCATATGTATGGGGTGGAGAGGGGCCTTAATGAATTATGTGGGATGCTAAAAACAGCAGAATGTGACATTAAGAAGTGTGCAGGGCATAGCCATGTGATGGCTGTGCAGAACAAGCCTAGCTTCAAGAAAAAGGGCACTTCTTGGCAGAAGAAGAAGGGCAAGGCTAAGGATACGATCCCTAAGCCAAACCCTGCACCCAAGAAAAACGCTGGTCCTGCAGGAGACACTGAGTGTTTCTTTTGTCACGAATATGGCCACTGGAAGAGAAACTATAGCAAGTACCAGGCTTCTTTGAAGAAAAGTGGAAGTAAGAGTACTTCCCACTCAGGTACACTTGTTGTAAATGTTGTGGACATTTTTCTCGTAGATTCTTATGTTAACTCTTGGGTATTTGATACCCGATCGGTTGCTCATATTTGCAATTCGAGGCAGGGGCTAATAAGGACTAGAGAAGTGCAGAAAGGCGAAGTGGATTTTCGCGTCGGAAATAAAGCAAGGGTTGCTGCATTGTTCGTCGGTGTCATGCAACTTCACCTTCCGTCAGGATTTATCATGGAGTTGAATAATTGTTATTACATTCCTAGTATGGGTCGAAACATTTTATCACCTTCATGTTTGATGAGGGATGGTTATTCATTCGCGAGTACAAACAATGGTTGTGTAATCTCTAAGAATGCTATGTTTGTGGCTGATGCTCCCATTGTGAATGGGTTATTTATTTTAAATCTTGATAATGCATGTGTTTACAATGTTAGTGCTAAAAGGCTTCGACCAAATGATTTGAGTCCTACCTATCTATGGCATTGTCGTTTGGGGCATATAAGTGAAAAGCGCATGAAGAAGCTCCATGGTGATGGTCTTCTAACTTCGTTTGATTTTGAATCATACGAGACATGTCAAGCGTTTTTACTTGGAAAGATGACCAAGACGCCTTTTACGGGATTTCCCGAGAGAGCGACAGACTTGTTGGAACTCATACATACTGATGTATGTGGACCAATGAGCACGACAGCCAGAGGAGGATATCACTACTTCATTACTTTCACTAATGATTTTAGTAGATATGGCTATGTCTACTTGATGAAGCATAAGTCTGAAACTTTTGAAAAGTTCAAAGAGTTTCAAAATGAGGTAGAGAATCAACGTGGCAAGAAAATAAAGGCCTTGCGATCTGATCGCAGAGGTGAATATTTGAGTCACGAGTTTAGCAATCATCTTAAGAGTTGCGGAATTGTTCCACAGCTCACGCCGCCTGGAACGCCTCAAAGAAACGGGGTCTCTGAACGGTGTAATCTAACTTTGTTGGACATGGTTCGATCGATGATGAGCCAGTCGGATTTACCATTACCATTTTGGGGTTACGCGCTAGAAACAACAGCTTTCACACTAAATAGGGTATCATCTAAATCTGTAGTTAAGACACCATATGAGATGTGGACTGGAAAGAATCTCAGTTTGTCTTTTCTAAAGATTTGGGGTTGTGATGCATTTGTCAAGCGACTTCAGTCGGACAAGCTAACACCCAAATCGGATAAGTGCATTTTTGTGGGATACCCAAGGGAAACCTTAGGGTATTACTTCTACAACCGAGAAGAGGGCAAAGTGTTTGTCGCTCGTAGCGGTGTTTTCCTAGAGAAAGAGTTTCTCACAAAGGGAACGAGTGGAAGGTCGGTGCGACTTCAAGAAGTTCAAGATGAGCCAGTCGGGGATGCTTCTACGAGTGATGCTATTGTAGCAGAACAAGTTGAGGAACCCGTGGCAATAGAAGCACCACAGCCACGAAGGTCGGCGAGGCTGCGCGAAGCGCGAGAGTTATTATTGTTAGACAATGATGAGCCTGCGACCTATGCAGAAGCGATGGTGGACCCAGACTCTGAGAAATGGCTGATTGCCATGAGATCCGAGATAGAGTCCATGGGAGACAATCAAGTTTGGAACTTGGTTGACCTGCCTGATGGTTTTAAAGCCATCGAGTGCAAGTGGATCTATAAGAAGAAGATTGATATGGATGGAAATGTTCACATCCATAAAGCTCGACTTGTTGCAAAAGGTTTTTGACAAGTTCAAGGAGTTGACTACGACGAGACTTTCTCGCCCGTGGCGATGCTTAAATCTATGCGGATCATTCTAGCCATTGCTGCACATTTCGATTATGAGATATGGCAGATGGATGTCAAGACGGCTTTCTTAAATGGAATCCTTTTTGAGGACGTGTATATGATGCAGCCCGAAGGTTTTGTCGATCCAAACAATGCTGGAAAGGTATGCAAACTTCAAAAGTCTATTTATGGGCTGAAGCAAGCATCTCGGAGTTGGAACATTCGATTTGACGAAGTTGTAAAGGAGTTTGGCTTCACCAAAAACGAACAAGAACCTTGTGTGTATAAGAAAGAAAATGGGAAATCACTTGTGTTTCTAATCTTATATGTGGATGACATATTATTGATTGGAAATGACATTCCTATGCTCGAGTCTGTTAAGACCTCATTGAAAAATAGTTTTTCTATGAAGGACTTGGGAGAAGCGGCATATATTCTGGGTATCAAGATCTATAGAGATAGATCAAGGAGGCTAATTGGATTAAGCCAGAGTACGTACATTGACAAAGTGTTGAAACGGTTCAGCATGGAAGAGGCTAAGAAGGGGTTCTTGCCTATGTCTCACGGCATTAAACTCAGCAAGACTCAGTGTCCTTCGACCACTGATGAGCGAGAACGCATGAGTAGGGTTCCATATGCTTCGGCTATTGGATCCATCATGTATGCAATGACATGTACTCGCCCAGATGTTTCCTATGCTCTAAGTGTTACGAGCAGATACCAGGCTGATCCAGGTGAGATTCACTGGACAGCGGTAAAGAATATCCTTAAGTACTTGAGAAGGACTAAGGATATGTTCCTAGTTTATGGAGGTGAGGTTGAACTCAGTGTAAAGGGTTACACAGATGCGAGTTACCTTAATGACTCAGATGACTCGAAATCGCAATCAGGTTATGTGTTTGTCATGAATGGTGGTGCTGTGAGCTGGAAAAGTTCCAAGCAAGATACAGTGGCCACCTCTTCAACAGAAGCTGAATATATTGCCGCCTCGGAGGCTGCAAAGGAAGCTGTTTGGATTAGGAATTTCCTGATCGCTCTTGGTGTGGTTCAGGGCTCGTCCAATCCCTTGGACGTTTATTGTGACAACAATGGTGCTATTGCACAAGCAAAAGAACCTAGACAGCACCAGAAGAACAAACATATTCGCATGCGCTACCATCTGATTCGTGAGTTCATTGATGAAGGTAGTGTCATGTTATGCAAAATACATACGGACTCAAATGTTGTTGATCCCTTGACTAAGCCACTCCCGCAGCCTGCGCATGAAGCGCACACAAGAGCAATAGGTATTAGATACTGTCTAGATTGACTCTAGTGCAAGTGGGAGACTGAAGGAAATATGCCCTAGAGGAAATCATAGAGATGATTGTATTTCATGTGTATCCATGAGTTTTTATAATGTTCCGTGAATATCCATATACCAGGAAACTTGTATTGATTGGCAATTATGTGAATTGTTTGTGAAACTCTTTACTTGTATGGTTATCTAATAATTGTCCCTAGTCGGAGTTCATGCGAGGACACACGTGAATATTAGACTAGCACATCGATTGGTTAATGACTATGTTTCGCAAGTCATTGACATGGAGATGTCAAACCAATGATGTGGACACATGTTATGAACATGGTGTTGGACTGACCCAACATGAGACTAGCAATAATACTTGCAGCTCTCTCTACACATCGTGTACATTTTGTCCTTAGACCTGAGATTGTCGCATGTACTTGAGATGTGGATCGACCTACTTTGGGGCTATCAAACACTACTCCGTAACTGGGTAGTTATAAAGGTAGCTTTCGGGTTTGTCCTGATGCATGCTGCAAGGCATCGGTCAATCAAGATGGGATTTGCCCCTCTCTACTTGAGAGAGATATCTCTGGGCCCCTCGAGTGATCGGATCCAGAAATGCATGGCCGTGCTACATATGGTTAAGAGTTAACCTAGTAAAGGGATTCTGAATCACAGTATCGAGAAAGAGAGGTCAGCTTAGAGCTAGACCAAATATCGTGAGGCAAAGGGAAAGACATGTACTCAACCTTGTGATGGTTCGTCCGAATGATCTTTATATGCGTTTAGGAGTTGGCACGTCTTGCTAGAGGCCGCTACCAACTATTGACGGAGTAAGTGTACTCGCGTCATGTCTATACGTGTATGAACCTATAGGGTCACACACTTTAGGGGCTGGAAGCCTAATGAGGATTGGATCCGAATTAGACCAGGCTTAGGCTGCTAATGGGCTGCTAATGTAGAAACCCACCAGGGATGCCTATATAAGAGAGAGTGAGGCGAGCTGAAAAGGAGAGAGCATTCCACCCAGCCGCCACTCCTCTTCCGCCTGTGTTGCACGCGCAGACCTAGCAGTCTGGCGTGTGACGGCTTCCACTCCGGACGTGTGGATACCTCGGAGGTGCTGCATCTGTAGCACTTGGACGAGCCGCGCAAAGGGGAGCTGCTCGTGGGATGAGGACGAGGAGGAGACGTAGAACATCTACACTGCCGCAACGTGCTTCATCGAGTTCCGCACCTGCGCGTCTAGCGGTAATCCCGTGATCTATGACAATAGTATTCCTGGTTGACGCGGTAGAAAATTTTGATTTTACGCTAGTGTAGCCTACCCGTTACCCTTCAGTGGTACCAGAGCCGATGCTATTCAGTCATAGGTTCGGGAAGTTTGCATATGGTGATATGTAGATTGATATGAATGATATGATCGTTTGTATGGCGGTGTTTCTGGATTGATCTATGATCTTACTTTCCGTGATCGTGATTCTAAGGTCGTCGAACGACTTACCCCTACCGGTCGGTTTCCGCCATCGGGGTAGACAGTGACACATAAATCCTTCTGAATCACGCGAAGATCAATATGATTGATCGAATCGGGAATTAGATCTGAATCGACGTACCGTGATCAAAGGAGTTTGGTCGAATCGGAACTATGGTCGGTTTTTGGTAAATTGGATTTGCCGATCAAAATCCTTAAAGAAAATTGTATAGATTTGATCTCTCATTTTTCACAAAGGTACCGCGAGGGGCGCTGCCCCTTCGAACCCCGTAGGGGGAGACCCCCTAGACCCCCCTTAGTCGTAGCCCCCTTTTTGTATCTCGTTAAGGTTCATAGGTGGTACGATTTCACATGATCCGGTAGAATGCGATTCTATGCACAACTTGTTTTTGCAGGATTTATGTGATCAGTATGGCCCAAAAATGTATGTGATGCATGTATGTATTTTTCATGACCTGCGTGTCGTGAGTTGGGCAACACGGCTAGAGCCATATGTGTTGTCAATTATTGTAATGGACTGCGTGCCAACTTGTGATGATCCCAATACAATGCAATTTTGATTACTAGATGTTAGGAGTAATAGCTTGTATTAGTTCTTGGAGAACTCATCACTTGGAGGATGGCTCGCATAGAGCATGAAGATGAAGATCATCATGGTGGACAGGTTCTATGGCGATGGAGATCACCATGAGAAAATGGGCCATACTGTATCACATCTATGTGAATGCTATTCTTATACGTTTTACTACTATGCATGCTTAGATGATAGAAGTAGAACGATCCCTCACAAAGTTTAAGTTAAACCATGCCCTCCCAACCAAACCTTGCACCATCCTATGCCCTATACAATCGTTGGTGGGTCTATGAAATTAGGGTGCCACGGTTTTCCTTGGCTGGATGGGTTTGTATCGGATACCTACACGCATAAGGGTTGGTGAGCTTAACAAGGTCATCTTAACAGTTAAGGACCTTGGGGCATAAAGGTTGGGCGCCTAGTTTTGACATAGAGATGTCACCCAACAACAAGAGTCATATGTGATATGATTAGCAAAGGTTGCTTACCGATTTACCTTGTCTTCTAGCAGTGATGCTAAAGCTCACTAGTCGACTTGTTAATTGTGGATCTTGAATCACTTAGTATCAATAGAGGGATGTTGATTTAAGTGGGAGTATATGCTATTAAATTGTTTAATATGTTTTACTCTTTCATGGTTACATGGCTTAGTATTTTGCATATTTTTTTGTTGTAGATCAATGGCACCGAACAATTCATCACCTTTTGCTTTGCGTTCGATTCTTGAAAAGGATAAACTAAATCGAACTAACTATTCAGACTGGGTCCGTAACTTGAGAATTGTTCTCAGGGCTGAGAAAAAGGAAACTGTTCTGGATACCCCAATCCCGGATGAACCTGCTGATAATGCAACTGCTACCCTTAAGAATGCCTACAAGAAAGCATGTGATGAATCTCTTGAGGTCAGTTGTCTTATGCTTGCATGCATGGAACCTGATCTTCAAAAGCAGTTTGAGGACGTACGATATGATCGTTGCGCTTAAGGACATGTTCTAGACTCAGGCTAGGACTGAGAGGTACAATGTCGCTAAGTCCTTTGTGGAATGCAAGCTGGCAGAGGGAGCAGCTGTAGGCCCCCATGTGATCAAAATGGTTGGTTACAGTCAGACTTTGGAAAAGCTTGGTTTTCCATTAGGCCAAGAGTTGGCCACTGACTTCATTTTGGCATCTCTTCCATCTAGCTATGGGCATTTCATTTCGAACTACCATATGTATGGGGTGGAGAGGGGCCTTAATGAATTATGTGGGATGCTAAAAACAGCAGAATGTGACATTAAGAAGTGTGCAGGGCATAGCCATGTGATGGCTGTGCAGAACAAGCCTAGCTTCAAGAAAAAGGGCACTTCTTGGCAGAAGAAGAAGGGCAAGGCTAAGGATACGATCCCTAAGCCAAACCCTGCACCCAAGAAAAACGCTGGTCCTGCAGGAGACACTGAGTGTTTCTTTTGTCACGAATATGGCCACTGGAAGAGAAACTATAGCAAGTACCAGGCTTCTTTGAAGAAAAGTGGAAGTAAGAGTACTTCCCACTCAGGTACACTTGTTGTAAATGTTGTGGACATTTTTCTCGTAGATTCTTATGTTAACTCTTGGGTATTTGATACCCGATCGGTTGCTCATATTTGCAATTCGAGGCAGGGGCTAATAAGGACTAGAGAAGTGCAGAAAGGCGAAGTGGATTTTCGCGTCGGAAATAAAGCAAGGGTTGCTGCATTGTTCGTCGGTGTCATGCAACTTCACCTTCCGTCAGGATTTATCATGGAGTTGAATAATTGTTATTACATTCCTAGTATGGGTCGAAACATTTTATCACCTTCATGTTTGATGAGGGATGGTTATTCATTCGCGAGTACAAACAATGGTTGTGTAATCTCTAAGAATGCTATGTTTGTGGCTGATGCTCCCATTGTGAATGGGTTATTTATTTTAAATCTTGATAATGCATGTGTTTACAATGTTAGTGCTAAAAGGCTTCGACCAAATGATTTGAGTCCTACCTATCTATGGCATTGTCGTTTGGGGCATATAAGTGAAAAGCGCATGAAGAAGCTCCATGGTGATGGTCTTCTAACTTCGTTTGATTTTGAATCATACGAGACATGTCAAGCGTTTTTACTTGGAAAGATGACCAAGACGCCTTTTACGGGATTTCCCGAGAGAGCGACAGACTTGTTGGAACTCATACATACTGATGTATGTGGACCAATGAGCACGACAGCCAGAGGAGGATATCACTACTTCATTACTTTCACTAATGATTTTAGTAGATATGGCTATGTCTACTTGATGAAGCATAAGTCTGAAACTTTTGAAAAGTTCAAAGAGTTTCAAAATGAGGTAGAGAATCAACGTGGCAAGAAAATAAAGGCCTTGCGATCTGATCGCAGAGGTGAATATTTGAGTCACGAGTTTAGCAATCATCTTAAGAGTTGCGGAATTGTTCCACAGCTCACGCCGCCTGGAACGCCTCAAAGAAACGGGGTCTCTGAACGGTGTAATCTAACTTTGTTGGACATGGTTCGATCGATGATGAGCCAGTCGGATTTACCATTACCATTTTGGGGTTACGCGCTAGAAACAACAGCTTTCACACTAAATAGGGTATCATCTAAATCTGTAGTTAAGACACCATATGAGATGTGGACTGGAAAGAATCTCAGTTTGTCTTTTCTAAAGATTTGGGGTTGTGATGCATTTGTCAAGCGACTTCAGTCGGACAAGCTAACACCCAAATCGGATAAGTGCATTTTTGTGGGATACCCAAGGGAAACCTTAGGTTATTACTTCTACAACCGAGAAGAGGGCAAAGTGTTTGTCGCTCGTAGCGGTGTTTTCCTAGAGAAAGAGTTTCTCACAAAGGGAACGAGTGGAAGGTCGGTGCGACTTCAAGAAGTTCAAGATGAGCCAGTCGGGGATGCTTCTACGAGTGATGCTATTGTAGCAGAACAAGTTGAGGAACCCGTGGCAATAGAAGCACCACAAGCCACGAAGGTCGGCGAGGCTGCGCGAAGCGCGAGAGTTATTATTGTTAGACAATGATGAGCCTGCGACCTATGCAGAAGCGATGGTGGACCCAGACTCTGAGAAATGGCTGATTGCCATGAGATCCGAGATAGAGTCCATGGGAGACAATCAAGTTTGGAACTTGGTTGACCTTCCTGATGGTTTTAAAGCCATCGAGTGCAAGTGGATCTATAAGAAGAAGATTGATATGGATGGAAATGTTCACATCCATAAAGCTCGACTTGTTGCAAAAGGTTTTTGACAAGTTCAAGGAGTTGACTACGACGAGACTTTCTCGCCCGTGGCGATGCTTAAATCTATGCGGATCATTCTAGCCATTGCTGCACATTTCGATTATGAGATATGGCAGATGGATGTCAAGACGGCTTTCTTAAATGGAATCCTTTTTGAGGACGTGTATATGATGCAGCCCGAAGGTTTTGTCGATCCAAACAATGCTGGAAAGGTATGCAAACTTCAAAAGTCTATTTATGGGCTGAAGCAAGCATCTCGGAGTTGGAACATTCGATTTGACGAAGTTGTAAAGGAGTTTGGCTTCACCAAAAACGAACAAGAACCTTGTGTGTATAAGAAAGAAAATGGGAAATCACTTGTGTTTCTAATCTTATATGTGGATGACATATTATTGATTGGAAATGACATTCCTATGCTCGAGTCTGTTAAGACCTCATTGAAAAATAGTTTTTCTATGAAGGACTTGGGAGAAGCGGCATATATTCTGGGTATCAAGATCTATAGAGATAGATCAAGGAGGCTAATTGGATTAAGCCAGAGTACGTACATTGACAAAGTGTTGAAACGGTTCAGCATGGAAGAGGCTAAGAAGGGGTTCTTGCCTATGTCTCACGGCATTAAACTCAGCAAGACTCAGTGTCCTTCGACCACTGATGAGCGAGAACGCATGAGTAGGGTTCCATATGCTTCGGCTATTGGATCCATCATGTATGCAATGAAATGTACTCGCCCAGATGTTTCCTATGCTCTAAGTGTTACGAGCAGATACCAGGCTGATCCAGGTGAGATTCACTGGACAGCGGTAAAGAATATCCTTAAGTACTTGAGAAGGACTAAGGATATGTTCCTAGTTTATGGAGGTGAGGTTGAACTCAGTGTAAAGGGTTACACAGATGCGAGTTACCTTAATGACTCAGATGACTCGAATCGCAATCAGGTTATGTGTTTGTCATGAATGGTGGTGCTGTGAGCTGGAAAAGTTCCAAGCAAGATACAGTGGCCACCTCTTCAACAGAAGCTGAATATATTGCCGCCTCGGAGGCTGCAAAGGAAGCTGTTTGGATTAGGAATTTCCTGATCGCTCTTGGGT